>BSYR01000026.1:69785000-70385000 GCA_030270665.1 Hibiscus trionum | reverse complement strand
AGATGTGTTTTTGTGTTTATATGTAACACCCTAAAACGTACCCTAGTTTGAATTATAGAAAATGACAAGGAAAGTGCAAACAATTTTTCCAAACCTAATTTAATTATGTGATTATTAGAATTAAAGTGATAGAACGTAAATTATAAGTGATATGTTAGTTAAAATAACATAAGGTGTATATATATGTTAGAAAGAAATAGAAATGTAAAATGTATATACATATTTAAGTAACCAACGGTAGTATTAAGAGAACTAAATATATATATATATATATATATATGATATTGTAGATAATATATAATAAAGATAATTAATATGATAAATATATCAATAATAATCTATAGTTAGTGGACTTTAGGTGGGAAAACTTGGCTAGCTGCCATTCCATGTGTCCATTACCAAGGGATGAACCGGCCAGATCATGTGTGTAAGGATAACACATGTGGTCATCCATCATTTTGCTTTCATCTTCATCTTTCCTCAACTCAAACGAACCAAAGAGAGAGCTGTTAGAGAAGAGAGAAATCTAGAGAAAATATTGAAAGGAAACTCATGCATGTGCTGGAAATTAAGCTAGATTATCATAGGGTTCATGCACGTTCATAGGATTCATGTAAGTGTTCTTATTATACCCGATTATGCTTTGAGATTTTAATGTTGTTTTAATGTTTTATGGGTTCATTATTACTGGAAATGTGTTTAGAATTGAGTTAATAAGTTGTTTGATAGTTGGGTTTAAGAAGATAGAGATGAATTTTTAGAAATTTAATATGAACATGAACTTAGGTTGAATCTGCCCAGATTAGGGTTCATGCACTGTCCTGTTTTGTAATGAAAATTCGAATGGATTATGGTTAGAATTAGGGAAAAAGTTGTAGGACAAAGTTTTATATCATTGAAAGTACTATAAAAAATGGTTTCTGGTGTCCAAAAATGATAACTTAAGTGGCTGAAAATGAACATGCAATATGACTGCCCAGAAATGAATGAAACTGGACTTAAATGATATATGTTGTGTAAAAATAAATTTTAAGGGGTTATAATGATCAAATAAAATTCTATAAAATTTATCTTGAAACAGGGGACATTCTAAATGAATGAAAATATATAGGTTTGTAAAGAAAATGGCTTAAATGTATGGTTAAAGTGAGCTAGAACACTTAGAAGCAAATCTGGGCAAGTCTGGAAATTGTGCTATTTAGAGTCCTTATATGCTCTGTTTTTAAAGTTGCTGGAATGCCAAAATGATGTTAAAACATGTATGCATATGTGGTTAAAAACTTGGAATTAAAAAAGTAGTGAAATGTAGGTTAAATGAACACTTAAGTTGTTAGTTGTAAACAGTGGCAGAATAGGTTTCTGGAATTACCCTGTTTTCAAACAATAAACTGTATTGATAGGAAAATGATAAAAAATATGTGCTATACATAGTTGTAAAGGTGTGTGAATAATCTTTTTATAATGGTAAATAAATCCTAATTTGGAGTTGTGAGTAAAAAGTTATGGCTAGTTTAGTAGGTGTTACTCAAACTACCAGTTTAGGGGGCAGATTCATATGTTTAGGTGATTTTGTTCAAGTAAATGAGTTTATAAGCTTGAATTTAATTCTAATGAGTGTAATTTATGTTGTGTTATGATCTAAGATCACATTGGTGAAGAGATCGAAGAGGAATCAAGGAGTGAACAAGCTAGGAAAAGGGGAAAGGGCATCACCATCAAGGAAGCAAATTGAGCTTGGAAGTATTTGTGAGTGTAGCTAATTTAGGGTTGAGATTAGTGTCTCAACCAATATGTTTATAGTTATTTGATGATTTAAAATGAATCATGTAATGAACTTAATAATGGATTGGTAAATTAAAATACTAAGGAAGAAGGATTAAAGGAAAGAACTATGAACTAAGTGAATGTTGCTATCTAGATAAGTTAGTTGATGCTTATGTGTATTGTTTTGAGTAATGGATTGATTGAGCTATATGAATTAAGATTGAATGATGATTTAACTACTGTATAATGATAGATGTAAGATTGAAATGATGTCAAATGCTTGCTGGAAATTTGATTGAGCATGTCTTGAGTGTTCACATTGTAAACATGATTGAATATGTACATGACTTTGTGAATTTGGGTTTGATAAACAAGTAAAATGAATTTGTTGGATATAAAAGATAAGTAAAAGTCCTTGGTTGATTAGTGTATATAGGTAGAAGGGCATGCCTTAGAGTCATTGAGCTCCTCTGATCTTTGTTTCATGATGGTGGTTAGTCACCTATGAACCTGTAAGGTGGTTAGTCACCTTGATAAATGAATGGTGGTAAGTCACCATTGATGCTTATGCATCATCTGTTATATGATATGTGATATCGAGATATTTTGATACCTTGGGTATCTAAGTTACATGTTACACGAAAGAATTGATTACCTAGTTCATTAATCATCCAAGGCAAAACATGATTAGAACAATGATATATGTTTAAATGAACAAGTTGGGTATTAGCCCTTATGATATGGAATGAATATGTGTACTTAGTTGAGATTTAAAATGAACTATGTTGTGATGTGAAACTACGAAATGTTGCTGCCAAGATGACAATGTGATTATATGTTGTTTGCTGTCCAATTTAGCTTGAATTGTACATGTGCTTGCTGCCCAAATTTGACTTGAATTGTATATGTTGCTTGCTGTCCAATTTGGTATGAAATGTATATGTAGCTTGCTGCCCAAATTGGTGTGTTTTAAATGAAATGGTTGATGCCTAATAAGTCATAGTACATGTAAATGCTTGCTGTCCTATTGGTTAGTTCATGAAACTAGCTAAGCTAACTTGGTTTTGATAGACTAGCTAGGTATTCCAATACGTGCTAAGCCTAGTTAAGTAACCTTAAAGATTGAATAAGAACTTTAAAAGATTGAAACTAGTAAAGTTTAGGGCTGCCTCACTAAGTACATTAAGTGTACTTATCACTCTCTTTGTTTCCTTCTTCCAAAACTTTCAGGTGTAAACTTCCGAAGCTATCCGAACAATCCGTGAAGCCATCGCAAGCCATCAAACAAGTACGATATAGTCTTGTAATCTCCTAGTTGGTGGCATAGATTATGTTAGTATGTCACATGCATTTGAATCATGAGTATATGTTTATGTTAGTTGGTTTGTTTAAATTTAATGACAAGGTTTATGTTATGTAATGTTGAATTTGGTGTTGGTTGTATGTAAATGTGCTTGATGATATAAATGAGCTATGTTTGAAGAAAACCAATTATGTCTTGTATTAGAACATGATCATAAGGTTCATGTATAAGTGATTTAAATGGTGAGTATGAACTAAAATGATATCTTTATTTGAATTAGGAAGGTGGCATCTAGAATTGTTGTTGGATGACTTGTATAGTTCGAATGGTAATAGAATATTAGAATAAGATGATTGCTGATTCCGAACACTATTGTATATGATTTAGGTTGTTGGAAAGTTGTTATATGTATATGTATGATTGTGTTGTAATATGAATTAAGATATGTATATAGATAATGTTTGATTGCCTTATGTATTCGAATAGAAGCATTGGTATACTTGAATCAATTGTTCATGAGTTTGATTAAATACATGTTTGCTAGGTCTTAAACATATGCTAGATGATCATGTGTAAGGATTAGACTAATAATAAGTTTGATATCATGTAGACCGAATGTACATAAGCTTATATTAGATTAGTTTGATTTGAAATTAGATCACATGTATGTTAGTTAGGCTTGTTAATATGTGTTTGCAACATGTATATAGGTTAAGGTTACATTGTGTTAGCCGAATGATGTATAAGATGATTTAGAATGTTTGATTCGATTATGAACAAAAAAATTAATGATGTATATAGGATTCATGTTAGAAAAGTTTTAAATTGGCTCACCTATTTGTGTTTATGATCATGTGATTGGATAAATGATTGTATGATTGTTTGCTTTGATGCTTGTTAAGTATGAATTGAATCTCATATAATTGTATGTTTGATATGTTGACATGTATGAATCTGTTCATCACCCGAATCGTAACATCGCTCGCTCGTAACTGGGCGAGGGGTGTTACATTATAATTGATTGGAAGTGATGTATGTTGGCTGGGCTTGGTTTAGGAAGCAACCGATTGAGTTTTCGGTTGTTTCAGATGGGTAAATTGGTGTAGTTTGGGTGAGCAACGAGTGCGTGATTAGTTGTTGGTGTTGAAATGCATTTTAATACATTTAGATCTCTGTTTTGATGATGTGAAAACAAGGGATCTTGATCCGGAATCAAACGAAGCATTTTTGGAGGCTTTAGAGGGATGATCTTTGCGTCGGCAAGTGTGGTTTCGCGTATCAGTGAGTGAAAATGGATTTTGCAGCTTTGTAACGCTATGAGCGTGGTCTTGGGAGCTTAGAGTAAGTTTAAAACACTTAGCTAAGCTCAAGAGTAAGTGATTCTAAAGTCTCTCTCGGAATGTGCTATGTTTTTGTTGGAAAATGCACTTGATGTAAATGTGATTTTATTTACTTTTTTAAAGCATGTTTTGAGCATTGATAATGTTGGTGTTTAATTCCATGTTGTTAAGGATGCATTTGGTAGATGATCCTTGGATTTGAGAAATGTATGTATTTGAGATTAAGCATGATTATGCTTGTGAACATGGTATTGTGTTTATGCTTGTAAAACAATGGAATATTGATGTTAAATGATTATATTGGCAAGTGGTGAAAATGGTTTTTGGTTACTTAAATCGGATATAGTTAGCCGAATATAGGATTGGGTGCACCGTGAATAAAGTCGCATTGGATGTCGAAGGGTTGTGATTGTACCGTATACTCCATACAAGTACCCTAACGATTGAGGTTAAGATCACAACGGTGGATGTTAATTCCGTGTGTGGATCTTGTGTTATGTATCCCGTGCTCTCGTTAGTGGAATTATACAACTACCGATGAGTGGTGTTGGTGGGTTGTGATTGTACCATTATACTTCACCACGGCTGTCACAATGATGGAGGGTTACTCTCGTGTGTGAACCTTGTGTAGTGCGGTAGTATGTATGAAGCGTGTGGGACAAAAAGTGTAATCCGCGTATCCGATTGTGTCATTTGTGTTGGTTTCGGTATGATTTGGGAATGGATCACTTGCAAGCCAATATAATGTTGTTGATAAATGATTTAAGCATGAGATGCTTGTGGCTTATGCTAGTATGCATGTGATGTTTTGTTAAGCATGAGCAAAAGATTATTTGCTGTTATTTTGATGATGCTATTAGCATGTAGTTTCAAAAGTGCATTGATGCTTGTAAAGCATGTTTTAAGAAAAGGCACGAAATGACAATTGATGATATTTCCAGTTTCGTAGATGCATTGATGAATGTTTGTTTTAGCGATCCTCACTAAGCTTTATGCTTACGCTCATTTGTTTCATCAATGTAGAGAATTGGGCATTCAAGGCAGCCCGATAGCAAGTGGAATCCAAGCTTTTGATTAAACAAAGTATGTAGTTTCACCTTGGTGTAATAAGAGGCAATGGGTGAGATTTCTACTCTTGTTAGTATTTGGTGATATTAAACACCTTAAGCATGGTTGGTTTGCTTATTTTGGTTTGTAAATGGCCTTTGAGGATTGATTTTTGCTTGAATGTGGTTTTTAGCTTTTGTGTGGTTTTATAATTTAGGAAGCATGCCTATAGTTCTTAAGCTTGCAAGTTTGATGCTATATTTTAGTTTGTGCTTCGTAATATTGATATTTGATGCCTATACATGTTGTATGTGTGATGTGGCATGTATTGGAATGATTTCGGAGGTGAATGTTTGAGAAAAACCAGCAAATGGTGAAGTTGCAGGGCAAGGTGTTTCGGAACGCCCTTACCTGTTTCAGAACAATGGCCTAGAATGGTCATGGTGTTTCGGAACGGGTAGGCACGTTCCAGAACATTTTGCTACTAGAAAGCATTGATTCAAAACGGGTTTCGAAATGCACCCGCGTATCGAAATGGTCAACCTGGTTTTGAAACGACCGTTTCGATACAGGGTCTTGTGTTTCGAAACACCTGACCGTTGGATTTGAATTTGAATTGTTTCAGGTTTTTGTTTTCTTACATTTTGGTCCCGGAGTCTTGAATGTTTAATTAAATGAGTTTGGATGATCTGTTTGTGATGAAACTCGGCATGCTGGCATGTTATATGACTAATTTTGGATTGGTAACTTTAAAACCTGTTTAGACCTTATAATTCTGGAAATTTACATTTTAGTCCCTAAAAGACGTTTGTATGCAATTGGACCCCTAATTGAGTTCCGTTCGTTGTGTCGCTTTCGCTAAATCGAAATGCTAATCAAATAGGATAATAATGTGCATCTAGAAAAGATAGAATAAAAAAGGTCGTTAATCAAAGTTGACTTTAACGAGTTGACTTTGGTTTTCCCCATGTAATCCTCTTAGTTCGAGTCGGGCGTCTAGGACGGGCTAAGGGGGTTACAGGATCATTGAAGGCATTGATGGAGGAAAAAAATCAAAGGTGGATGAGATTCAAACTAAAGAAGAGGAAGCACAAGATCCACCTCTTGAAGCCTTGAAGGACTTGGCTCTTGAGGAAAATGAGGTGACATACCCAAGGGAGTTCAACTATGTCAAAGGTGATGAAATCTTGAGAGTTCCATCCAAGGGGTAACTACTAGATCCTCTCTCAAAATTATGAATCATGTTGCATTCATCTCATGCATAGAGCCTAAAAATATCAAAGAAGCATTAAAAGATGATTTTTGGATATTGGCTATGCAAGATGAACTTAATCGATTTGAGAGAAGTAGAGTATGGGCATTAGTTGGTAGCCTAGTAATCAATATACTACATGAACTAAGTGGGTATTTAGAAACAAACTAGATGAGAGTGGTAACATATTGAGTAACAAGGCTAGGCTTGTTGCTCAAGGTTACACTCAAGAAGAGGGAATTGATTTTGATGAAACATATGCACCCGTAGCTATAATGGAAGGTATTAGGATGCTTCTTGCATTTGTATGCTATCATGATTTCAAGCTTTTTCAAATGGATGTGAAAAGTATTTTTCTAAATGGTTTTATAAATGAAGAAGTGTATGTTGAACAACCACTGAGTTTTGAAGATCCACAATTTTCAAATCATGTTTTCAAACTAACTATAGCTCTTTATGGTTTAAAACAAGCTCTTAGAGCTTGGTATGAAAGGCTTTCAAACTTTTTAATTCAAAAGGGTTTTGAAAAAGGCAAGATGGATACTACACTTTTCATTAAAAGATATGACAATGACATCTTAGTAGTTCAAATATATGTTGATGATATTACTTTTGGTTCTAGTAATGAATTTTATTGCTAAGCATTTTCTAAGCTAATGCAAGGTGAATTTGAGATGAGCATGATGAGAGAGCTCTCATTTTTTTGGGGCTCCAAATCAAGAAAAGGAAAGATGACACATTCATCAATCAAGCAAAATACATAAAGGACATGCTCAAAAAGTTTGGCTTGGAGAACGTAAAGCCTCAAGCCACTCCAATGAGCTCATCAATCAAGCTTGACAAAGATGAGGGAGGTAAGTGTGTCGATTATAAGCTTTATAGATCTATGATTGGCTCTTTGCTTTACCTTACCGCAAGTAGACCGAATATTATGTTTAGTGTTTGCTTGTGTGCTAGGTTTCAAGCTAGCCCTAGAGAATCACACCTAGTTGCCATTAAGAGAATTTTTAGATACCTTAGAGATATACCTAATTTGGATCTTTGGTATCCTAGGGATTCCTCCATTTACCTTCAGGCTTTCTCCAATGCTAATTATGAGGGATGTAAGATAGATAGAAAAAGTACCTCTAGAACATGCCAATTCTTAAGTAGTATGCTCGTATCTTGGTTCTCTAAGAAACAAAATAGCATAGCCTTATCTACCACTGAAGCAGAGTACATATCCTTAGGGAGTTGTTGTGCTCAAGTTCTTTGGATGAAGCAACAACTCTTAGACTATGGTGTTCAAGTAGATACTATACCCCTTAAGTGTGACAACACTGATGCCATTTGTCTCACTAAGAATCCCATCCAACACTCTAGAACCAAACATATAGAAATTAGACATCATTTCATTAGATATCATGTCTTGAAAAATGATGTAGTTCTAGAATATATTGATACCTTGAACCAATTAGTGGACATATTTACCAAACCTTTAGATAAAGAACGCTTTTGGATGCTTAGGACAGAGTTAGGTTTAACCAACATTCCTTGAACCCTTTTAGGTCCCAAATGACCAAAAAATGTGCTTGAATTTATTTGATGCTCATGCTTGTGTTGATTTGCCTCCTTTTGCATCTATGCTTGTTGTTAGGGGGAGTATGCAACAATTTTAGTCCATATAACATGCTCATATATCATTTACATGCATTTAGGCTCGATCTAAGTTGGTTTTTTGGACTTAAAACTGCCCAAAATGCATTTTCTAGCAAAGGTGTATCGAAACATGTGCATCTATTTCGATACAGGCTCTCACTTCTTAAAATAAGTTGGTTACTGTAAATTGTCGTATCGAAACAGGCTCTTTGCGTTTCGATACGGGTTCATGGTGTTGTTCCGAAATAGCTATTACCTGTATCGAAATAGGTCTTGTACAAAACGGCTCGGAAGCATTTCGACCCCCATGTTCCGATACGCTAAGTGGCGTATCGATACGCGTTTGCGCAAATTGTTTAAATGAGCTTTAAATGAGTATCCAACTTTAATTAAAACTCAATCTCTCTTTTTCTTTCAAACCCTAGCCAAAAACCCCTATATAAACTCCTCAAATCTCTTGATTTTTCACACCAAAACCTAAAATATTTTTGAGGGTTTTCAATCTACACATCAAGGCTAAGGCTTTGCAAGCAATTTGGTGCATTAATCATCCTTCATTCATCCAATTTCCTATATCAAGGTATAAACCCTTTTCTTTTTCAATCTTCGTTTAAATTTATTCAATGTTTTACTCAATTTTTGTATAGAATATATACTTATAGTATGAGTTTTGAAGTTTTTGCAAAAATTCTTTAAAATTCAAAAACTTTTGGTTTGAATATGAAATTTATATCGTATATTTTTCTTTACTGTTTTTCGAAATTCTTTTTACCAAAAATTCGTTTTATATTTATATATGTTTTAAAACTATATTGTATAGATTTTTATCAATACCTTGACTATTGGATTGAATTTGGTTGATTTACGCATACATATGTTTTGTATCTTGATTTGTTTTTCAGATTTCAAATATGGGTTTTAGAAAGAGCGTACGAACTGATGAGGATGGGGGAAGTACAAACAATGATGAAGAACCCCCTCTTCCCAACCCGACTCTACTCTATAAAAAGAGTCTTCGAAACGTTGATGCCCATAACAACTTCAAACTCTTTCAAGATCATTTAATCCGACGTGAGTGTGTTACTTCTATACCCTTTTTGGATTCTGAACGTTTTAAATTTCGTTATCTTCCTTTATTGAGGCGTTGGTGTTTCTTGCCCTTTTTGAGCTTACCCGGTACTTTGAACCGTAACATGGTTCTTCTTTTTTATGTCAATGCCCGATGTATTTCCAATACCTATCGTTCTCAAGTGATTGCCATTGAATCCTGCATCATGGGAAGAAGTTTCAGATTGATCCTCAAAATTTGGTCAATGTTTTTGGGTTTGAAGATAAGGGTATTTCGGATGAAAACTCTTTGGGACACCCTCTTGGTGGCTCCGTTACGGTCCTTGATGCTTATGATCGCTTCCTTTATCTCATGGTCTCTTGGTGGTTTCAACTATCTGGAGGAAAGTTCTCCCACATCCGCCAAGTCGATGATTTTTGGCTTCGTTGCTTTCGTGAGGAACATTGACCAAATCTTTGCTGAATCATGTTTGTCGAGATGGTGCATCTTGTCCAAAATCGTAACTCAGATCTTGTCACTTCCTTCACCTATGGAACCGCTTTGAGTTATTTGTTCTCGAAATTGGGGATCGATTGCTCTCTTGATTTTCCTGAATCTCTCAAGGATCCCATCAATGAGCCCACTCTTATCCGTTGCAAGTTTCACTACATTGATGGAGATTGGGTTCGTGTTGAGAATCCTCCTCAAGTTGCAGCCCCCAAACCTCAACCTCAAGTTGCTCCACCTAACAATGAAGCTCTCATGACCTTTCTCACCGAGCAATTCAATGGCTTGCAAACCAACACGAACTCCGGTTTTGCCGCTATTGACACTCATTTCACGTCATTGGAGGCACGTGTTCAAAATGTTGAGAATCGACTTTCTTCGGTTGAAACTCAACAAACATCGATGGACATGTCTTTTACTGGCTTTTATGGCGAGTGTAGGCAATTTAGAATGAGCACCGTTAATGATGAAGATGAAGATGACGATGAGCCTTAGTTCTTTGCATCTCATTGCATATCATCTAGTTTAGGATTTCCCTTTTTATGCACCTATCTATTTTTTGTTTTAGGACCTATGCTTTGATTTCTTGTTTTTAGGTATTAAGTTTAGATATTTTGGAACTTTTGTTTTGGTTTATTATGCCTAATGATATTATGTTGCTTTAATTATGCTTTGTCTTAGGCTATATTGCTTTATATCTTGGTTACATTCTTTATTCCCTCATTAATTTTGATCTAACAAAAAGGGGGAGAAGGGTTAATCTATTTTTTTAAAATCTTTTCAAAACCTAGCTAAATTTAGGGGCAGTTTACTTAAAAATTTACTTTGGTTTTGTTATATCAAAAAGGGGGAGATTGTAAAACCAATGTTTGATTTTGATATAACAAATAATCTAAGGACCAAGTTGCAAAGTAAATAAAATTTTAAGTACTCAAAAGACTCACATTTGACAAGTAAATTTTAGATTTAAAATGTTTTAAAGTCAAAACTTAAACCCCATAAAATTTCTAAAGTGTTTCAAAACCAAAATACTCAAAATCGACCATGTGTTTCAAAACACCTATAAAGTGCTTAAAAGTCCTATATTTTATGTCCATTTTAGCTCATATTGTCGCTGTTCTTAAGCCCATTCTAGTTCATATTTAGGTTTCCATGCATGTTTCACAGTATCTTTGCTTCACTCAGCTTATTACAGTGTTTATAATTATTTGTGGAGAAAAGGTACTATTTTCGGTCGCATTTGCATTACAAGTTACAGGAGACTGCCGCCTGCACCTGCCGCGACAACATGACAGAAGAATGATCGGAGAGGAAGAGGAAGCAGAATGATCACATCCAATCACACATGACGAACCATCATTGCAGAGAAGAACTGTACTGAGGCAGTTCAAAGAATAGCCCGCCGCCAACACTGCCGCCACGGCGGCACATTGGAGAATGACCAAAAGGGAGTGCGATCTGAAGAAGAGAATTTCCTGAATCAGCAGAACCAAGCCACATGAAGAATAGAGTCCAGGAGCACCCAGAGATGACGTGAGAAGACCCAAACAAGAAAAAAGCTTGCGACACAAGAAAGCCCAAAAGAGGAGTTATTTTGGAATAAAATATTTGGACGTTTAATTGCATTTAATTCCAACTCAACTTCCTCTCAAAGAGAGACTTCTTCCCCAAGTAGGGTTTTTGCATGTAACCGCCTATATAAAGGTAAGGCTTGATCGATTGGAAGATACGAAGAGAGATTAGGGTTTAGAATCTATTTTTGTGTTTTCTTTATTTACATCATGTTCTAAACTTTCCTTAGGGTTAAGATTGTTTTGTTTAGTAGTTGTGAGAACGATTGTAGTTAGTTAAAGTTTTTGTTATGCAATTCAATTCAAGGTTTGTTTATCCTATGCTCTTAATCTTTGTTTTCAATAGAATCGAGAGATATTTGTGAGCATATCAATTTGTTTCAATTCGAGAGAGTTAAAACTTAAGAAAGGTGTAACCCCCTTAGCCCAGCCTAGACGGTTGACTCGAACTACGAAGATTACACGGGGAAAACCAAAGTCAACCTGAAAGTCAACCTTGATTAACGACCCTTTTTTTCCTTTTAAAACTTATCTAGATGCACATTAACCTTAAGCGTACCCTTGGGAAAAACATACTTGAAAAGCACAGCGATCGGAAAGCATTAAGGGACTTAATTGCACAACATACAAGAGTTAGGGACCAAATTGTAATTTCTGGAAAGATAGAGGACTTAACTGATTTTTAGGTTACCAATATCAAATTAATCATATTACATGCTTCCCTGTCAAATTTCACCTTAAACGGACATCCCAAACTCAGGCAATTGCATATACAAAATTCGGGACTAAAACGTAAACTTGCAAACCTTTAAACCATTCAAATCAGTGCCCAGCGGTCCAGTGTTTCGGAACGAGGGTTGACCATTCCGAAACGCGGGTTCATTTCGAGGCCTATATCGAAACAGGGCTTGGTAGTGGCAAAAGCGTTTCGGAACAGCCTCTACCCATTTCGATACACGAAGACCATTACAGGCCCCCGTTTCGAAACGTTTGCACCCGTTCTGATACGAACTGCCCAGAAAGTGCAGATTTTGCTGGTTTAACATACAATTAACCACACCAACACATCCTAACGACCTCCTAATCATGCCAACAAGTCATCATACATATGAGGTACACATTTGCATCATCAAAACACGATCATGGCAACAATTAGGAAAATCCACAAGACTATAGGCATGCACCCTAGCATCCAAAACCAACCAAAACATTAAAATACCATTAACATACTTAAACCATTCCTCAACATATCAACAACATGCCAAGCATCATAACCACCAAATTGCATTAACAACTAGTTACAACCAACCCTTGATCATGCTTGTAAAACAAGAAGCATAGCATAACAACTTATGAAAAAGAAGATTCAAATGTTGCAAAGCGTTAAACCACATAGTTCAAAACATAACCGAACTTGTTCAACATACACGATCCCATTACACATCAATATAAAAGACTCTCCCCCCATTGCCTTTATTATCTATAGCTATAAACCAAGACATACTTCTCAAGTGGAGCTCCTCTTGAATCCCTTGCTTCTTGATGTCCCAACTTCAAGTATCTGCATTGATGGACAAAAAGGAGCGTAAGCACATAATGCTTAGTGAGGAATGCTCAAAACCAAAACACCATCATTGCAGCAAATCATAAAACCCTCTTTAAAAGTAGATGCAAATCAATAAACCATAGCATTGTTTGAAAAACCTCTTTTGAAACAACATGCTTTAAACCATGCCTTGCTCAACATGAAATCCAACCTTTAGCTTAGAAAAGCTAAACAATTTTCCCAAAACACATTCTTGCAAAACCATTATTTTAACCCTCCCATGCATGAACACTACATGCAAAGTTAAACTCAAATTCCTTGGAAAAACACTTCCACTTCACAACACACTTTCCACATGCTTGATAATCATTTCAAAGCAAAACCTTTCGATAACCCTTTATTCCTTTTAACTATTTCATGCCTTCAACAAATACAAAACACATGAACTACTAAAGCAACATTTGCATTACATGCCTTTTTCTAACAAACCTTCACAAGACCTCAATACACTAAAGACATTCCATGCACATATGCACCATTCACAATAGAAGATAAACACTTGTTCAAGCTTAACAAGTAATACATGCACTTTTAAAACATTACACACTTCCCATGCGACCTTGCATCATTACAAGCATCTCTTGCTTCATTACATTCAAGAACATTATATTGGTTTTCAAGTGATAATTCACCAACCACTTCAACTCAAGACACAATCGGATACGCGGATTACAAGCTTTGTCCCACACGCTTCATACACACTACCGAACAACACAAGGTGGAGTTTACCAGTACAATCACAACCCCTCAACACCCGTGATGGAGTTTAACGGTACAATCACAACCCCTCAACATCACTCATCGGAAGTTGTATAACACACTAGCGAGAGCCGGGACACATCACAAGGCTTGCACATGGAAGCTACCTCAACCATTGTAATCACCTTAACCAAGCTCACACACAGGAGCAACCCTCCACTGTTGTGACGCTTAACAAGGTCCACCCACGAGAGCCATCCTCCATCGTGGTGACACTTAACAAAGTCCACCCACGAGAGCCATCCTCCATCGTGGTGACACTAATTTTCTCAATCGCTAGGGTACTTGGATGGAGTTTATGGTACAATCACAACCTCTCACATCCAAGGCGACTCAATTCACGGTGCACCCAATCCTATAGCCGGCTAACTATATCCGATTAAAGTAACCAACAACCACTTACATCACTTGCCAATACACATCAATTACCATCATCAATTCACTGTTTTTAAGCATTAAACAAAGCCATTAAACAACATGCAACACTATGCATCAATTCCACATTCCCAATGTACAAAACCAAGGATCTCTTACCTTGAGCATCCTTCAACACATGACTTTCAAAACCAGCATTAATCATACTAAAACATGCTTTCAAAACAGAATTTAAACATGCAAATTAAACACATTGCATCCAACCATCTCATGGTTCATCAAAGAGAGAGTTTCTCCGAAAACTTACTCTTGAGCTTAGTTAAGTTGCTTAGACTTAAACTAAGCTCCAAAAACCTTCAAACATTGGTTTCAAAGCTGAAAACCAAACTTCACTCACCGATACACAAAACTAAGCTAGCCGACAAGCCTTCCAAGCATCTGAAACCTCCCACGCCACCTCTATTGCTTCCGGATCATTCTCCCCTGTTTTAAACACATAACAACAGAGGATTAATGCATCATCATGCATTAAAACACCAGCAACACAACTCAACTCGCTGCTCTACATAAATCTAACATTTCGGCTACCAAACACAACCGAAATCACCTCCAAACTTTTCCAAAACATAACCCAGCCAAGATCCATCACTTCTAACCATTTCTAAACATCAATTAACATCCAAAATGAACCCAAACACGTCCTTATACCTCCAGCATTAACAGAACACCAAAATCACCTAAAAAACCACCATTTTCATAAGCAAAAACTTAGGAAACATAACCTATTCGGGATTGCATTGATCAAACCTCAATTACACATCATTAAACATCCAAAATACATTAAAAAGCCACCTCAAAACAGAGCCCAAACTATCACTACGAAATTCTTCAAGATTTAATCCAAATCTTGAGTTTTAAGCCAAAATCAAGATCACAACACTGAAACCTTTTATAAAACTTAATTTAAGGATTGAGAACTTGGGAATTTCAGTAAAGAACTGAGTATTTAGAGGAGAATGACATCCTTACCTCTAAATGTAGATTTCTCCTTGTTTAGAGCCAAAATCCTTGAAAATCCAATAAGCAAATGAAGAGGATTTGATGTAGAAAGGATTAGGAATCAATTGATGATTGAAACCTCATCATTTAGTGTGAAAATTAAAAGAAAAGCTGATGTATAAATGTGTTTGGCTGAGAGAATTTTGAGAGAAAATGAGATGAGAAAGTTTTCAAGAAAGTTAGTTATGAAATCTCAAAATTGGTTTTCCTCCTTTTCATTAAATTAATTAAACATTAATTAACTCATTAAAATTAAGAAAAATCTGGAGAAATCCTTCCTTGGGTAAATTAGCTCCTTAAAGATTCAAAGTTTCAATCCTTACAAAACAGTCACCACTGAACTTTTCAAAAATTACATTTTAGTCACCATTTCGAAATGTCACACTTCCAAACCTTATTTTGTAAAATTGATTTCACCATTCTCTTATATATATTAAAAGAGGATTTTTAGATATTTTTCCACATTTTTAATGCATCCCGAACTAGGCTTTCCTTAAAACCACCTTTTATATTCGAACCGAAAATCAGACCGGTCCGGTTCAAACCCTAAACTTCCAAGCCCAAAATTGGGGTGTTACAACTCTCCCCCTCTTAGGAAATTTCGTCCTCGAAATTTCAACCGGCGAAAAGAGCACGATACCAAACTTCTCAAAGCAACACACAAAGTAACACAGGTGAACTAAGCACCATTGAACATTCTCCACGCAAAACACCACAAAAACCAGCTCCTCCACAAATCAAACTTACACTATAACCAAGCCCAACACCACTACATACTTTTCAAACTTCCAGAACACTCAGATGTTAACCTCAGCTTAACCTTTCACAACTCCGAATTGCGCTTAGCCTCAGCAACCCGAGGAACTTTCAAATTTTTACACATACTCCACCTTATCTCATAACTCCTAAAACTTGCACACACAGTGACACCAACCCTCCCAGTTTCAGCCACCATGTGAGCCACAACCTTCACTGCTTCCAAAACCTCTTGCAAAACTGCTCAACTCCTCGAAGGTTGCTACAAACCACCACCTACAAAAACAACCCTCCTATTGCAAACATCAACGCCAAGACACCTCAGCACTCCGGAGACACATCCACTAACCTACAACATCACTTAACACAAGAAACTACCACATCTACTAGCTATCCACAACCACTTGATCGATTCTAACTCCAACCGGTAATCTCCTCACCACCACACCACTAAAACTCTTTAAACACCAAAACACTTTCCTTCTGCCAACATGCTATATCATTCCCACTATCACTGACAACACGCTTACTACCCTCCACTACTTCTAACCTTCTCCTAGCACCAAAACAACTCTTAAAACCCACCATCCAATCCGAATCCTACCACAAGACTAATGGACCCAACTAGCTATTAGCAAGTGTGAACGCTCGTATGCATGATCGTCCATATACCCTATGAATGCATGTGTACATGTATACAAAACCTCTAATGTCATGTCGCATGTATGCATGTACCATCATATATAATATATTATATAACAAATGGTTTTAATTGTGCATGTATGTCGGTTCACACCCACCAATAACATCCTCAGAATCCATCTAAGAATAACCTCTTACTTCACTTCTAACTTATCCAACTCTACAATTCTAATAATCCGCTAATCACAAAATACTCCACTAAAGCCCTCTTCACACTAAAGTTGTTTTCAAAACAACTCTGACTACTACCCCAAACTTGCTAGCTACAAGACCAAAGCCATTACGCAAGGGAAACCCAACCGAAACCAAATAAAGATAACTAGGGCAAAGATTACTTAACAAGGTTACCTGTAATCACCTCACTGCCCCGGAGCTTCAACAGACGAGCTCTCTTCCTCGCAGAACCACCATTCTCTAGCCGCACCACCGCAGCATCAACCAAAAATTTAGGGTCATCACCATCTCCCTGCGATGAAGAACCCTGACTACCCCGAGCCAACTCCAAAAAATTCCGCCTCAAATGTCCAACAGACCCACAATTCCAACAAGATTCATTCCCTAAGCTCCTCACACCTTTCTGCTTTCCCTGCCTCCTCCGAACTTTGTCTCGGCCGCGCCCACGACCCTTCTGAGACCCTTGTGCACCCACTGAAGCCGAACTCACCACTAGAGGACAATTTCGCTTCACATGCTCCTTAGAACCACAGTTCCAACAAACTCCCGCGCCCCCAACAACCTCCAGCATGACACCTTCCACAATGGTCACACATCGGCAACCGAGCTACCACTCCTTGATCATGTAGCACTTGACCCACACCTGCACTACCACCCAGACTTCGATTCAAGCAAATCCTTCTATCACGTAACCTCTTACGCTGACCGCTCCCGAGATCAATACCCACAGCTCTTTTGCTTAAACTCTTCTCACCTTCATAGTCTGCAGCCACACCCCTACGTTGGTTAACCCTTGAGAACTTCTCTCCAAGGTATCTTTCATAAAATACAGACACAAAGAACTCCCAATCTATATCATGGATATGCGTTGCCACCGCCATAGATGTCCACCAGGCACACGCGTCCTCCAACATCAACGTGAAAACACTTCCCAGCTTACAGGCATGGCCACACCCTTCCTGATCCAAAATCAGAATTACACTGGCCAACCAAGCCTCGAATGCCTCAGGTGTTGAACCATGATACTCCACAGCTCCCAAATCATATAAACGCTGTTTCGACAAACTCGCGTGTCCCACAGTCGGCACGTCCTCAGGCCTCACTTTCACCACGGCCTGAGATGTTCCCAACATCTCCTGAACCATATGGGATGAACCCTTCATCACAGCACCAGCTTCCTCTTCCAGCCTCACTACCTCAACTTCAGGCACTGTAGACTGAAACAAAACACCTCTACTAAAAGGTGAATTCCTCGCCTTAACAACCTGCTCTAAAGCAGCAACCATCTCGCCCAACTCCATTCTTTCATCGATTTCATCATGCTATTAACAACAAAGCAATGATAACAAAACAAACAAAACGATCAGGCCAGCTTCAAGAAAGGATTCAAGACTCCAACTCCAACATAACACAATAGCTATAATAATAAGGCAATGGGTATCCCAAATTCTCCCTTTTAATACGGCATCACAATCAACAAAAACATGGATATCACAAACATCGAGCATATTAATCAGCAAACCTCAATCATGCTCTCGTCAAACCACATTCACCCTCAACAGCATAATATCAACATATCATACCCAACACATTTTCATTACTCAGAAAATCAACTCACAACACCAGCATATCATCAACACAAATTCACATTAGCTCACGGATTATTCATAACCAATTAGCATGATAAAAACATCAACCACTTGCTCAAAAACACATTTTTCAACCAACTTTCAACCACACATCAGAACAAACATCAAACACTTATTATAACAACTTACCCTTGCCCCAATTATTCGCAACTTAGCTCTGATACCACCAAATGTAACCCTCTTAGCTCGGCCTAGACGATTGACCCGAACTACGAAGATTACACGGGGAAAACCAAAGTCAACCCGAAAGTCAACCTTGATTAACGACCCTTTTTTTTCCTTTTTAAACTTATCTAGATGCACATTAACCTTAAGCGTACCCTTGGGAAAACATACTTGAAAAGCACAGCGATCGGAAAGCATTAAGGGACTCAATTGCACAACATATAAGAGTTAGGGACCAAATTGTAATTTCTGGAAAGATAGAGGACTTAACTGATTTTTAGGTTACCAATATCAAATTAATCTAATTACATGCTTCCCTGTCAAATTTCACCTTAAACGGACATCCCAAACTCAGGCAATTGCATATACAAAATTCGGGACTAAAACGTAAACTTGCAAACCTTTAAACCGTTCAAATCAGTGCCCAACGGTCCAGTGTTTCGGAACGGGGGTTGACCGTTTCGAAACGCAGGTTCGTTTCGAGGCCTGTATCGAAACAGGGCTTGGCAGTGGCAAAAGCGTTTCGGAACAACCTCTACCCGTTTCGATACACGAAGACCATTACAGGGCCCCGTTTCGAAACGTTAGCACCCGTTCCGATACGAACTGCCCAGAAAGTGCAGATTTTGCTGGTTTAACATACAATTAACCACTCCAACACATCCTAACGACCTCCTAATCATGCCAACAAGTCATCATACATATGTGGTACACATTTGCATCATCAAAACACGATCATGGCAACAATTAGGAAAATCCACAAGACTATAGGCATGCACCCTAGCATCCAAAACCAACCAAAACATTAAAATACCATTAACATACTTAAACCATTCCTCAACATATCAACAACATGCCAAGCATCATAACCACCAAATTGCATTAACAACTAGTTACAACCAACCCTTGATCATGCTTGTAAAACAAGAAGCATAGCATAACAACTTATGATAAAGAAGATTCAAATGTTGCAAAGTGTTAAACCACATAGTTCAAAACATAACCGAACTTGTTCAACATACACGATCCAATTACACATCAACATAAAAGACTCTCCCCCCATTGCCTTTATTATCTATAGCTATAAACCAAGACATACTTCTCAAGTGGAGCTCCTCTTGAATCCCTTGCTTCTTGCTGTCCCAACTTCAAGTATCTGCATTGATGGACAAAAAGGAGCGTAAGCACATAATGCTTAGTGAGGAATGCTCAAAACCAAAACACCATCATTGCAGCAAATCATAAAACCCTCTTTAAAGTAGATGCAAATCAATAAACCATAGCATTGTTTGAAAAACCTCTTTTGAAACAACATGCTTTAAACCATGCCTTGCTCAACATGAAATCAAACCTTTAGCTTAGAAAAGCTAAACAATTTTCCCAAAACACATTCTTGCAAAACCATTATTTTAACCCTCCCATGCATGAACACTACATGCAAAGTTAAACTCAAATTCCTTGGAAAAACACTTCCACTTCACAACACACTTTCCACATGCTTGATAATCATTTCAAAGCAAAACCTTTCGAAAACCCTTTATTCCTTTTAACTATTTCATGCCTTCAACAAATACAAAACACATGAACTACTAAAGCAACATTTGCATTACATGCCTTTTTCCAACAAACCTTCACAAGACCTCAATACACTAAAGAGATTCCATGCACATATGCACCATTCACAATAGAAGATAAACACTTGTTCAAGCTTAACAAGTAATACATGCACTTTTAAAACATTACACACTTCCCATGCAACCTTGCATCATTACAAGCATCTCTTTCTTCATTACATTCAAGAACATTATATTGGTTTTCAAGTGATAATTCACCAACCACTTCAACTCAAGACACAATCGGATACGCGGATTACAAGCGTTGTCCCACACGCTTCATACACACTACCGAACAACACAAGGTGGAGTTTACCGGTACAATCACAACCCCTCAACACCCGTGATGGAGTTTAACGGTACAATCACAACCCCTCAACATCACTCATCGGAAGTTGTATAACACACTAGCGAGAGCCGGGACACATCACAAGGCTTACACATGGAAGCTACCTCAACCATTGTAATCACCTTAACCAAGCTCACACACGGGAGCAACCCTCCACCGTTGTGACACTTAACAAGGTCCACCCACGAGAGCCATCCTCCATCGTGGTGACACTTAACAAAGTCCACCCACGAGAGCCATCCTCCATCGTGGTGACACTAATTTTCTCAATCGCTAGGGTACTTGGATGGAGTTTACGGTACAATCACAACCCCTCACATCCAAGGCGACTCAATTCACGGTGCACCCAATCCTATAGCCGGCTAACTATATCCGATTAAAGTAACCAACAACCACTTACATCACTTGCCAATACACATCAATTACCATTACCAATTCACTGTTTTTAAGCATTAAACAAAGCCATTAAACAACATGCAACACTATGCATCAATTCCACATTCCCAATTTACAAAACCAAGGATCTCTTACCTTGAGAATCCTTAAACACATGACTTTCAAAACCAGCATTAATCATGCTAAAACATGCTTTCAAAACAGAATTTAAACATGCAAATTAAACACATTGCATCCAACCATCTCATGGTTCATCAAAGAGAGAGTTTCTCCGAAAACTTACTCTTGAGCTTAGTTAAGTTGCTTAGACTTAAACTAAGCTCCCAAAACCTTCAAACATTAGTTTCAAAGCTGAAAACCAAACTTCACTCACCGATACACAAAACTAAGCTAGCCGACAAGCCTTCCAAGCATCCAAAACCTCCCACGCCACCTCTATTGCTTCCGGATCATTCTCCCCTGTTTTAAACACATAACAACAGAGGATTAATGCATCATCATGCATTAAAACACCAGCAACACAACTCAACTCGCTGCTCTACATAAATCTAACATTTCGGCTACCAAACACAACCGAAATCACCTCCAAACTTTTCCAAAACATAACCCAGCCAAGATCCATCACTTCTAACCATTTCTAAACATCAATTAACATCCAAAATGAACCCAAACACGTCCTTATACCTCCAGCATTAACAGAACACCAAAATCACCTAAAAAACAACCATTTTCATAAGCAAAAACTTACGAAACATAACCTATTCGGGATTGCATTGATCAAACCTTAATTACACATCATTAAACATCCAAAATAAATTAAAAAGCCACCTCAAAACAGAGCCCAAACAATCACTACGAAATTCTTCAAGATTTAATCCAAATCTTGAGTTTTAAGCCAAAATCAAGATCACAACACTAAAACCTTTTATAAAACTTAATTTAAGGATTGAGAACTTGAGAATTTCAGTAAAGAACTGAGTATTTAGAGGAGAAGGACATCCTTACCTCTAAATGTAGATTTCTCCTTGTTCAGAGCCAAAATCCTTGAAAATCCAATAAGCAAATGAAGAGGATTTGATGTAGAAAGGATTAGGAATCAATTTATGATTGAAACCTCATCATTTAGTGTGAAAATTAAAAGAAAAGCTGCTGTAGAAATGTGTTTGGCTGAGAGAATTTTGAGAGAAAATGAGATGAGAAAGTTTTCAAGAAAGTTAGTTATGAAATCTCAAAATTGGTTTTCCTCCTTTTCATTAAATTAATTAAACATTAATTAAGTCATTAAAATTAAAAAAAAAAATCTGGAGAAATCCTTCCTTGGGTAAATTAGCTCCTTAAAGATTCAAAGTTTCAATCCTTACAAAACAGTCACCACTGAACTTTTCAAAAATTACATTTTAGTCACCATTTCGAAATGTCACACTTCCAAACCTTATTTTGTAAAATTGATTTCATCATTCTCTTATATATATTAAAAGAGGATTTTTAGATATTTTTCCACATTTTTAATGCATCCCGAACTAGGCTTTCCTTAAAACCACCTTTTATATTCGAATCGAAAATCAGACCGGTCCAGTTCAAACCTTAAACTTCCAAGCCCAAAACTGGGGTGTTACAAAAGGGATAAACACGATTCCTATTGACTAAGGTGAAAATCAACTTAGCTTAGAGATAAGTCTAGGTTTAAGGCGGCTAAGAAGGAATGTGGGAAAGTTGTTGTTCAACCTAGGTTTACGCCGAGAGGTATTGTCAAAGAGTGGGCATTAACAGTATTCGAATAAGGTGGAATCAGATCAGGACGTTCTGCCGAACCTTTAAGGCCCGCCGAGTTCCCCGCCGTGGCGGTGTTATATCCGTCACCCGCCGTGGCAGAGATATCGACTTTGCATTACAAGACTTTTACGAGTTCGACGCAGTTTCACACTACGACACAGCTCAGTCTGACCCATCTTCTTATTCTGATTTCTAAATCCTTTTATTACTTGTTTTCTTTAAGTTTATGGAACTTTCTCAAATCAATCAAATTCAATTGTGTTTTTACTTTTCCTTGTGAAGGAATTTAATCCCTGTGGAGACGATATCTTAAATACTATAACTTGACAGAAGTGTACACTTGCACTCGAATTAGAGAACTCCTTTACGCTTTACAAGTTTTTGGCGCCGTTGCCGGGGATTGGCAATATCGGCTTCGTCTTTACTTTGTTGCACTTTTCCTTTATCGTACTTAATTATCAGTTTTAGTTTTTCTTTATTGTCATAAAAAAAACTTTACAGGTTCTTTGTTATAGTTTATGACCAGAGCAAATCCGACGTCCGAACCTCTATTTATCGAAAAGATCGAACGCACAACAAGACAAATCCGAAAAGAGGCACGTGAGGCATTAGTAGCAGCAAAAGCGGCAGGAGCAGAAGAAGCAACAATGAACGGAAGGGGCATAGACGATAATAATGTCAACAAGGTTGTCGTCGTAGATGCGGCTGCAGATGGAGGGCGGCAAGATCAACTACCACCCTCTATCCCACCTGGCCAGCAAAGACGAGTCTGTACTACTCGAGACTACATAGAGGAAGACATAGACAACCTTGAATCTGCAGTCCTAGAACCAGATATCAATGCCAATCATTTTGAACTCAAGCTAGTTATGTTCAATATGATCGATAAACTGGGACAAAATGGGGGCACAACAAATGAGGATGCTCGGTAGCACATGAAGTCATCCTTAGAGATTTGCAAATCTTTTAGAATTCAAGGATTACCCCCCTGATGTTCTGAAATTGTGATTATTCCCCTATTCACTGAGGGATAGGGCGAAAACATGGCTAAATAGCCAGACTGTTGGTTCTATTGAGTCCTGGACAGATCTGTGTCGAGATTTTTTGGCTCGTTTTAATCCGTCAAATGTTACTGATCGTATACGTAGCGAGATTACCTCTTTCTGACAGGCTGATGACGAGGCGATGTACGAAGCGTGGGAACGCTACCGAGAACTTCTGCACAAATGCCTACTCCATGGACTACCGCTTTGGACGCAAGTATATCTGTTCTACAATGGTGTTAATCAACCCACCATGATGATGCTTGATGCATCAGCAAATGGCATACTCCTTGATAAGGCACCAGAGAAGGGAATGAGGATTCTGAACCAGTTGGCCAAAAATGATTATCAGTTTTCGTCCGCCCGCTATGGCGGCAGTAGACAATAGGCCACAATGAATGAGTTGGAAGCATCAGAGCCCGTTAATACCCGTATAGATAAACTGACCAGATTGGTTGAAACATGATCAAACCAACATGAAGATCATACGAGGTAAAAGCAGTGGAAGCTTTCTGCGATGAATGTGGTGGAGACCATGACTCTTCAGAATGTACAGAATCTAGAAATTTCATGGGAACCTACAACCGGAATAGTGCTCCCAACACAAATGCATACAATCCGGGCTAGAGGAAACATCCAAACTTCTCATGGAGTAACCCTAACATTGTAGAAAATCCTACCAATAAGAATATAGGATATCAGAGGAACCTGCCGCGTCAGTAGACGCAACAGCAGCAGCCAACAACAAACAATTCTCTAGAGGCCACTTTAAATACTTTTATGTCTCATACTAGTGCCTATATTGCTAATTCTTATAAGTTTGTTAACAAGGTTGATGCTTTCATGGACAGGACTGAAATGTGAATGCAGAACCAGGATGCAGCATTAAAAACACTAGAAACTTAGATGGGACAGTTCGTACAAGTTCTGAATACTAGACCCATGGGAGGACTGTCCAGCGATACTGAAGTCGCAAGGGGACCCACTTATGAGCAATGTAAAGCAATCAGTACAAGAAGTTGCAAACAGCTCAAGGAGACTCGTCCCCATGATCCTAAGGAGAAACAACCAACCAAGCCCGCCGCCGAGGCAGAAGCAGACACCCCGTCCTCGGCAAATCATGGACCCTCTGCCTCGGCAAATCCAGGACCCTCCGCCTCGGCAGTCCCCACTGATGCCCCAGCAGAGCCTAATGACAAAACCACAGAACCTGAAGCTCTTGCACTTCCACAAATCAGATTCTCTTGCAAGGAGCATATAGAAGACATCCGCCCACCCCCACCTTTCCCACAACGGCAGAAGCGGCAGAAGCAGGAATATTAGTTTAAAAAGTTCCTTGATATTCTTAAACATGTGCACATTAACATACCCTTGGTGGAAGCCATTGAACAGATGCCGAATTGTACCAAATTCCTGAAGGGCATGGTCTCTAAACGAACAAGAATAGAGGGGTTTGAAACTGTTGCCATGACAGAAGGATGTATGGCCATACTGCACAATCGAGCGCCGCCTAAACTAAAAGATCCCAGGAGCTTCACCATACCATTCACAATAAGGAATGACTACGATGGAAAAGCCTTGTGTGATCTTGGAGCAAGCATAAACTTGATGCCCAAATTAGTCTTCCAAAAATTGGGTATCGGAAATAAAAAACCTACCACTGTCATGCTACAGCTTGCCGACAGATCATATATGCAGCCAGAGGGAAAAATTGAAGACATACTGGTAAGAGTCGATAAGTTTATTTTCCCTGCTGATTTCCTCATTTTGGATTGTGGGGACCTTGATAGATGTGGAAAAGGGGAGCTGACAATGAGGGTGAATGACCAACAAATCAAGTTGAACGTCCCATAAGCTTTTAAAAGAGCCGACGACCCAGAGGAATGTCAAGTCATCCATGCCTCGGCAGAAATTCACCCTAACACTGCAACATATCGCTTCAACAATACTCGTCAGGCGGGCATCCCGACAATAACCCTGATTCGAAGGAACAAAAGGATCATGATAAGCTCGCATATGAGGAAGCCAACCGGATAGCCAGCCGTTCAAAAATTAATGGCCCATTTCTCGTAATCATCTCTTCTAAGTTGCGGCCTGAACAGGAAAAGCCAGAACGAAGGCACGTCAAGAAGCTATCGCCTCGGCAGTACCCGCCCGAGCAAGTAGTCCTCCTCTCAAATACCTGATGGAATCTGTTCCCAAGAAAGCTCAAATCAAGATGGTTCGGCCCGGTCGAAGTAGTTATAGCCTTCACTCATAGTGCAGTCACAATTAAATCACCAAAAGATGGCCATGAATTCAAAGTCAATGGGCAGCGCTTGAAGCACTACATTGGAGCCCATGTTATGAGGGATAAGGCCATGGTTATGTAGAGCGTTTTAGGTGTTCTCTATTTATGAGCGCAAGTGCACACTCTTGTCAAGTTATAGTATAAAAGATATCGTCTCCCACAGGGATTGGAGCAGCTACTATGAGTGTTTTCCTGTACAAGGAATTAGTAAATTGCACAATTAAATTTCTGAATAAAAAACATAAAAGTAAAAACACAAATAAATTAATATAGTGATAGGGAGAGATGAGGATGATAGATTGGGCCAGGTAGTTGTAGCTCAGTAGTGTGTACATTGCGTTGTAAAGCTTAAGTGTGTTTTGCGCTGCCACGATCTACTGCCTCGGCTGGTAATGACGGATTGAGGTTGCGGCCCTTTCGCTACCACAGCAGATCTTTGTTCTTGCAAATTTCATTGTCTCGGTAAGTGGAATGGAGGGAAGTCCTGGCGGCAAGTCTAGCGGATACTCCAAGTTCGACAGAGCAATTCTGAAGTGATCCTCCCTATGTCTAGGCAAGGATTTTATCACCACGTGATGTAGGCAATACCTAGCAATCTCAGTGTAAACCTAACACAGGCAGTCGATGTTTGGTTGCTACTTTTATCCGCTGAAATTATAACCTATGTCTAAGCCGAATTAGTCAACACCTCGACATGATGAGACCGTACTTAATTCTTTCGTGAGTTTGACACTCTCGTGCCCGACAAATGGATTTCTTCAACTGGACTTTTGGAAATAATTGAAGAAGTGAAGAACATGAATTAAGCAAACTTGAGAGTATTTTATTGAAAACACAACTTAAACTATTACAACCGTTTCTCACAACTACTTTACATACAAACTGTTGGGTTTTTCGGTGCTCGATTCAATCAACCGTTCTTGCTCGCCAAGTGGTGGAGAGGTGAATTTTTGGGTGGAAGGGTTTAGGAAGCTAGAAAGAATAATGACACGATGATTTATAGTGGTTCAACTCCTCAACCGAGTCTACATCCACTACCTTAGCTTCCTACTAAGGATTTCACAACCAATTCACTAATTGATTCGTCCCCTTTTCTAGGCTCAGGAGGAAACCCTTTACAACGATCAAGCTTCTACCCAAAGCCTTGATCAAAACCCTCGAAGCTTTCTACCCAAAGCTTGAAGGAACCCCTCTCTTACAAGAGATAAACAAAACAAACTTAAAACCTCTCAATAGGCGTTTGTTTGCACAATTAAGCTCTCACCCAAAAACCTAAACACTTGAGCAAATTTAACAATGTAAGCCCACAAGTGTTGTCTAAGCAAAGAATGAACAATTAAGCACTAGACAAGGTTTTTCACTCATAATGTTGTAACAATTTAAGCTCTTGTTGATCTTGATGCTTGGAGGTCCATTTTATACTCCAAATTGAGTTTCTAGCCGTTGGGGATGTTTCATAGCCGTTGGGGATACAAAATAGCCGTTTATTTCCCACAAAATGCAGTTCAGCAGCTTAGTGTATCGATACACTCTCCACTGTATCGATACGGTCTTCAAATCAGATATAGCCGTTATGCTCTTCAGCTGATGCGTATCGATACGCTTGCCTGGCGTATCGGTACGGTCCTGCAAAGTCAAATGACCGTTGGGAATGACCGTTAGGCGTATCGGTACGCGATACAACCGTATCGGTACGCGACTAGCCGTGTTCAAATCACACCGTATCGATACGGCTAGGCGTATCGATACAGGTTTTAGCTACTGGAATCCTTGTAGTTTGAAAACCCTAAGGTGTATCGATACACTATCCACTGTATCGATACTGTCACTTAAAATGCTCGGTTTTGACTACTTTAAATGTATTTTTAAGTCCATTCCAGAGCTTTAAAAACCCTAAAACATATTTTCAAGTTGTTTTTGACTAAAAACATATTTTAAAATCTTTCCATTTTAGTCCAAAACATTTTTCAAATATTATATCAAAACCTCAGTTCTACAATCTCCCCCTTTTTGATATAATAAAACCAACTTGAAAAATTGTTTGGGATTCTCCCCCTTTAATTTTAAAAATGTGAATAAGAGATTTAAGATATGAAATCAAGATAAAGCTCCCCCTTATTCATTTGAAAAATCAATTTTTCAAAAACTTTTTCAAAAACCATTTCTCCCCCTTTTTGTTATATCAAAAAAAATTTAAAATGACATTTAAGTTCAAGATAACATAGGAGGCAAAAAAAAAATTTGACACTCTTAAAATTTTGGTTTTTAAAAATTGGCTCCCCCTTACTCAAGGCATCATCAAAATGTTAGTCCAACATATATGAATATCTAGTTGACATAAAAGAAAATAAATCAAATAAACACTAAAGCAACTAGATTTTACCAACACTTGAACCCAAGGGAGGATGTGAAGCCTTCCTTCTTCAAGTGTTCCTTCTTGTGTGCATGGAGCTCCCCCTCAATGTTTGACTTGTTGATTACTCTCCATCACACCTCCCCCTTATTGAGGGCCATTCATGCATAGGTGGGCTACTTCATCTTTGGTGGAGTCTTCATCACTCCATGTGGCCGCATATGCTTGTTTAGAAGATGATCCCTTCTTTTTGGATTTGTGGGAATCCTTCATCTTCTTCATCGATTCATGCTTGGATTTTTCCATTTTGCTCTTCATGAATCGTGCGAGCTTGTTGAAGAGATAGTTCATCTTTTCATCTTCACTATCCTCCTCACTTGAATCTACGTGATGACTTGTGGAGGATTTGAGAGCCATGGCATTTACATTGATGCCAATGCTCTTGAGCTTCTTCTCTCCCATAGCTCTAATTTCTTCCCTCTTCTTCTCATCTTCTTTGTTCTTCTTCATGATTTGATGAGTAAGGAGTGACCCCATGAGTTCATCAAGCTTCAAAGTCTTCAAATTTTTGGCTTCGATGATGGCGGTCCTCTTTGAGTCCCAAGACTCGGGAAGTGAGTAGATGAGCTTTCGAACAAGCTTTTCTTCCGGAATGATTTCTCCATATCCTTTAAGACCATTGATGATTGTGGAGAATCTATCAAACATTTTCTCGATGTTTTCCTCCGGATCCATTTTGAAGTTCTCATACTCTAAGGTTAGGAGCCCAATCTTGGTCTCCTTGACTTCATTAGTCCCCTCGTATGTGACTTCAAGCTTGTCCCATACCTCCTTGGCACTTTCACAAGAAGACATCTTCTCATAGATGGTTGGGCCAAAAGCACAAAAGAGCATGTGCAAGGCTCTACAATTAAGCTCCATCTTCTTGCGATCGCCGGCACTCCATTCCGCTTTGCTTCCTTGAGGCACGAACGGACCATCTTCAACTATGTCCCATAGCTTGTAATCGCTTGATTTCAAGAAGAGTTTCATCTTTGTCTTCCAGAGGGCATAGTGATCTCCGTCGAAAAAAGGCGGTATGTTGATGGATTGCGCCATTTGAGCCGGTTGGTGAAATGTTGATCGAGCTTGCCGGATCTTCTCAATAGGATGTGAATCCCCTTCAATTGAGCCAAGCTCTGATACCAATTGTTGGGTTTTTCGGTGCTCGATTCAATCAACCGTTCTTGCTCGCCAAGTGGTGGAGAGGTGAATTTTTGGGTGGAAGGGTTTAGGAAGCTAGAAAGAATAATGACACGATGATTTATAGTGGTTCAACTCCTCAACCGAGTCTACATCCACTACCTTAGCTTCCTACTAAGGATTTCACAACCAATTCACTAATTGATTCGTCCCCTTTTCTAGGCTCAGGAGGAAACCCTTTACAACGATCAAGCTTCTACCCAAAGCCTTGATCAAAACCCTCGAAGCTTTCTACCCAAAGCTTGAAGGAACCCCTCTCTTACAAGAGATAAACAAAACAAACTTAAAACCTCTCAATAGGCGTTTGTTTGCACAATTAAGCTCTCACCCAAAAACCTAAACACTTGAGCAAATTTAACAATGTAAGCCCACAAGTGTTGTCTAAGCAAAGAATGAACAATTAAGCACTAGACAAGGTTTTTCACTCATAATGTTGTAACAATTTAAGCTCTTGTTGATCTTGATGCTTGGAGGTCCATTTTATACTCCAAATTGAGTTTCTAGCCGTTGGGGATGTTTCATAGCCGTTGGGGATACAAAATAGCCGTTTATTTCCCACAAAATGCAGTTCAGCAGCTTAGTGTATCGATACACTCTCCACTGTATCGATACGGTCTTCAAATCAGATATAGCCGTTATGCTCTTCAGCTGATGCGTATCGATACGCTTGCCTGGCGTATCGGTACGGTCCTGCAAAGTCAAATGACCGTTGGGAATGACCGTTAGGCGTATCGGTACGCGATACAACCGTATCGGTACGCGACTAGCCGTTGGGCTATTTTCAAATCACACCGTATCGATACGGCTAGGCGTATCGATACAGGTTTTAGCTACTGGAATCCTTGTAGTTTGAAAACCCTAAGGTGTATCGATACACTATCCACTGTATCGATACTGTCACTTAAAATGCTCGGTTTTGACTACTTTAAATGTATTTTTAAGTCCATTCCAGAGCTTTAAAAACCCTAAAACATATTTTCAAGTTGTTTTTGACTAAAAACATATTTTAAAATCTTTCCATTTTAGTCCAAAACATTTTTCAAATATTATATCAAAACCTCAGTTCTACACAAACACCTAAATCCTAATAGAGAATTGGGTCGCGGCCTCCAATACCCCTACTTAATCTATCTATCTACCTCTCCGCTATGCCCCTATACCCTAACATACATGGGTATATATAGGGCTCATGGCCTAAGTTTGAGTCCTTCTTGGAGTAGGAGTTCTTAAAGTAAATTTACATTAAATGTTGACTCCTTTTTGACTTGAATGTGGACTCTTTGGACGTTGCCTTCTTCAGCAAGTAAAGATAAGTAATCCTACTTATCAATCTTTAATTAGCTCTTCAGGCCACTACAGGCTTCAAAAATCTGCATGACTGGGCTCATAGGACTCAAGAAATTGTCCTCTTTTAACCGCGACCCATCTTGGCTAAGTCAATTTAACTCCTGCCTGGGCGGCACTCGGCAGTGATGCTGCTGCGGCGGCGTCCTTGGCGGCAACTGGAATTGCTTCAGTACAGCTCCTTTTGCTCTCTTATTTCCTGTCCTCTCCTCCTCTACTCAGCTATAGCACCTGAAAATGAAAACTAAACTAAAACAATATCTTTTCTTAACCAAACAAAGAATATTCAATAAAAGCATGATGAAAGAGCAAACATTGTTATTATGCATGCAATGCACCTAAATATGCCTAGATGAGCTTAAGAACAGCAATAATAAGGGCAGGAATGTGTACAAAATAGAGAACTTGTGGACACTCTACAGGTTACTTTAGGGGATGCAATCTGATGCACTCCCTTAGTAGCTGGTTTTTTATTTATTTTTGCATTCCACATCTTTAAATTATGAATGTTAGGATTAGATTTTCAATTTCAGCATTTATTTCATGCACATATAAATTTCAGTTTTAGTTTAATTCAGTTAATTAATAAATTCTTTTCACATTTTTTATGCTTAGGACGAGACTCAGGATTTAAGGAAGCAGCCCATTAACCCAGCCTAATAGCCGCCTAACGGCTATAATCTGCTCGTTACGCCAGTTGTCCCGCCCTTTGGAAATCAGACCGTTGGGCATTAAATGCCGCCTCGGTAGCACTTCCCACCCCCTATATAAACCTTGCTATTTCACTTCATTATATCATCTTCAACCTTTGCTTTCTTAATTCTTGAAGCTCTCTCAGTTCTTTATTTGCATTTTCAGAATTCTTCTAGAACCACCTCTCAAGAATGTCAACCTCCGGAACCACGCCCCCTTTCAAAAGATTCTTCTCACCAAAGGACTCCACCCGCTGCAACAAGAAATTCTCTTCTTGGCAGGTTCTAGAAGAACAAAGATTCTTCTACCCCGCCGACACGGGCGATTTCGGCCTTCTCGCCTTTGTCTATGAAGTGATCCGAGATCACGGCTGGCAAATCTTTGTCTGCCAACCTGAAGAAGGGAACATCACAATGGTCCGTGAGTTCTACGCCCATAACCCACAACCGAGAATTCCTTTCGTATATGTTCGTGGTAGCGACGTTCGTCTGGATACTGACACCATCAACAGTTACTATGGGCTCACTAATGAGGCAAATGACCCCGCCGACTTTGAAGCCGCCCTCACCCCCGTCGACTACAACCGCCTGAAGGATGAGTATTGTGTGCCTGGCACCACATGGAATACGGGTAAGCACACTGGGTCTGTACGCCGCCGAGCACTGTTACCAAACGCAAAACTCTGGAACACATTTATTAAACGCCGGTTGCTACCCACTTACCATAACTCTACCGTCGACCGCCCCCGCCTGGCCATGATTGACTCCATTCTGAAGCGGCAAAAAATCAACGTGGGCGCCGTCATCTGTCAAGAAATTTATGCCTGCCATTCGAGGCCCAAGGGTCGTCTCTTCTTTCCAAACCTTATCACCGGGTTATGTGCTAAATTCAAGGTGCCCACCGACGAATCCGATGTGATGACTCCCCACATGAAGGGGTGGACAAAGGAGTTTATCTACAAGATGATGGAACTGACAGAAGCGGAACACAAAAATGAGTATGATCCCTCTGCTTCCACGACAGGTACTTCAGTCTAGGGTGGAAGAAGAGATCACCTCTTCGTAGACCCCACCGAGATGTTCCAGGGTATTTACAAAAAACTACAAAGGATGGTGCACATGAACTTAAAATTCATAGAGTATGTGCGAAACTACAACATGGGGTTTGAGCTGTTCCTCAAGGAGAAATTCTTAGATGATGAACTTCATTTTCTTGCCTTCCCGGCAGAACTCACTGAAGCCGCCATGGCAAGCGAGCCTATCTCAGACTCCCCCGTCGCAGCATCACCTGCAGCCGCTGCGGCATCACAGCAAGGCTCTTTTGCCACCGCCAACACCCCGTCTGCCTCTCCAACAAACAGAGGGACAACTCTGCAGGTCCACCGCTCTTTATCTAATGACTCCTTTGATGACTCTGACGATGACTCCCCACCCATCACGGCAGCACAACCTGTGTTGGCGAGGACATCCAGGAAAAGAAAATATCATTACATCTCGGTTGATTCAGACAAGGAAGAGTCCGTTGATACTGTCCTAGTGACCAAAAACACGACGCCTTCTAGAGTCCAACCATGCATGACTTCAAAACATGTCCAACCATCTCCCTTACAAAGGAGGCGGCTGGACCTATTCGATGACGAAAACGAAGTGGCCTAAAATTCCTCATCTTCTTTTTAAATGTAACTTGTTTATTTTTCCTTTTATTTTCTGTTTTCTGTTTTTATATTTCTGTTATGTATTTTTATTTTTTTATGTTGCATTGAGGGCAATGCCCGCCTTGCGTTTGGGGGAGGGAGAGTCCACCTTAGTGTAGTTCATAGTTAGTTGCATATTAATTCACCATCTTAGTTGCATTGTACTTATCTCATCTTGAATGAAAAGAACTTGTTAAAAAACTTGTGCCTATGATAGAATAGCCGACATCTCGCACCATTAAAAAGTACCTTTAATTTTTTGGTAGCATGAAGATGACTTAGAAATTTACTATATTGCTATTTATCCTTAACACAATTGTGGTAGGTTGATTGATAGAATGAAGTAGTGAACATAGATTGTTTAATTATTTGGTATTTTTCATTCACATGCTTAACAAGTTGTCGCATAGGCAGTTGAAATTTTCAAAACTACAAAGAAGGCTATCGCGGCAGGTAAGAAAAAAAACCGAGAGGTGCCCGAAACAGGCTCTAGGCGGTTAGAGGTGCCCGAAATCGACTTTAGTCGAGGAAAAAAATATCACTACTATGTTGCTTAGAGGTACCTGAAATTAGCTAAGTCTTTTGTTAACTTAAAAATTTCTTCAAAATCAACTTGTACACAATTCAGCACACACTTGATCACAACCATTATAGTTTGTTTTCGAGAAAATTCATGTTATCCTACACACTAAAATGATATAGGTTCTACGGCCTTGCGGCATGAAATCAAGTTAAAGACATGTTTCTTTTTGTTGGAGTAGGGGTAAGTACTTAGTAGGTTTTGCATCGCTTGAGGAAAAGCAATAGTTCGAGTTTGGGGTGTGTAAAGTGCTTAAAAGTCCTATATTTTATGCCCATTTTAGCTCATATTATCGTTGTTCTTAAGCCCATTCTAGTTCATAATTAGGTTTTCATGCATGTTTCACAGTATATTTGCTTCACTCAGCTTATTACAGTGTTTATAATTATTTATGGAGAAAAGATATTGTTTTTGGTCGCATTTGCATTACAGGTTGCAGGAGACTGCCGCCGGCACCTGCCGTGACAGTAGGACAGAAGAATGGTCGGAGAAGAGAAAGAAGCAGAACGATCACATCCAGTCACACAGGACGAACCATCGTTGCAGAGAAGAATTGTACTGAGGCAGTTGAAAGAATAGTCCGCCGCCAGCACTGCCGCCACGGTGGCACATTGGAGAATGACCAAAAGGGAGTGCGATTTGAAGAGGGGAATTTCCTGAATCAGCAGAACCAAGACACGTGAAGAATAGAGTCTAGGAGCACCCAGAGATTATGTGAGAAGATCCAAACAAGAAAGAAGCTTGCGGCCCAAGAAAACCCAAAAGATGAGTTATTTTGGAATAAAATATTCAGACGTTTAATTGCATTTAATTCCAACTCAATTTTCTCCCAATGAGAGACTTCTTCCCCAAGTAGGGTTTCTACATGTAACCGCCTATATAAAGGCAAGGCTTGACCGATTGGAAGATACGAAGAGAGATTAGGGTTTAGAATTTATTTTTGTGTTTTCTTTAATTACATTATGTTCTAAACTTTCCTTAGGGTTAAAATTGTTTTGTTTAGTAGTTTTGAGAACGGTTGTAATTAGTTAAAGTTTTTTTTATGCAATTCAATTCAAGGTTTGTTTATCATATGTTCTTAATCTTTGTTTTCAATAGAATCGAGAGATCTTTGTGAGCACATCAATTTGTTTCAATTCGAGAGAGTTAAAACTCAAGAAAGGGATAAACACGATTCCTATCGACTAAGGTGAGAATCAACTTAGCTTAGAGATAAGTCTAGGTTTAAGGCGGCTAAGAAGGAAGGTGGGAAAGTTTTTGTTCAACCTAGGTTTACGCCAAGAGGTATTGTCAAAGAGTGGGCATCAACAATATTCGAATTTAGAGATAAGTTGGAATCAGATCAGGACGTTATACCGAACCTTGAAGGCCAGCTGAGTTCCCCACTGTGGCACTGTTCTATCTGTCACCCTCCGTGGCAGAGATATCGACTTTGCATTACAAGACTTTTAAGAGTTCAACGCAGTTTCACACTACGACACAGCTCAATCTGACCCATCTTCTTATTCTGATTTCTAAATCCTTTTATTACTTGTTTTCTTTAAGTTTATGCAACTTTCTCAAACCAATCAAATTCAATTGGGTTTTTACTTTTCCTTGTGCATGAATTTAATCACTGGAGCAGCTTCCAATCCCTGTGGAGACGATATCTTAAATTCTACAACTTGATAGAAGTGTACACTTGCACTCGAATTAGAGAACTCCTTTACGCTTTACAACACCCCCAAGGTGTTTCGATACAGATTGATTTTAAGAGCTTACTGGAAAATTTTGTTTCGATACGAAATTCCCTGTTTGAGACTAGGGTTTCGAAACGGGCTTGCCCGTTTCGATACAGCCTTCATTCAGGCTTTTGTTTTTTAAGTGTCGTTTCGAAATGGCTCATAACTGTTTCGATATAGGGGTTAAGTATTTTCAAAATTGAGCATTAAATGAACTACTCGTTACTTGTCATAACGGAATTTTTGAAAATTGGTTAACTGTTTCAATACACCCCTTTAGTGTTTCGAAACAGAGTTTGACAGTTTCAAATGTGTGCAAAACTATTTCGATACGGCCTATAGTCGTTTCGATACAGCCCCTTAACGTTTCAAAACGCCTTCCTGCGTTTCGATACGGTCCCCTTATTACACATAACGACTCTTTTTTTAGGATGTTTCGATATAGGGCCACGTGTTCCGATATGGGTAGTTGCAGAACTATATTTATGGAGGGAAGAAAGAGCCCCAACGGCTCTATTGATGATCTCAACCACCCAAACGACTAGAAATCAATGATAAGGTATAAAAGCAAGCCTAAAAAGCACCAACAACAACTATTGAACCTAAAAGCAACATCCAAGTAATCAAATTCAAACCTTTGAGCATAAGTGTCAAATTCTTGTACCCAACTCATTTGGAGTTCTTCATTGTAAATATTTTTAGAGTTTGGGGAGTGTTTATTTGTAATTGGGTAAACAATTAGCCTTTGAGAGTTACTTTTAAAGTTTGTCTATCTTTCTCTTGTAAAGAGTGTTCTTGGGTCAATCTTTGGGTAGAAAGTTTGATCGGTTTGTAAGGTTTCCTCCTAAGCCGAGAAAAGAAGACGAATTCAAGTTAGTGAATTATTGAAATCCTTGGTAGGGTGTTGATGTAGAGCTTGTTCGAAGCCTTAACCACTCTAAATCGCGTTGTGTTCATCTTTTAAATTTCCTACTTGCACCCTTCAATTTTTATTCTACCAATTCACCCCCTCTTGGTGTTTAGCCATTGTTTGATCAACTCAACAATTGGTATCAGAGCTACACTCATTAGAAGGACTAACATCCTCTTGAGTAGATCTTGGAAGAGTTTGATCAATCGCACTTCAATGAACATCGTGCTATGGCATCCACCTCTGGCCAAAACCTCTACGAGTCTCTATCTATCACCAAACCACCATTCTTCAATGGGGATAGCTATCCCTATTGGATGAATCGGATGCGACTCTTCATCAAATCAAATGACTACATGGTTTGGGATGTGGTAGAAGATGGTCCTTCTTTTCCGATGAAGAGAGACGGTGAAGGAAGGCTTGTTCCGAAGACCAAAGTCGAAATGACCGATGGAGATAGAAGATGTTTGCAAGTCAACGACAAAGCCTTGCACATTATATTTTGTGCTCTCAGTCCCGACATATACTCAAAGGTGTCTTCAATCGAAAGTGCCAAATAAGTGTGGGACACTCTAGAGACTACATATGGAGGAACAAGTGACGTTAAAGAGACGAAGATTGGGTTGCTAATTTGAGGTAGTGGACACTTTAGAGACTACATATGAAGGAACAAGTGAATTGTTGAAATCCTCAGTAGGGTATTGAGGTAGTGGATGTAGAGCTTGTTCAAAGCTTGAACCACTCTAAATCGCGTTTTCTTTATCTTTTAAATTTCCTACTTGCACCCTTCAATTTTTATTCTACCAATTCACTTCTTCTTGGTGTTTAGCCATTGTTTGATCAACTCAACACATCTGTTTTTATGGGATACTCTTCTACCCAAAAAAGTTATATTTTGTTTAATTTGGAGTCTAAAGTTTTTTTTTGTTCATCGTGATGTTATTTTTCATGAGGATTTGTTTCCTTTTTAGCTGCCTCTTTCCAACAATTCTTTATTTTTTTTCTTCTTCTACTTCATCTTCTTCATTTTCTGATTTGTTAGAACTTGTTATTTCTTCACCTTCTCATACTGAATTTGCTCACAATTCCCCGCATTCTTCTTCTCTAGTGTCACATGCTCTTACACATGTTTCATCATATAACACCCTTGTTCATTCCTCACCCTCCACTTATTATTCATCCACACATTCCCTATCTTCACAACATGTTTCCCCACAACCTTCCCCTGGTTCTCCTCCCTTGGCTGCAGCAGATTCTCTTCTTTCTGTTGCTTTAGAGCATGTGGTTCAAATAAGGTCTATCATGACCACTAGGCCTCCTTTTTAGCTTCAAGATTATGCCAACTCTTGCCAATCCAGTTCTTTTCCAAAAAGGTATCATATTTCTTCTTTCATTTCTTATTCCCATTTACCCTTTCATACTTAGTATTTTTCTTCTTCCATTCATATCCATGAACCTCAAACTTACAAAGAAGCCATCCTTAATCTCTTATGGGTTCAAGCCATGAAGGAGGAGATCTCTGCCTTGGAAGCCAACAACACTTGTTTTGTGGTGTCATTACCTCCAAGAAAGGTTCCAATTGGGTGCAAATGGGTGTACAAGGTTAAGTGCAAGGCTGATGGTATTGTTCAAAGATTCAAGGCCCGCCTTATGGCTAAAAGGTACACTCAGAAAGAAGGGGTTGATTATGTGGATACCTTTTCACCCGTTGCTAAGATGGTCACATTTCGAACAATTTTAGCGCTTGCTTCTATGCATCATTGGCCCTTATACCAGCTCGATGTTTATAATGCTTTCCTCCAAGGTGATTTGTTTGAGGAGGTCTTTATGACTTTGCCTGAGGGTTTTTGCAGTCAGTGGGGAGTCTAAGGTGTGACGGCTGCAAAAATCACTTTATAATTTGAAGCAAGCATCTTGACAGTGGAATATTAAACTTACAGAGGCATTGTTAGTGGATGGGTATCAACAAAGCAAATTTGATTATTCCATGACCAAGCATCAAGGAGATAAAACTGTTATTTTACTCATATATGTCGATGATTTGTTAATAACTGGAAGCGATGAAGGGTTAATTCAAGAGCTGAAAGAAATTCTAAACAAAAACTTCAAGATGACGGATCTAGGTAACTTTAAGTATTTCTTCGGATTAGAAATATTAAGATCGAAAGATGGCATTGTTTTGAATCAGTGAAAGTATGCTCTAGAGCTGTTGAAAAACACAGGGATAGGGGGAGCTAAACCATCTTGGACTACACTGGAGCAGAACAAAAAAATGACTACATCTGATTTCGACCAAGGAGTAGGAAGTGAAGATGATGAGTTGCTTCAAGACAGATTTGTATTCCAAAGACTTATAGGAAGGCTAATCTACTTGACACATACCAGACCAAATATTACATTTGCGGTGGACTCTTTGAGTCAGTTCATGCAACAACCTAAAAAATCTCACCTTGAAGCAGCATTGAGAATGGTGAGATATGTTAAGAAAAATCATGGACAAGGAATTTTCTTAAGTGCAAAAGGGACATGTCAGCTACAAGCCTATTGTAATTCAAATTGGGCGTCATGCCCATTAATAAGGAGATCGGTTACAGGCTTCTGTATAAAGCTGGAAGACTCATTTATATCCTAGAAATCTAAGAAACAGAACACGTTAGCTCGTTCTTCAGTAGAGGCTGAGTATATGAGTATGGCTGTGACAGCGGTTGAGGTAGTTTGGCTACAAAGACTATTAGGGGAACTGAAAATCGAAGTCAAAGGAATAGAAAAGATGATGTGCGACAGCAAATTTGCATTACATATTGCAACAAATCCAGTGTTCCATGAAAGAACAAAGCACATAGAAATAGACTGTCATTTTGTTAGAGAGAAAATACAAAGTTGAGCCATACAGACAGAATATGTGAAGTATGAAGATCAGCTAGCAGATATTATGACTAAGGCACTAGGTGTATGAAAACATGAATATTTGGTTTCTAAGTTGGGGTTTAAAGATGTTTTTCAAACCACAAACTTGAGGGGGAGTGTTAACAATCATGAAGTTAGTTGTAAAGAGTAGCTACAAGATTAGTTAGTTAGTTTGTTTGTGTACAGTTGTTTAGTTAGTTGGATGTGTAAATCTTGTATAAATATCCTTGTAATTATGTTAATGTGTATATACGAAATATATTCCCTTTATCCCTTTTACAATTTTAACAAAAAGACTTTTAATCAACAATTAAAAGTCTATAATAGTAAACAACTCACCAAGGGGAAAGCTTGCAGAGTTGTCATCACGAGAATTCAGATCCTCTAATGGTCCTTTTGCATTGGCTTAGAGATGGTAATCTGTTTATCTTGGATTAAAACTAAAATCTATCTTAAGGTTGTTAGAAAATTGTTAATCTAAGAATAAAATAAACCCAAGAGTTCTTGGTCGCCTGTCTCCCAGGATACAACAACTAGATGATCAGTTATAGACTATAGTAGCACATCTTGTAACCCCCTCGTCCCGGTCTGGACAGCTGACCGGTCCGAGTGGGCTACACGGGTAAAACTGAAATGAAACCCGCTAGGGCCCCACTTCGGTTAGCAACCCTAGGAAATTTCTTTTTATTTTTATCTTTTCTAGAGGCATTCATACATCCTATACATGACACGACAGCGGAAGGACAACCAGCGACGCGAACAACCAAGCAAACTAATGAAAAATAGTCCATTTTTATTTATTAAGCAGGCCGTATCGATACAATAAGAGAGGGTATCGATACGCCTTGACTAGGTCAACAGCCCAAGGTCAAACCAGGGAGACCGTATCGGTACACAGGTTGACCGTACCGATACGCCCTGACTGGTCAACTTCTCACGATCAACGATACAATACCGTACCGATACACCCTAGACCCGTACCGATACGCCAAAATCTCGTTAGAATCTCATATTTCCAGTGAGGCTTTGGCGTATCGATACGCCCACGCGTATCGATACGCTAGGCTTAAACTGAGCCCCTAAGTGCAAGGCCGTATCGATACGGCCCTTGGGCGTACCGATACGCCCTGCACTGCAACACTCAAAATTGCAGCTAAGGACCCCAAACCACAACTCTAGATGCAAAATAAGACTCGCCTAGGCACAAGAAAGCATACATATGACATTTATCAACCAAGATTCAGCATACAAGGCATTTGAAACGGACAAGGGCCATGCATTCAAAGGATTCAAGCAATAACTCAAAAGGAGGCATACATAGCATTAATAAGGGTTCATGCTTTAAACGTCCATACATAAGGTATCCATAGGTCAAGTTCATGGACTCTTAAACACAAACAATTAAGCACAAACAAGCATGGTCCTCAATCCACGAAACTAAGACATAATACATCCAAACATAACGTCAACATTTTAGCATGCTCAACTAAACCCAAATCATCTAAGGAGTTTGACACCAACTCCTACGAGTCTATACCCTATCGTATATGCATTATTACAAAAACAAAAATCATACTTGAGCTAATTTGAGAACTCCAAAGGCTCCTCCCTTGCCCACTTGCCTCCCGTACTCTAATGATCTGCATGTTGGAAACAAAAGAGAACGTAAGCTAACTAGCTTAGTGAGAGAAGCTCTACAATTCAACAAGCATGCAGTTTTCAAAATACTTTTCATAATTGACAATAAATCAATGTATGCACGAATGATTAGCACAACAAGACTACACATGGCTTGCACATGCACAACCAATTTACACACACGGTGGGACCACACATCACCGTTCGACTAGTAGTTTTTCGATGGGACCACTCATCATCTTACTCTACTACTAGTCACTACTGGTGGGACCACTCATCACCGTAGTTTAGACAACCATCACGTGAGGCTCGACTTCTACACGACTACACAACAACAACGTTGTAAAACAACTCGAAATGCACATGATACCACAACACATAATCATTCATCAACACATAACAAAGATGTAGGAATAGTAACTTACACTCGGGTTTGGGTGAACCCTCTAGGTCCCACCCAAACCCCCAAGAGTTCCATTTCGAAAACAAATCAAAGGTTAACAATTCTACTCATCGTTGCTACCCACAAGAAGACCGAAAACCAAGCTCAAGACTCCAAAATCTTCGGATTCGTCCCTGAAGCTTCACCAACTAAATTCCTTGCTTCTAATCATCCCAACACAATTAAAATAGCCACAAATCAGTCCACAATTCAAAGTAGTAACCCGGAACATAATTCAAGCACATAAACACAAGATTTCAAGCTAGTATCAACTCCCAAAACTTCAATTCCGAGCAGCCCTTTAGCACAGTCCATAACCCTTGATTTCAACCTTTTTAACACACTTAAATGCTCCCAAAACAACCCTTAACTATCATACTAACATCAGCCCTCAATTTCCAACACATAGCAACCCCAAAACTCAACTTAAAACCCTTCCAAAGACCCCTCAAAACTCAAATCCGGGAATCCATATAAACTCTTTAAAATTCACATATGTTGGACCTTATGGTTCACAAACAACGTATTTAACAATAATAAATCAAAAGCTTTGTTAACAATCCATAAAGCTTCAATCTTTAACAAAAACTTTGAAAAACCTAAATACAAAATACATGGTTTCAGTGAAAACTAATGGTACCAAAATGAAGGGGAAGATGAGGCCAAGTCAAAAACGTAATTACCTTTTGAAAATCACCAACAAGGAGCAAGGGATGTGATGGAATAGTGATTTTGAAGAGAAGAGCTCCAATGTCGTTGAAATGGGGAAGTGAAGAGGAAAGGAGATGAAATAAAGGGTGTTTTAAAATTAAAAAGGGTTTTAATTGAAAGTTCATTTAATTACCATAATGTCATTAATGAGGATAGCTATCTAAATTTCCAAATTCTATGGAATTGGGCTTAAAAATCAAAACATGTCCAACATAAATTATTTGTTTTGAAAACCCGAGGCCCAAAATAATATTTTATTATTTTAATTGTGAAACCGAAACCCGATACATTATTTTAATATTATTTTCACCCGACCCCCAAACCCGGGTGTTACACATCTAGAGAGATCACGAACTACAACATTGTCTTCTCCTATCACCAAAAACTACTTTTGAAAATCATGGAGTAAAACAATAGAGAATTCTCTTTTGTTTTTGAGTTGTGTTAAACCTAGAAGGTTTACACGCTATTTATAAGAGTTTCACGAGATTTATAAGGAAACTTTTGACCTAATGGAGCATTTATGATTTGAGAATTAATAATCCTTTAAAGAGAAATTTCCAAAATTTTTGTCTGAATTAAAAGAAGCTTTTAATATCATCATTTTAATTCCAAAACATAATTGGAAATGGTGTGCTCTTTTTGAGGAAATGTTTGGGTTAAAATGTCTGCAAGCCCACTAAGGGTTAGACCGGTCCAGACATTCACGTTACCCACGTTGTGCATCGTTGCACATTTACTAACCAACATTTGATTCCACATTTTTTCTCAACAACTTTTGAGTCAATTTCTCATTCAAAGCTCCATTTTTCCAACATATCCAGTAAAACGTTAAAAGTATTTTTGGCATTATGCCTTGCTAAAACCTAAGAGTTCCCAAATTCATCTTCAAACTCGATCCATAGAAAGAAATATCGTAACATTGTAGCCAAGTAATATAGGTGTGGAGTAAAGTTTGACCCAAACTCATATGATGATTTTGGGTCATGCTAAATAGGTGTGAACATTCGACCGAGTCGAGTAAAATTTTTTTGAGTTTGTCGAGTTTATAAATCTTATTTTATAACTCAAACTTTATTTTAAAAAAATTCGAGTCGAGCGGGGTTTATGAAATTCGAGTTGAGTTGTTCGAGTTTATTTTCAAATTTAATTGTAAACATTTATAATGTTATGGAACTAATTAGTTTCAATTTAAACGACTTTATATAACCATATACAATACACATATATTTCTTCATATTTTTTATATATGATATACATACATCAGGCTGAAATTGAGGGACTTGACTCGAACTTGACAATCGATTTACTATTTACTAATATTTTTGAGTTATTCGTGTTATTTAAATTTTTATTTTATAACTCAAACTTTATTTAAATTTTTTTTCGAATCGAGACAAATTCTTAAAATTATGGGTCAAAAATTTGAGTTTTTCTCATCCCTAATGCTAGAAAATAAGATAACAGCAATTCCTTTCAAAAACTTCCCTTTTGGATGGCACCCATGTGCTTCCCTCCCCTTGCCAATGATCTGCCATTTTAGTGTGTTCCACGTTTCCAAAAAAAACACCTTTGTTTGGGGAGAGAGAAAGTGGAAAAGAAAATCAGGAAGGGAAAAGGAGGAGAGGCAAGGTAAGTAGTTAGTACAATCAGATTCGAGTAAGATTCGACTCGATTCGAAAAAATTGAAATTTTTGACTTAAAAAAATTCAATTAAAGTTTGAATTATAAAATGAAAATTCGAATAATTCAGATTTTTTAGTAATTAGTGGATCGATTTTTAAGTTCGAGTTGAATCCCTCAATTCTGCCTAATATATTTATATATATATATATATATATATATATATATATGTGTGTGTTTTGTATATGAATATAGAAAGTCATTTAAATTGAAATAAATCTGTATTATAACATTGTAAATAATTATAATTAAATTTGTCTAGAAACTCGAAAACTCGTCTCGAATTTCATAATTTCGACTTGAATCGAAAAATTGTAAATAAAATTTGAGTCGTAAAATAGGACTCGTAAACTCGATTAATTAAAAAAAATTTATTCGACTCAATTCAACTCGATCAAACACTCACCTCTAGGTACAATCATGTGGGAGCTTTAACAGCATAAAACCTGGAGAGAATCTATCAAGTTGTATATCACAAAGAGCAGCAATCACTTGAAAAATGGTTGCCACCTTTTGTGAACTGATGGAGAAGTAAAGCGGTTGGGCATAAAAGGAGCTGCCCGGTCCCCTCCACATCTCTCGGTTCATTGCCGACGAAAAGCCCGTCCACACCGCACTCATTATTGATCATCGGGACCCCCTCGGCTTCCCCCCGGCCCCCTATCATCATTTGTTTATCATGGCTTGTGCTCACGCCTCCCATTGCTTCGACCTACGTTAGGCTCATCTTTTTTACTATTTCATGGCTTTTTTGCTAAATATTGTGTACGCCCATGTGCTGCTCGCTAAAAGTTTGTGTCAATTAAGGGTAAGCATTTGATCAAATCGAGTCGAGTTTTTTTTCCGAGTTAATCGAGTTGATAAATATTATTTTATAATTAAAACTTTATTTTAACTATTTTAAAGAAAATATATGAAACTCGAGTCGGGTTGTTTGGGTTTTTGTTCATATGCTAAATACACATATATTTCGAGTTATTCGAATTTTCATTTTATAACTCAAACTTTATTTGAATTTTTTTCGAGTCGAGACAAGCTAAGATGATCCAAGTTTTTTTGCATCGAGTCGACTCAAATTTTGCTCACTTCTAGTGAGAAAAACTCGACTTGAAAAAATTAAATAAAATTTGAATTATAAAACATGACTCGAATAACTTGAAATTTTGAATGAGGATCATTTATTACAGTTTAATGTCTCAACTTTGTATTTTATTCAATTTGACCATTTGATTGTATTTTTTTTTGGCAAATGCTTTGTATCCATCAATTCTTTCATCAATATTTTTCTTTCAAATTCTTTCTTTAAATGAATAATATTATAAATATATTATATAATTTTAGATGATATTTGATTTATAAAATAACATTATAAATCTTACTAATACTAATGAAAAATATGAAGATATATATATATATATATATATATATATATATATATATATATTATATGGTAATAGAAAATCGTTTAAATTTGAACCAATCGGTATCATAATATTATAAACATTTATAATTAAATTTAAACATAAACTTGAGCAATTCTACTAAAAAAATTCAAATAAAGTTGAGTGATAAAATAAAATTGTTCACCTCGACTAACTTAAAATTTTTCAACTCGACTCGATCAAATACTCGTCTCTTACATCAATCATTCGTCCACATTTAATATATAGTTGCCTGCTGGTTTCGATGGTAATCCCAAATCCCTTCTCTTTTAGTAGTTTGGTCATAATTATTTTTTTTTTTGAAAATAAGCCACTAGTTTAGTTTGGTCATAAATTTGAATTCATAATTTTTTTAAAATTGATATTCATTTACGGTTTATCATACGTATTATATTTAAGTATTATTATTCAGATTCAAATTAATTAAATCATTCAACTGAATATAATTATGTTGTTTGATAATAATTTGAATATTTCATTTTTAATAGAATTTTGGATCTTCATTTTTATTAAAAAGTATAATTTATTTTAAATATAAAATTTTTAAAAAATAAAGGACATGTTTGGTAAACAATTTTTTTAGTCAAAATTAGAGGTTTGAACTATTTTTAAAAGTTTAAACAGACAAATCTACTAATATAGATGTTTGGTAAATAAATGATTGTAATAATTTATTGAAACACTACTCTTATGACATAAAAACCACTTTGAGTTGTAATATTATTATTTGTTTAATCACTGGTATCAGACTCATTGACCGATTAATCTGGATTGGATTTTGTAGAGGCCTTATATAGGGGCGAACCTCCCAATCCAATTTTCTTCATTCACAAGTAATGATACGAACTCCTAATTTTGTTTAAAAGATCTATCGCTCTATCCCGTTAAATCAACCGATTGTTGGTTGGGTTGTAATTATTAGCACAGAAGCAATGAAGTATTTCGGCCAAGTCTTCTTAATTAGGTTTCCATTTTCCAACTTGAAAACATTAGACCTACTCTCTATTAACATTTTGATTTTGATACCAAAATTAGTAAATAACGTATCCACCAAAGTGTTGCAGGTGGTGAAGGTAGTTGAATGACAGCAGAACAAATGATGAGGGGGCAGCTAGTAATCAGTGATGAACCAAGGGGATGAAGGGGACGATTGTCCCTGAAAATTTAAATTAGTATATGATTTGATTTTTTTGTGTATTTTTTATTAAAAATTTATTTTCGTTCGCTAAAATTTTATAAGTTTATCTATTTAGAATTTTATAGATATACTCTATAATATAAAATTATGCATCTGTTCCTGCATATTAAGATCACTGGAAAATTATAGAAAGAAAGAGTTTATTGTATTCAACTGATTATACTTGCAAAAGGTAATGATACATAGACTGAGAGTTGCTATTTATAGCCAGCTCTATTCCTAAAACAGAAGCATAACGGCATCTAACAGCCTTAACCAAAAGCAGTTACATTTCAGCTGCTAACTAACAAACCCTAACAGCAAGACTCAGTGAAGCTCAGCTACGTTCTCCCTTCTTCATTCAACATGCTCCCTACTTTTTCCTTTTCTGCTTCTTCAATGGAACACACACCTAACCTTTGTCGAAACAACTGAAAATATGTTTTAGACAAAGGCTTAGTGAAACCGTCTGCCACCTGATCAGCTGCAGGCACGTAGTTTACTTGCAACTTGTTGGCTGCCACCTTCTCTCAAACAAAGTGAACATCGAGCTCCACGTGCTTTGTCTTCGAGTGATAAACCGGATTGGCACTAACAGCAATTGCACTGGAGTTATCACTACAAACCACAGGGACCTTCTCTTGTTGCACTCTCATATCCTGCAGCAGTGCATCGAGCCAAGACACCTCAGACGTTACATCGGCAAGACTCCGATACTCGGCTTCAGTTGTCGAACGTGACACCACCTTTTGTTTGTGAGAGTTCCATGTGACCAAGTTACCTCCGAGATACACACAATTCCCAGAGATGGAGCGACGATCCTCCGGACAGCCTCCCCAATCAGCATCAGCAAAGGCTACCAACTGACAAGGTTCATTGTTAGCTGCAAACACCAAGCCATAATCTACTGTCCCATTGAGGTATCTCAACACACGCTTTACAGCTACCATATGTTGCTCACATGGATTGTGCATAAACTGTGCCAGTTTATTCACACTATAGGCAATATCGGGCCTTGTATGACACACATACAGTAGGGCTCCCACAAGGCTCCTATATTCAGTGGCATTGACAAGAGCACTGCCAGCCTCTTCACGTGTGAGCTTAGAACCAACCACCATTGGTGTTGGCACTGGAGTTGCATTCCTCATCTTAGCTTTGTCAAGAAGCTCAAGCACATACTTCTTCTGGCTCAGCAGAACAGACGTACCAACACGACGCACATCAATGCCCAGAAAAAAATTGAGTAACCCTAGATCTTTAAGAGAGAACTTGTTACCGAGTTGAGTAACCACATCTTCAATGTCACTATCCAAGCTCCATGTTACTATAATGTCATCGACATATACTAACACATAAGTAATACCAACATCATTACACTTAACAAATAAGGAACTATCAGCCCTGGAACCTTTGAAGCCAATCTCAACAAGATGATCCTAAGGCTTCGAATACCAGTTACGTGGCGCTTGCCTGAGTCCATACAAAGCTTTGCTTAGCTTGCACACAAGCATCGAACCGTCTGAAGCCTGTTGTTCAAAGCCTGGTGGCTGTTGCATGAAGACCTCCTCACTCAGCTCACCATTCAAAATGCATTGTTGATGTCTACTTGTCCGAGTTTCCAATTTTGTGCAACAGCTAGGGCAAGAACCACATTGACAGTTGCAGACTTAACAACCGGACTGAACGTATCTTGGAAGTCTTGCCCAGGGACTTGGGAGTAACCTTTGGCCACCAATCGCGCTTTATAGCGTTGAATAGACCCATCGGCGTTTCGTTTGATGCGAAACAGCCACTTACAGCCCACTGTTGATCGACCCTCAGGCAATGTCACTAAGCTCCAGGTTTGATTGTTAACCAACGCCTCATACTCATTCATCACGGCCCCCCTCCAGTTAGGGGACTCAAGGGCTTCTTGAATGTTGCAAGGCTCAGCATCCTCAGTAGCATGTACAACAACATAGCTTTTAGGTTTAAAGATCCCATTCTTGCTACGTGTGATCATAGAGTGTTGACTGTTACGTGGACCTACTGGAGCTGCTTCACCTTATTCATGCAAAACTCTCGTGTCAACAGCAACTGGTTCATGAAGCACGACTTGATCAGTATCAGGTGCAGCATGTATGGTCACAGGAGCTTCACCAATTAATCAATCATCAACCGCAGCACTTGAAGGAGCAACACTTGAAGGAGCACCACTTGAAGGAGCAGCACTCGAAGGAGTATCACTTGGAGGAGCAGCACTCGAAGGAGCAGCACTTGAAGGAGTATCACTTGGAGGAGCACCAGCTGCTGAGGAAGAAACACCACCAAAACTAGAAGAAGCATATTGTAGAGATGTGCAATTGGTATTGAACTGACAATTGGGAGAGTGACCAAGTGGCATAGTTGAAGTTGAACTAGGTGATGGCATAGAAGGAACAGCACAAGGTGGTGCTGTAGGAAGAACATTCGAGCACACACGATCAGCACCTTCAACAACTAGAAAATAGGCACAGGGTGTTGCAGCCTTGTTTCGAGACCCTGCGTGATCTTCACGAGCTAAGTCTGCAAAAGGAAAACAATCCTCATCAAATACAACATGGCGTGATATATAAACTCGACCATCTGAAGCTCGACAACAATAGCCACGATGTTGTGCACTGTAACCAAGAAACGTGCACGGGGCAGATCGATAACTGAGCTTGTGAACCTGAAAATCTCTCAAATGTGGGAAACACCTACACCCAAACACCTTAAGACGTTCATAGTCAGGGACCTTATTATGCAGGGCTTCGAAGGGTGACTTGCCCTGAAGAACTGAAGTTGGCAACCGATTGATGAGATGAACACTTGTACTCACAGCATAGGACCAGAATTTGAAGGGAAGAGAAGCTTGATTCAATAAAACAAGAGCCAATTCCACTATGTGGCGATGTTTTCTCTCGACAACCCCATTCTGCTCAGACGTATGGGGACAAGTTTTGCGATGAAGAATACCCAGAGAGGCCAACACTGTGGAGAGTTTTCTGAATTCCCCTCCCCAATCACTTTGCACTTCTTTAATCTCAGTATCAAACTGCATTTTAACCATGCTGCAAAACAACTGAAAAGCATGTAAGGCTTGATCTTTGGTTTTAAGAAGATACAACCAACAATGTCGTGTTGCTGCATCAACAAATGAAATGTAATACCTATAACCATCTGAAGATACAACATGAGAGGGTCCCCATAGATCCGTAAACACCAATTGAAACGGTTTAGTATAGACTGTAGAAGAATCTGAGAAGGGCAACTTGTGACTTTTACCAACTCTACATGAAACACAAACTGAGCTTTTATTATCTGTCGAATCAAGTACAATATTGACATTTTTACAAACTTGAACCAAAATGCTATGAGCAGGATGCCCAAGCCTTCGGTGCCATACATCATATGTATCTTTAGATGCAGTAACTACATTAGCTTCAGCTCGAACAGGTTCTTTAACAGCTTCAAACTTGTACAAACCACCATCTTCACGCCCTTGCACAAGCAACCTCTCAGTCTTCTCATCACGAACAAGGCATGTCTTAGCATGAAATTCAAAAAATACATCATTGTCTTTAGCACATTTCGAAATAGACAAGAGATTCTTGGTTAAAGAAGGCACATGAAATAAGTCTTTAAGTAACAAATTTCGAGAGGAAGAAACTAAAGAAGCTTGACCAGTTTTGCAAATGGTCAGATTGGTACCATTACCCACTATCAACTTACCAGGGCCTTCATAGTCAGTACCATTGGCCAGATTCGAGACATCCAGAGTCACATGGTGGGTTGCACCAGAGTCCACCACCCACGTATCAGCCCCAGATCCAACATGAGACTGAGCACAGCAGTTGAAACACACATTATTAGCCTCCATACCACTTCCAGAGGTTCCTGCTCGATCATCAGACGTTCTAGCTAGTACACCAGTAAAAGACTTATCATAACGGCGCCAGCAACGATCTGCAGAATGCCCAGTCTTGCCACACAACTGACACTGCAAGCGCATTCGTCCTCTTCCTCGAGACCCAGATCTACCACCATTGTAAAATGGACCAGGTCGTGAATCTTGATTTCCATTACCAGAACCAAGGTGCATGTGAGCAACATTAGCAACAATAGGAAGTTGGGCATCAACATGAAACCCTCGAAGTTGCGTCTCAGCATCAATTAAAACAGACTTAACTCCATCAAGTGAAAAAGGATCTTTGCTGGACGTAATAACAACCATGAAAGGCTGATATTCAGATGGAAGACCGTTCAAGATCGTGGCAATATGCTCCACATCTGAAACCTTGCTGCCACAAGCTCCAAGAGCATCACACACCTCTTTGATTTGCGTCAGATAGGATCGCATGGTTTGTTCCCCTTTCTTGATCGATCGCAGTTTGCAATGCAAACTCATAACACTAGTCGTAGACCGACTGGAGAAAAACTTGAGAACAGTGTCCCAAACTTCAGACGCCGTCTCAGCACCAACAAAGAGTGGTAACATGTGCGCACTGATCGTAGACAACAGCCAGGATGCAAGCGCGGAATCCTGAGCAACAAACACCTCATACGCATCATTGGGAACTGACTGACCAGTGGCATTCGTAACCGTCTCCGACGGAGGTTTCTGTTGGCCGGTGAGCAGTTTCTCAAGACGATGACTGCGAACGGTAAGCAATACTTGTTGTTTCCACAACAAGAAATTCATCTCATCCAAAACAACATTGATGGTTTTGTGAGTAAAGATCTTTCCAGTAGACGATGAATCAGTGGTACTCATTTTGCAAGAAAGAAAACGAAAGCAACACAGGAAGAAGAAAGACTGAAAAGAAAGAAGAAGAAGCAACAAATACCAGACGCTAGAAGGACTAGCAAGAAACAAATGCAAGCGGAAGACTCTCCTCAAAGATCTCTGGCGAAAGATACCATATTAAGATCACTGGAAAATTATAGAAAGAAAGAGTTTATTGTATTCAACTGATTATACTTGCAAAAGGTAATGATACATAGACTGAGAGTTGCTATTTATAGCCAGTTCTATTCCTAAAACAGAAGCATAACGGCATCTAACAGCCTTAACCAAAAGCAGTTACATTTCAGCTGCTAACTAACAAACCCTAACAGCAAGACTCAGTGAAGCTCAGCTACGTCCTCCCTTCTTCATTCAACACTGCATGTAATGTTTTTTTTTAAACAAATCCTACCTAAGGGAGGTAAAGGAAAAATTTACTTTTAATGAGTCTAGAACCCACAATCTAAAGAAAGAAAACGTGTCAATTGAGAATTTTTTTACCATTTATTCTAAAAATTGTTGACTCTCGCCTGTAAACCTGGTGAGAGGGGGATCGGTCCATGAATTGATATTAAATAGAAGACCCACCCGTTGCACTTAAAACATTCGTACTAAAGCTAGCTAGGTCCCCTCGCCCTATCCTTAACCTTAAATGTCCTACACCATGTGCCCCCACATTTTATTTTTGACAATTAATTTTCTTATATAAAAACAATTGATTTTTTTACTGACTGGTCTAGCTATAAGATAATATATTTTTATTAATTTTAATCTTGTAATAACGTGTACATATTGTGTGAATAAACTACTCGAATTCAAAACACTTAAAAATAACATCTCTTTTTCTACCGGAATCACTTAGTGGGTTTAAAACAACGAAATAACATTATATGACCAACCAAAGGAGTCACAAATAACCGAAGAAAACATGGACGCAAACGGTCCAACAAGAACAGTCTTGAATTACATGAGAATGAAAATATTGGTTAAAGCATTAAAATTTTAATGATTTTGGCATGATATTTTGTAATTCACTTGTTCTTTATATTGATATAATACTACTCGTTTTATATGTCACGTTAATAAATAATTTAAAATTTTTTAAATTAATTTCAGTTTTTTAATTTACTATTTATATTGTGCTTAAAGGCTTTGGGTCTTAAGAATAAGCAAGAGTCTGAATTTATAGAATTTAATCACGTTTTTTTTCTGATTATGAAACTTATTAAGTGGTACTAGTGATAAAAGATGAAATTATTATAATAAATATTCGATTATAAACTTTTTTTTCCGCGGCTAGAGTTTATTAAAAATTCTCTCAAACAATCACTTTATTTTATTCATCTTGTTTGGCCACCGTTGGCGGCACTAATTTTGGTGTTGGTTGTCGACCGCTGGTAATCTTTTTTTTCTTTGTTATTTTATTATATTTTATCTATATTTTTTATTTTATTAAGAATAACTCTGCCTTAGTGGCACGTTCTCTATGCCCTTTGTCACGTCTTTTTCTACTTTTTTGACAGTCGTTTGGCCGTTTATTTTTATTTTTTTAAATGTTAGAATTGACATCGTCACCACTGATCAAGAAGGCGCTTATTTGGTTATCTTGTTGATCTTCCTTACTTTGGACCATCGAATTGGATTTTCTCACAATGTTCGGCTCTGATTTGTGGTTGTCGATGTTCTTTCAGTAGTTTGATCCTCTTTTGTGGTTCGCTTTCTGATGAGTTAGATGCGTTCGCATCTATGTTTTGTTCGAGTCTTTCATTTTAGTTTTTAACTTTTTCATTGAATGATCCTTATATGATCTAAAGTGACTAGTTTTTTGTATACTCTCATTGTAATTTGGATATTTTTTATATTTTTAAAAATACTAGCGGCTTCTATAAAAAATATGAAGTTATTATTCCTATGTGATTATGTCTCACACTCTGATTTTATGGTAAAAATAATAATAGTAATAAAAAAAATATTAAGAATGGGGTTAGTAGGGTTCGAACCCGCAAGAACACCCCTCCCATCTCTAATGTGTGTTGAACCATTGAGCCAGATGCTCATTTTTGTTAAAGGTTACCTGGAATAACATTAGAATGAGTTTGGGAGGCCCGCTAGCTAAGGTTTAATAACTCATTTGACTCCCCACCTACCCGAGTTGACCATTCATTTCGAATCTGGAAGTTCCAAGGGTAACCAATGGCTTTTTTTCCCCTCACCGTTCCGACTCCGATCTACCACATCGTCAGTCCGTAAACGTCACCGCCGGTAGCAATCGGAGCGCTGTCGCAACCGGGTTAAATCTCTGGCCGCCACTCGCGCGTTAGCGCCACCGTCCGTCGTGAAGCTTGGTCCGAAACTTCGGTAGAAACCCTAAGTTCGACCGTTCTGTTTTCCAGCGATTTCGTCATCGTTCGCCTTCCGTTTGTCGCGCTGCCAACACCATTAGGTTCCTCACGCCACGACGAACAAAACCCCTCCGGCCGTTTGCCCATCCGACACCGGGAGAGGCCTCATCGGATCTACGCTTGTTCGGTTGCCGTTTTCACATTTCAGGTAATATTGGTGGTTTTCGGCCAACTTTCGACATTTGAATGCTATCGTGGGAATGTGGTTTTGATGATCTACGTTTTTCGGCAGTTTTGGCGCGAAAGGAGCCCCTGGTTACATTTCCGGTGACCGGCCGGCAAAACTTCATCGGTAGGGTAAGTGGGTCGGTCATATTGGCCCAATTCCTTTCAAACCGGTCCAAACCTGAATCGAGCCCATCAACCCGACATGTGTCTGACATGACCTAAACTCGTATCCGACCCGAATCGATCCAACCCGACCCGTATCTAAGCCCAACACTTCTACCGAGTCAACTCAGCCCGAGTCAACTCAGTGAGTCAGCCGAGTCAGCTTAGTGAGTCAATCAAGTCAACATAGTTGACCTCTTCCCGTTGACTGCTGACGTCAACATTGACTCTGACCCCGTTGACCGTTGACCTGATGACGTCAGTGTTGACCTGTTGACGTCAGCGTTGACTTTGATCGTTGACCAAAAAGTCAACTTTTCTAAAAACTCCTATTTTATGTTTTTCGACATCCTGAGTCTATTTTTGAAGCATGTTTCGCAAAATTCTGCGCCGAAAGCCTCCAAACCTGACCTTGAGCCCGAACTTCTATATGTATTATTTATTCAATTAGAAGTACTGTGAGTAAGGACCGAAATGTGAATTTGTGTAATTGAAGGTACTCATAGCTCCTTGAATACGAATTGTTGATGGACGTCGAATTCGAGTTCGAGTGCAAACGAATGGGGTTCCATGAATCGACAGATATAGCTCAGAGTTAAGGTAATATACAATACTACCTCTAGTATGCTTTATGAACATGTTGGTATTTGTTAATGCATACATAAAAATGATGATGAGTATTATTAATTCTGCTCAAGTCAAACCAGATATGAAAATGAGTGTGATAATCTAGATAAGATTGCAATGCTCGAATGAGAAGATCAATAAATCAGAAGGATCCGAAGTTCAATAAGTAATTAATAAGACAACTAATCTCTAAATCTGATTATTAGTGTCAAATGATTAAATGTGAAGAATATTTGGATATGAAATTATGAAAATGCCCTTAAGGTATGAGAATGACTAAAATACCCTTGGAATTGGAAGCGATATAGAAATCTACACTAGAGATGGTAAAACAACCTGATTCATCTAAAAACCTCGAACTACTTGAAAAGTTATGGTAACAAGATTTAAACCTTCGAGATTGAAAGGTGTTAGGTTTCCTTGATTTTGGAATGAATCTCCGAATATAGATTTACGGAAAATGACTAAAAGTATTAGAAGCACTGCTCTAGTTAAATTAATCGGAAGGATCGTATTGACCAAAAAGGCTGAAGTATCCTCAGACACCAAGGTTTGCAAATTAACTGGAACGATGGATAAACCTTTGAGTTCTGAAAATTGAATGAAGTGGTTGGAGGTACCGGAATTACGTGAATGGGTGGAACACCCACGAGTACTTAAATGATTGAAATACTATATATGGTTCAATTGACATGAACGAGGAATATCACGAGCTTCAATATGACTGAAATAACACATTGACTGGAATAAATAAATTGCCTCTGCTAGAATTCTGGAAATGCCAAATAAGCTGAAAATGACTAAAATGCCCCTAAGGGTTGAAGCATAACTCATTTATGTTAATCACTCATGATATTATTATAAGTTGGGAGTTTTTCGCACAAAATATAAGTTCGACTACTCTGTGGCAAGTCCTGTGGTGAAATATGAAAGCAACCGTCCAGATATATGATACAGCCGGATACATTATGAGGGTTGGTTAGTACTGCAAGGTTGGGATATGTTAGTTCGAATGGTTTAGAGGCTCGAAAAACTTCTGGAAATCTTAAGTATTGTAAATCATCATTTTATCATTATTGGGCTAAATTACAAAATCACCCATGATAGTTAAATGGCCAAAATGCCCTTATTGGCCAAAGTAATCAAATAGCCCTGAATGTATTCGATATCGTAAAAGATCTTGACATAGAAATCTTTGAATTCCTGGCTGGAAACCTGATGAGCAAATAGAATTTTCTTGAGAAAATATTTATGCCTCGTTGGTATAAATTACCAAAACGTCCGTGTATGATAAAATGACCATAATGCCCTTGTAGGTTTAAATGACTAAATTACTCCTGATATATCTAAACTCTCAAAGATCTTTATGTATCGACTCATGATTATCTGGTTTGAACTGTTAGTACGACCCTTTTTTTAATAGGGACAACGTTTATGAAATTCGTTCAAATTGTCGAAAGTTTAATGTGTCCCCTTCCGTAAATGTCAAGTATCTCCAAGAAATAAATTGTTCCATCTAGTGTGTTTCATGTGTGCTACATTCATTTGAATGTGTTGTATGATTATTACATGTTAGTAAACAATCTAATGACTTAATTATGAACGATGATATGCTTGATGAAATGATGAACTGGACATATGATAACATTTTCTTCCTAAGCGTTGTAAGTCTACTTGATATGTATACTTGGTATATGATTGTGCTATGTGGTTATTTGATCTGTGATAATATTGTCTGTCTGTCTGTCTAATGTAAGTAATAATATAATCTGTTAGCTTGACCTAGGATGGTACACTCTGTTTGCAAGATTAATGATGATATCGTCTGCTCAATGGTATGCCCATATATGTGTATAAAGAGCAAGAACTTATGTTTCTGATGCCTCGGATGGAATATGTCCGCTATATGTATTCTGTTACTCATGTCTGAAATCTGAATACCGATTGTTATCTGGGTATACTATTGGGTTATGTTATGAAGTCTCTATTGGTACAACCCTGATCAAGCTGGTAAATCCTTATGGACTCAAGGTCTCCCCTTGGGTAGGTTCCGATGCTTTAGCACAGGTAAATCCTTATGGACCTAAGGCAGCCCCTTAGGTGGCACCTATGCCCATAGGGCCTAGGGTAAGTCCTTATGGAGGCAGTTCTTAGGGACTACATATTTGGAGTAAGGTTGGAGGGTAGTTACTAGTAAACCCTTGTATGTACTTGAACATTTGCATTGAATTGTTATGTGTTCTAATTATATGATTGGTATGTATTTATGAATGTTTGATCTCCACCTATTAGAACACACTAGACATTAAACTCTTTGTTTCCATCTTTGTAATCTATGAGCTTATATAATTCCCGTTTGTTACTCGATGATTGAATAAAGGACAAGTACAGTTATTCTCAAGCATAACGTTACCCTAAAATAGCGAAAATGAAATGAAGATTGTTACTTCTTGGAACATCATGAATATGTTATGCCTACCATTTATCTGCATGATCTTATAGCATATTTTGGTATTCCTGTATTATTGAGCTTTTCCAAGCTCACGTTGTTTTTACCATCGCAGGTTAAAAGAATATATCATGGTATTATGTTTGACATCAGTGTTCGGAGTTCTCTCGGCGTTGCCTCTAGAGTACGGTACTGTATAGTTAATGGGCATGTATGACATGTATTGTTTTATGATAGTGTCTGTAAAACACTTTCTGAAATTTTTGTTATGTGTATAAATGACTTTCTGAAATGGTATTTTACACAGAAGTTGATTTTACGGTTTAATAAGTGTTTGAGCAAAAAATGTGTTATGTGTATTTTTACTGTAGGTTGCTCTTGTGACCCTAATGTGATTTCCTAGGATCCGTTGTAACGCATAGGCGGGTATAGGGGTTACATTTAGTGGTATCAGAGCTTGGAGTTGCGACTTTTTGGGTAGATCGGTCGATCGTCTTTCATAGGGTGCCTGGTTTGTGTATGACCCTAGATCATAACTGTACTCCATCAAGCCGAGACTCTGATGTCGAATTCTTTTTCTGAAATAACTGAATCTAAGTTTTATGTTCGCTGTATAGCTCAAATCGTACTGGCAAATAATGTCTGTAACATTCATCTGTGAATTGGATTAACTTAATTGATCTAAATCTAGATAAAGAATCTAAGATGGTTTATGCATGTGAAATCAAATATCTGAATCAGATTAGGAATAAATGTCTGATCATATGAGATAACCGATATAAGATTATATGTAAGGTAGCTCGGTGATAATGATTGTGTTTGAGAATAATCTGATGAAAATTTTGATAAAAGTATTACGATTTTAAAAGAAATGTGTCCGTGAGATTGGTGAAAGTATAGCTTATGTGGTGACCCCGTTATACACGGAGGAAACAGTTGCCTGAACATTCTGCTGAAAGTAAGTGACATTTATTTAGAATCTCGGTTATGTTTGCCCGGCTTGTAGAAAGTCATTTTCTTTGAAATTTGAGGCATGGTAGACCGTTGTGTATCACTTTCGACTGAAATTTGATGTTTACATCTTTATTCTGGAAAGCCTTACGTGAGGCCTTGGGTACTTGTTTGAATTTCAGTTAAAGTTCTTCGTCCTAACCTGATGGTCAACTTGGAAGAGTAATTCGGATTCTGGAAGATATACCTTTGGGTTGTATGATTGACTTCTGTGGTACTTGGGAAGATTCTGACCCGTGACTGGGACCATTTATAATAACAATTGTGAGACAAATGTTTGTTTAGCTTCGTATGAAGTTCTATAAAAATTCATATATCGTAATCTGAATAGTATGTTTGAGATGTAAGATGGGATGACATTGGGTTTAAAGATAGCTAAGTGACTGAGGACACGACCAAATTGATCTATGACCGTCTAAGAGTCTCGAGAAATAAGGATACTCCGATGGATAAGTTTTAGTATAAGAATGGAAGTAAGAGCAGTTTTTTGTATTTCTCCGACTTCGGTAAATTTTGAGGATGAAATTTCTTTTAGGGGAGGAGAGTTGTCACACTCTGATTTTATGGTAAAAATAATAATATTAATAAAACAAATATTGAGAATGGGGTTAGTGGGGTTTGAACCCACAACCACACCCCTCCCATCTCTAATTTGTGTTGAACGATTGAGCTAGATGCTCATTTTTGTTAAAGGTTACCTGGAATAACATTAGAATGAGTTTGGGAGGCCCGTTAGCTAAGGTTTAATAACTCATTTGACTCTCCACCTACCCGAGTTGACCACTCATTTCGAATCTGGAAGTTCCAAGGGTAACCAAAGGTTTTTTTCCCCTTACCGATCCGACTCCGATCTGCCACACCGCCAGTCCATGAATGTCACCGACGGCAGCAATCGGAGCGCTGTCGCAATCGGGTTAAATCTCTGGACACCACTCGCGCGTTAGCGCCGCCGTCCGTCGCGAAGCTTGGGTCAAAACTTAGGTAGAAACCCTAAGTTCGACCGTTCTGCTTTCCGGCGATTTTGTCGTCGTTCGCTTTCCATTCGTCGCGCTGCCAACACCATTAGGTTCCTCACGCCACAGCGAACAAAACCCTTTCGGTCGTTTGCCCATCTGACACCGGAAGAGGCCTCATCGGAGCTACGCTTGTTCGGTTGTCGTTTTCGCATTTCAGGTAATATTGGTGGTTTTCGGCCAACTTTCGGAGTTTGAATGCTATCGTAGGAATGTGGTTTTGATGATCTACGTTTTTTCGGTAGTTTTGGCGCGAAAGGAGCCTCCGGCGACATTTCCGGTGACCGGTCGGCAAAACTTCATCGGTAGGGTAAGTGGGTCGGTCATATTAGCCCAATTCCTTTCAAACCGGTCCAAACGTGAATCGAGTCCATCAACCCGACCCGCGTCTGACATAGGGATGGGCACGGGTCGGGCCGGGTTTTTGGCCCACCCGACCCCGTCCCGACCCGATCATATCTTTTAAAAAACCCAACCCGACCCGACCCGAAAATAAATACCTTAAACTCGACTTCAACCCGACCGACCCGATCTATATAAAAAAAATCAATTTTAGGGACTTAATTGTAAAAAAAATAATTTTAAGAGACTTAATTGTAAAAAATAATAAATTTAAGGACTAAATTGTAAATAAAAAATCAATTTTAAGGACCTAATTATAAAAAAATTATATAAAAGGGAGTATTATTACAAATATCCCTAAAAATTATGGGAAAATTACACTATTAGTCCCAGGTCGGGTCAGGTCGGATTTTTTTCACCCTAAACCCGAACCCGAGCCGACCTGAACTCGATTTTTTCACAAAAAACCCAACCCGCTCGGGCCGGGTCGGGTCGGAACCCGTCGGGCCCGGGTGAAATGCCCATCCCTAGTCTAACATGACCAAAACCTGTATCCGACCCGTATCCGAGCCCAACCCGTCTACCGAGTTAACTCAGCACGAGTCAACTCAGCGAGTCAACCGAGTCAACTCAGTTGACCTCTTCCCGTTGACTGTTGACGCCAGCGCTGACCTGCTGACGTCAGCGTTGACTCTGACCCCGTTGACCATTGACCTGTTGACGTCAGCGTTGACTTTGACCGTTGACCAAAAAGTTAACTTTTCTGAAAACTCTTATTTTATGTTTTTCGACGTCCTGAGTCCGTTTTTGAAGCCCGTTCCGCAAGATTCTGACTAGAAAGCCTCCGAACTTGACCATGAGCTCGAACTTCTATATGTATTAATTATTCAATTAGGAGTACTCTGAGTAAGGACTGAAATGTGAATTTGTGTAATTGAAGGTACTCATAGCTCTTTGAATACGAATTGTTGATGGACGTCGAATTTGAGTTCGAGTGCAATCGAATGGGGTTCCATGAATCGACAGATATAGGTCGGAGTTAAGGTAATACACTACTACCTCTAGTATGCTTTATGAACATGTTGGTATTTTTTAATGCATACATAAACATGATGATGAGTATTGTTAATTCTGCTCAAGTCAAACCGGATATGAAAATAAGTATGATAATCTAGATAAGATTGCAATACTCGAATGAGAAGATCAATAAATCAGAAGGATCCGAAGTTCAATAAGTAATTAATAAGGCAGCTAATCTCAAAATTCGATTATTAGTGTCAAATGATTAAATGTGAAGAATATTTGGATATGAAATTATGAAAATGCCCTTAAGGTATGAGAATGACTAAAATACCCTTGGAATTGGAAGCGATATAGAAATCTACACTAGAGATGGTAAAACAAAGTGATTTATCTAAAAACCTCGAACTACTTGAAAAATTATGGTAACAAGATTTAAACCTTCGATATTGAAAGGTGTTAGGTTTCCTTGATTTTGGAATGAATCTCCGAATATAGATTTACGGAAAACGACTAAAAATATCAGAAGCACTGCTCTAGTTAAATTAATCGGAAGCATCGTATTGACGAAAAAGGCTGAAGTATCCTCAGACACCGAGGTTTGCAAATTAAATGGAACGATGGATAAACCTTTGAGTTCTGAAATTGAATGAAGTGGTTGGAGGTACCGAAATTACGTGAATGGCTGGAACACCCACGAGTACTTAAATGATTGAAATACTATATATGGTTCAATTGACATGAACGAGGAATATCCCGAGCTTCAAAATGACTGAAATACCTCATTGACTGGAATAAATAAATTGCTTCTGATAGAATTCTGGAAATGCCAAATAAGCTAAAAATGACTAAAATGCCCCTAAGGGTTGAAGCATGACTCATGTATGTTAATCACTCATGATATTAATATAAGTTGGAAGTTTTCCGCACAAAATATAAGTTCGACTACTCTGTGGCAAGTCCTGTGGTGAAATATGAAAGCAACCGTCCAGATATATAATACAGCCGGATACATTAGGAGGGTTGGTTAGTACTGCAAGGTTGGGATATGTTAGTTCGAATGGTTTGGAGGCTCGAAAAACTTCTGGAAATCTTAAGTATTGTAAATTGTCATTTTATCATTATTGGGCTAAATTACAAAATCGCCCATGATATTTAAATGACCAAAATGCCCTTGTTGCCCAAAGTAATCAAATAGCCCTGAATGTATCTGATATCGTAAAAGATCTTGACATAGAAATCTCTAAATTCCTGGCTGGAAACCTGATGAGCAAATAGAATTTTCTTGAGCGTCTATTTATGCTTCGTTGGTATAAATTACCAAAACACCCGCGTATGATAAAATGACCTAATGCCCTTGTAGGCTTAAATGACTAAATTACTCATGATATATCTAAACTCTCAAAGATCTTTATGTATCAACTCATGAATATCGGGTTTGAACTGTTAGTACGACCCCTTTTTTAATAGGGACAACGTTTATGAAATTCGTTCAAATTGTCGAAAGTTTAATGTGTTCCCTTCCGTAAATGTCAAGTATCTCCAAGAAATAAATTGTTCCATCTAGTGTGTTCCATGTGTGCTACATTTAGTTGAATGTGTTGTATGATTATTACATGTTAGTAAACAATCTAATGACTTAATTATAAACGATGATATGCTTGATGAAATGATGAACTGGACATATGATATCATTTTCTGCCTAATCGTTTTAAGTCCGCTCGATCTGTATACTTGGTATATGACTGTGTTATGTGGTTATTTGATATGTGATAATATTGTCTGTCTGTCTAATGTAAGTAATAGTATAATATGTTAGCTTGACCTAGGATGGTACACTCTGTTTGCATGATGAATGATGATATCGTCTGCTCAATGGTATGCCCATATATGTGTATAAAGAGCAAGAACTTATGTTTCTGATGCCTAGGATGGAATATGTCCGCTATATGTATTTTGTTACTCATGTCTGAAATCTGAATACCGATTGTTATCTGGGGTATACTGTTGGGTTATGTTATGAAGTCTCTGTTGGTACAGCCCTCATCAAGCTGGTAAATCCTTATGGACTCAAGGTCTCCCCTTGGGTAAGTTTCGATGCTTTAGCCCGGGTAAATCCTTATGGACCAAAGGCAGCCCCTTAGGTGGCACCTATGCCCATCGGGCCTAGGGTAAGTCCTTATCTATGCAGTTCTGGGGGACTGCATATTTAGAGTAAGGTTGGAGGGTAGTTACTAGTAAACCCTTGTATGTACTTGAACATTTGCATTGAATTGTTATGTGTTCTCATGATACGATTGGTGTGTATTTATGCCTGTTTGATCTCCACCTATTGGAACACACTAGACATTAAACTCTTTGTTTCCATCTTCGTAATATATCAGCTTATATAATTCTCGTTTGTTACTCGATGATTGAATAAAGGACAAGTATCGTTATTCTCAAGTATAACGTTACCCTAAAATAGCAGAAAGGAAATGAAGATTGTTACTTCTTGGAAAATCATGAATATGTTATGCCTACCATTTATCTACATGAGCTTATAGCATCTTTTGATAGCCCTGTATTACTGAGCTTTTCCAAGTTCACGTTGTTTTTACCATCGTAGGTTAAAAGAATATATCATGGTATTATGTTTGACATCAGTGTTCGGAGTTCTCTCGGCACTGCCTTTGGAGTATGGTACTGTATAGTTAGTGGGCATGTATGTCATGTATTTTTTTATGATAGTGTCTGTAAAACACTTTTTGAAATTTTTGTTATGTGTATAAATGACTTCCTGAAATGGTATTTTAAACAGAAGTTGATTTTACGGTTTAATAAGTGTTTGAGCAAAAAATGTTTTATGTGTATTTTTACTGTGGGTCACTCTTGTGACCATAATGTGATTTCCTAGGATCCGTTGTAACACATAAGCGGGTATAAGGGGTTACATTTAGTGGTATCATAGCTTATAGTTTCGTCTTTCTGGGTAGATCGGTCGGTCGTCTTTCATAGGGTGTCTGGTTTGTGCATGCCCCTAGATCATGACTATACTCCATCATGCCGAGACTCTGATTTCGAATTCTTTTTCTAAAATGACTGAATCTAAGTTTTCTGTCCGTTGTATAGCTCGAATCGTACTGGCAAGGAATGGCTGTAACATTCATCTGTGAATTGGATTAACTTAATTGATCTATATCTGGATAAAGAATCTGAGATGGTTTATGCATGTGAAATCGAAGATCTGAATCAAATTAGGAATAAATGTTTGATCATATGAGATAACTGATATAAGATTATATGTAAGGTAGCTCAGTGATAATGATTGTGTTTGAGAATAATCTGATGACAATTTTGATAAAATTATTACGATTTTAAAAGAAATGTGTCCGTGAGATTGGTGAAAGTATAGCTTATGTGGTGATCCCGTTATACACGAAGGAAGCAGTTGCCTGAACATTTCGAAAAAAGTAAGTGACCTTTATTTAGAATCTTGGTTATGTTTGCCCGGCTTGTAGATAGTCTTTTTCTTTGAAATTTGAGGCAAGGTAGACCGTTGTGTATCACTTTTGACTGAAATTGTTGTTTACATCTTGATTCTGGAAAGCCTTACGGGAGGCCTTGGGTACTTGTTTGAATTTCAGTTAAAGTTCTTCGCTCGTAAACTGATGGTCAACTTGGAAGAGTAATTCGGATTCTGGAAGATATACCTTTGGGTTGTATGATTGACTTCTGTGGTACTTGGGAAGATTCTGACCCATGAATGGGACCATTTATAATAACAATTGTGAGACAAGTGTTTGTTTAGCTTCGTATGAAGTTCTGTATGAATTCATATATCGTAATCTGAATAGTTGGTTTGAGATGTATGATGGGATGACATTGGGTTTAAATATAGCTAAGTGACTGAGGACGCAAACAAATTGATCCGTGACCGTCTGAGAGTGTCGAGAAATAAGGATACTCCGATGGATAAGTTTTAGTATAAGAATGGATGTAAGAGCGGTTTTTTGTATTTCTCCGACTTTGGTAAATTTCGAGGACGAAATTTCTTTTAAGGGAGGAGAGTTTTCATACTTTGATTTTATGGTAAAATAATAATAATAATAATAATAATAATAATAACAAATATTGAGAATGAGGTTAGTGGGGTTCGAACCCGCAACAACACCCCTCCCATTTCTAGTGTGTGTTGAACCATTGAGCCAGATGCTCATTTTTGTTAAAGGTTACCTGGAATAACATTAGAATGAGTTTGGGAGGCCCGTTAGCTAAGGTTTAATAACTCATTTGACTCCCCACCTACCCGAGTTGACCATTCATTTCGAATCTGGAAGTTCCAAGGGTAACCAAAGGTTTTTTTCCCTCACCAATCCGGCTCCGATTTACCACACCGCCAGTCCATAAACGTCATCGCCGACAGCAATCGGAGCACTGTCGCAACCGGGTTAAATCTTTGGCCGCCACTCGCGCGTTAGCGTCGCCGTCCGTCGCGAAGCTTGGGTCAAAAATTAGGTAGAAACCCTAAGTTCGGCAGTTCTATTTTCCGGCGATTTCGTCGCCGTTCGCCTTCCGTTCGTCGCGCTGCCAACACCATTAGGTTCCTCATGCCACGGCGAACAAAACCCCTCCGGCCGTTTGCCCATCCGACACCGGGAGAGGCCTCATCGGAGCTACACTTGTTCGGTTGCCGTTTTTGCATTTTCAGGTAATATTGGTGGTTTCCGGCCAACTTTTGGCGTTTGAATGCTATCATGGGAATGGGGTTTTCATGATCTACGTTTTTTCGGCAGTTTTGGCACGAAAGGAGCCTCTGGCGACATTTCCGGTGACCGTCCGGCAAAACTTCATCAGTAGGGTAAGTGGGCCAGTCATATTGGCCCAATTCCTTTCGAACCGGTCCAAACCCGAATCGAGCCCATCAACTCGACATGTGTCTGACATGACCCAAACCCGTATCTGACCCAAATCGATCCAACCCGACCTGTATCTGAGCCCAACCCGTCTACCGAGTCAACTCTGCCCGAGTCAGCTCAGTGAGTCAGCCGAGTCAACTCAATTGACCTTTGCCCATTGACTGCTGACCTGCTGACATCAGCGTTGACTCTGACCTTGTTGACTGCTGACCTGCTGACGTCAGCGTTGACTTTGACCGTTGACCAAAAGTCAACTTTTCCGAAAACTTCTCTTTTATGTTTTCTCGACGTCTTGAATCCGTTTTTGAAGCCCATTTCGCAAAATTCTGACTCGAAAGCCTCCGAACCTGACCTTGAGCCCGAACTTCTATATGTATTAATTATTCAATTAGGAGTACTATGACTAAGGACTGAAATGTGAATTTGTGTAATTGAAGGTACTCATAGCTCCTTGAATACGAATTGTTGATGGACGTCGAATTCGAGTTCGAGTGCAATCGAATGGGGTTCTATGAATCGACAGATATAACTCGGAGTTAAGGTAATACACTACTACCTCTAGTATGCTTTATGAACATGTTGGTATTTGTTAATGCATACATAAAAATGATGATGAGCACTGTTAATTCTGCTCAAGTCAAACCGGATATGAAAATGAGTATAATAATCTAGATAAGATTGCAATGCTCGAATGAGAAGATCAATAAATTAGAAAGATCCGAAGTTCAATAAGTAATTAATAAGGCAGCTAATCTCCAAATCCGATTATTAGTGTTAAATGATTAAATGTGAAGAATATTTGGATATGAAATTATGAAAATTCCCTTAAGGTATGAGAATGACTAAAATACCCTTGGAATTGGAAGCGATATAAAAATCTACACTAGAGATGGTAAAACAACCTGATTCATCTGAAAACCTCGAACTACTTGAAAAGTTATGGTAACAAGATTTAAACCTTCGAGATTGAAAGGTGTTAGGTTTCCTTGATTTTGGAATGAATCTCCGAATATAGATTTACGGAAAACGACTAAAAGTATTAGAAGCACTGCTCTGGTTAAATTAATCGGAAGGATCGTATTGACAAAAAAAGTTGAAGTATCCTCAGACACCGAGGTTTGCAAATTAACTGGAATGATGGATAAACCTTTGAGTTCTGAAATTGAATGAAGTGGTTGGAGGTACCGAAATTACGTGAATGGCTGGAACACCCACGAGTACTTAAATGATTGAAATTCTATATATGGTTCAATTGACATGAACGAGGAATATCCCGAGCTTCAAAATGACTGAAATTCCTCATTGAATGGAATAAATAAATTGCTTCTGATAGAATTCTGGAAATGCCAAATAAGATGAAAATGACTAAAATGCCCCTAAGGGTTGAAGCATGACTCATGTATATTAATCACTCATGATATTAATATAAGTTGGAAGTTTTCCACACAAAATATAAGTTCGACTACTCCGTGACAAGTCTTGTGGTAAAATATGAAAGCAACCGTCCAGATATATGATACAGCCGGATACATTAGGAGGGTTGGTTAGTACTGCAAGGTTGGGATATGTTAGTTCGAATGGTTTGGAGGCTTGAAAAACTTCTAGAAATCTTAAGTATTGTAAATCGTCATTTTATCATTATTGGGCTAAATTACAAAATCACCCATGATAGTTAAATGACCAAAATGCCCTTGTTGGCCAAAGTAATCAAATAGCCCTGAATGTATCCGATATCGTGAAAGATCTTGACATAGAAATCTTTGAATGTCTGGCTGGAAACCTGATGAGCAAATAGAATTTTCTTGAGCGACTATTTATGACTCATTGGTATAAATTACCAAAACGCCTGTGTATGATAAAATGACCATAATGCCCTTGTAGGCTTAAATGACTAAATTGCTCATGATATATCTAAACTCTCAAAGATCTTTATGTATCAACTCATGAATATCTAGTTTGAACTGTTAGTACGACCCCTTTTTTAATAGGGACAACGTTTATGAAATTCGTTCAAATTGTCAAAAGTTTAATGTGTTCCCTTCCGTAAATGTCAAGTATCTCCAAGAAATAAACTGTTCCATCTAGTGTGTTCCATGTGTGCTACATTTAGTTGAATGTGTTGTATGATTATTACATGTTAGTAAACAATCTAATGACTTAATTATGAACGATGATATGCTTGATGAAATGATGAACTTGACATATGATAATATTTTCTGCCTAATCGTTGTAAGTCCGCTCGATCTGTATACTTAGTATATGATTGTGCTATGTGGTTATTTGATCTGTGATAATATTGTTTGTCTGTCTGATGTAAGTAATAGTATAATCTGTTAGCTTGACCTAGGATGGTACACTCTGTTTGCATGGTGAATGATGATATCGTCTGCTCAATGGTATGTCCATATATGTGTTTAAAGAGCAAGAACTTCTGTTTCTAATGCCTCGGATGGAATATGTTCGCTATATGTATACTATTGGGTTATGTTATGAAGTCTCTATTGGTACAGCCCTGATCAAGCTGGTAAATCCTTATGGACTCAAGGTTTCCCCTTTGGTAGGTTCCGATGCTTTAGCACGGGTAAATCCTTATGGACCTAAGGCAACCCCTTAGGTGGCACCTATGCCCATTGGGCTTAGGGTAAGTCCTTATGGATGCAGTTCTGGGGACTCCATATTTGGAGTAAGGTTGGAGGGTAGTTACTAGTAAACCCTTGTATGTACTTGAACATTTACATTGAATTGTTATGTGTTCTCATGATATGATTGGTATGTATTTATGTCTGCTTGATCTCCACCTATTGGAACACACTAGACATTAAACTCTTTGTTTCCATCTTCGTAATCTATCAGGTTATATAATTCTCGTTTGTTACTCGGTGATTGAATAAAGGACAAGTACCGTTATTCTCAAGTATAACGTTACCCTAAAATAGCGGAAAGGAAATGAAGATTGTTACTTCTTGGAACATCATGCAAATGTTATGCCTACCATTTATCTGCATGAGCTTATAACATCTTTTGGTTGTCATGTATTACTGAGCTTTTCCAAATTTTACCATCGCAGGTTAAAAGAATATATCATGGTATTATGTTTGACATCAGTGTTCGGAATTCTTTCGGCGTTGCCTCTGGAGTATGGTACTGTATAGTTAGTGAGCATGTATGTCATGTATTGTTTTATGATAATGTCTGTAAAACACTTTCTGAAATTTTTGTTGTGTATAATTGACTTCCTGAAATGATATTTTAAACAGAAGTTGATTTTACGGTTTAATAAGTGTTTGAGCAAAAAATGTTTTATGTGTATTTTTACTATGGGTCGCTCTATTGACCCTAATATGATTTCCTAGGATACGTTGTAACCCATAGGCGGGTCTAGGGGTTACAGATTCGGATTCGAGTATCGTAGTATATAGTTGTATCTAGGGGGTGAGCTTAGTCAAGTTGAGTTTTCGAGTTCCTATACAAATTTAATTGTAATTGTTTATCATGTTATAGTAAGGTTTGGTTCCAATTTAAATGATTTTCTCTAATTATATAAGATATGCATATTATATATATATATATATATATATATATATATATATATATATATATATATATATCAGGAAAATTTGAGGGACTTGACTCACACTTAAAAATAAATCTACTAAATACTAAAATTTTCGAGTTATTCGAATTTCCATTTTACAACTTAAACTTTATTTTAAATTTTTTCGAGTCGATTCAAGACGAGTCGAGTTTTTTTTTGCCTCGAATCGAGTCGAAAAATTCAATTTTTTCGAGTCGAGTCGAGTTTTGCTCACCTCTAGTTGTATTAAATTTATCCATAATTAAAATCAGACTAATATACTACATTGTAAAAGAAATAATAACCAATCATATTAGAAAAATTAAATGTAGCAGGGTCTTGTTAAACTTGGAAATGATACATCGATTTCGATTATGGCAGGTTGGGGTCGGGATAATGTACACTGAAATATGTTTAAATTTATAGTTCGTATGATCGTAAGAATAATAGTAATCAAACAAAAATTCATTCGACAATTGAATAATAAAAGTCTTAAGTACTAAAACAACTATTTTTAATAGATTAAATGTGATTTACAAGGTATTACCTGTTTATACCTATTATTGGTCCTTTGACAATGCACACATCTTATAGACAAAAAGATTTAAATTCGAAATCCCTAAAATAAGCATTATCTGTTTTTCACTAAAACCACTTGTGTGTTCAACGACTGCCTGATTACATAGTTGTTAGATTATAAATATTGCAAATATTTTATTAATTGAGTACTTAGTATAATATGAGACCAGTTTTTACATCACTAATCAACAAGTAAATTGGGTTATCAAAAATAGTATTATGAGTAGGCTTAATATCAAAATAAGTGTCAAAATATTACGTTTTTCTTTTTTAAGTGTTTTAATTTTTTTGTTTTTTAAAGTGTCTAAAAAATCATTTTTGGTCAAAATAAGTGCATTATTTAACCTTAAAAAAACAAAAAAAAAATAATAGTTTTGGCACCTAAAAGAAAAAAAATAGACACTTAAAAAAATAAAATAATTTAAACACTTGTTCTGATATTAAGCCTTATAAGTATTATCCCTCTTTCATCTCGGATATAAAAAGCAATAAAATTGACAAAATGGAGAAGGATTGTTCAGAATTGAACCCTTGATGTAGTCTCAAGTAGAACAAATACAATGCCGATTATCAATACACCATTAATTTAAGTGTGAATTACGTTATATACCACTAAATTTTAAGTTTAATATTATTTATATTAATAAACTAAAAATTGATATTATTTCAGTATTAAACTTTAGTTAATGATTTAAGTTATTAAATTTGATGACATGGACGGATTTTAATGGTCCATGTGAGATAACATGGACGGACCTTAACAATCTCAATAGTATAATTGAAGCTTAAAATGTATGAAAATATAAATTTTTATATAACAATTAAACAAAAAGTCCCCCTTTCGGAGTAACCCTGTAACTCTGTCTCCTACTCCCCATACAAAGCCAGTCCACATACATTAGACTCCCAATATATCAATTTTTTTTTACAAAGTTTCAATATTGATCCACTTAAACATGTTTTCCTTCATTGCAAACCAGCGAGAAAACAATGGAAGAATATTGGATTGGGGGAGATAACTGCATTAGACTGGGAAGCTGTTCACCGTTGATTCACACAGTAATTAAAAAGAGTGATTGGGATTTGCGCCTTTGGGCAAAAGAGAGATCTTTTCCTACATCAGCAAAATCAGGTTGATTTAAATGCAATGGCGGCGAGAATTTATTGATATGATGTAGTATCTGATATCTCATTCATACACATAACTTCTCCTCTTCCTCCTACCATTATTATTATCATCATCATCTCTTCCTTCTGCAAACAAAACCCATAAATTCAACACTCTTCTCTCTCTCTCTCTCTCTGACCACACGCTTTTGCTTTGATTCTTTTGAGACTTTGGTCTCTTTTTCTACTTACATTTCTGGGTTTTGTTTCTTGTTCATGAATGTCATCATCAAGTGAGGAAACTTGGTTTCTTTCTCTTGTGGTTGCATGTTTTCTTCTTCAGAATTACCCCTTTTTTTAGCTCAGCTTGCTGTGATTGTTTGAAGGTTTTTTTTTGTTCCTAGTGTTTCTTCTCTTTTAAGTTACTTTCTGCAAAAGAACAGAACATGAAGTTTATGAAGCTTGGCTCGAAGCCTGATACCTTCCAAGTTGATGGCAAATGCATCAGGTAAGATGGGTTTCATTTGCTTTCTTTTCTTCTACAACAAAGGCCACTGCAGATTTCCTTCATGGTTATTTCTTACCATGTTGTTGTCTTTGGTTTATGAACTGATTTCTGATATTGCATTCTTTTTCTTAATGAATGTGCCATTTGATCAAAAAAGAGAGAAACTTTCAGTTGTTAATCATAGCCATGTACCATAGGGAACTTTATTAACAAGCAATTTCCTTTTGGCTTGGTGACAGATTAACCACATGGGTGTTTTCATTACAACTTTTATTCTTTTTTATTGTTTGGTTTTTGTTTTTGGGAGGTGGTCCAGCTATTGAGCCTGTCCTCTTTTTCATGAGTTAGTGGTCCAAAGTCTGCAAATGTGGAGAAAAGGCATATTGTGGGCAGGCCTTTAATCGTTGCGAGAATTCCTTTTTCCTGTAAACAAATGCATGTTCCATCAAACATCAGGCATATTTCCAATCTCCCTACAAGGAGCAAGCTTGGATTTTACCCCATAACATGTCCTTAGAGCATCTTCCCCTGACAGCAACTTCTCAGAACTGAATCAGTTTATCATTGTCTTGCTAAGGACAATAGTATGCAGGAGGGATCTGGTTTAGTGCCTTGGATGTGTCAATTTGTTAACTGGTTGGACTTGGAACTTTATACTTTGATATGGGGATTGGGGTTCATACATTCTTTGACTAGCAGGTTTAATAAGACCCCAGTAATTGCTTTTTTTCCTATTTTGGTTAGTGGTTACCTTCAAAATCTGTTTGTGTATTAGCAGTTATGAAACCAAATATATTACTCGGATAATCAACTTTTTCAGATGACATTGGTTAATTAAAACTGGAAAATGAAAAGAGACTTGAGAGCTCTAATGTGGGAATTGAAATCAATGACACTCATGATCATTTCTTAGACTGATTTGGTGTTCAAATGTAGTTTGACATGTTAGTAATAACCTTGGTTCTTTCCGATTAGCCAACAAGGCAAAGTTGGCCCTTGTTTTGTTCTTTTTTTCATTATTTCAAAGTTGTTATCTTCGTTTTTGCTAAAATCTTCCTCATCAAGGCAAGTTCTTGTGTATGCATGCTATAACAGAAAACATCTGTTGATGCAGGCATGTCACATCTGATTTGGAAACAGATGTCACCATTACGGTCGGCGAGCTGAATTTTTACCTTCACAAGGTTTTCTCGATCCCCTTTTAATCTTCGTGCTTCTTCTTTAGCGGTAGAGTCTATAGATTCTGAGTTTCTTAGCTTGATTTTGGCATTTGGTTCAAGTTTAAGTAGTTTTCTTTTTATATTCCACTTGAAGTTCATGAAAATTTTAAATATTGATATTGCTATAAATCCATTTCATGGGTGTAAGTACACAAAATTTTGTCAATGCAGCATAATATGATTCCATGAAATCTTGCAGAAGTTGCTCAGATGACACTTTTGTGCGATCGATCGACTTATATATTTATGATTAACTTCTAGAATGCTTTGTCTGCAGTGCTTAACTATTATTGTTAAATATACTTTTGATGTGCCGTGCAGTTTCCTTTATTATCTAAGAGCAACCGCATGCAAAAATTAGTGCTGAAAGCCAGTGAAGAGAACTGCGACGAAATTAGTATGGTTGATTTTCCTGGTGGGGCGAGCGCATTTGAAATTTGTGCAAAATTCTGTTATGGGATGACTGTTACTTTAAATGCTTACAATGTTGTGTCTGCTCGTTGTGCTGCTGAATACCTAGAGATGACTGAGGATGTTGATCGAGGTAATCTAATTTTTAAAATTGAAGTCTTTCTCAACTCTAGCATATTCCATAGTTGGAAAGATTCAATTATTGTTCTAAAAACTGCCAAGTCTCTTCTACCGTGGTCTGAAAACCTGAAGATAGTTGGAAGATGCATTGATTCCATTGCATCTAAAACCTCTGTGGATCCGGCGAACATCACATGGTCCTACACATATAATCGGAAGTTATCAGTGCAGGACAAGATAGTCAATGATGGTATGAGATTTCGAGAGAAGATCGAATCTGTCCCAAAGGATTGGTGGGTTGAAGATATATGTGAGTTAGAGATTGATCTCTACAAGCGGGTCATGACTGCTGTGAAATCAAAGGGAAGAATGGATGGTGCAATCATTGGTGAGGCATTGAAAACTTATGCTGTCAGATGGTTGCCGGATTCTGTCGAAGCCTTGGTTTCCGATGCACATTCCCAGAGGAACAAGTTACTAGTGGAAACAATTGCCTTCTTATTGCCTTCAGATAATGGTGTGGGTTGTTCGTGTAGTTTCTTGTTGAAGCTGTTGAAAGTTGCCGTTTTGGCTGGGATGGACGATTCAGCAAAGGACGATTTAGTGAAGAGGATAAGTTTAAAGTTGCATGAAGCTTCTGTCAAGGATTTATTAATCCCGGCACGGTCTCCCCAAACTACGATATATGATGTTGGAATGGTGCAGTCTATTGTAAACCAGTATACGATACATGAAAAACATAGTCGAGATGTAGAGCTCGGAAAGAATGAGATGGTGCGCACTGGTTTTGTCTTGGGGCATGGATCCTTGTTGTGCGTTGGTAAACTGATCGACGGGTTTCTTCAAGAAATTGCACACGATCCGAATCTTTCCCTTGCCAGTTTCATCGACTTGTCTCAATCTATCTCTGAGTTAGCTAGACCAGTTCACGATGGACTCTATAAAGCCATTGACATCTACTTGAAGGTAGGCATTTTAACTATCAAACCAATTTCAAATTCTAGAATTATATAATACTTATCTTCGATGCTCAATCTAATTGGTTTTGTGAAAGCTTTTACGACCCTGTGACAGAACCCCGATTTTGTGGATCTTTGCAAGATCTGTAACTTTATAACATTGTAATCTCAATTGCTTTACTAGTAATGCTGCTTTAGTTAGATTTAGGAATAGAGGAGTTGGGTATGGTTATTAGTAGAGAGGACAGAATTGTTATCAAGTAGAACTCAAACTTCACCCGGGACATTGCAATCAAGTAATACCATGTTCGGATCTCGGTTTTTTGGTTGATAACTTGAACTTGTAATGTATTTATGTCTCCTTAAACAGTACACAGTAATGTTTGTGGTCTAGTAACAAACTTACACAGATCTTTATTGGTTTTTCATAATGCCCGTCACTATTATAAAATGAGAAAGGGAAACCTTTCCCCGAAGTCATTCGAACAGTGTAAAAACGGGTTATTTTGTTTGCAGGAGCATCCAAACTTGACTAAGGCTGAAAGAAAGAAAATGTGCGGGTTGATGGATGTCAAGAAACTGACGATGGATGCATCAATGCATGCTGCACAGAACGAGAGACTTCCTCTACGGGTTGTAGTTCAAGTTCTCTTCTTTGAGCAAGTTAGGGTTGCAGCTGGAGCTCAATCATGTAACTCTGGTCCTCGTAGTACTTCTGTTTCCATGATGAATCCCGATGAATGGGAGAAGGCCGCGAACGAAGATTGCAACTCTCTCAAGGAAAAGATAAGTCGAGTTACAATAAACGAGGATGGACTCCGGAGAAAAGGTAAATTGGCCAAGAAGAACAGCAAAAACAGTAAAAGTGGCATGCAGCTACTGCCATCTCGATCAAGAAGAATATTCGACAAGCTGTGGGTAGTAGGGAAGGGGCATGTGGAGAATAGAAGTTCCGAAACCTCTGCAAGTTCGCAAAGCCCGACCTCGGTGGTGGTACGAGGCGACACCAAGTCATTGGGTTTTTCCTCAAGGCACAGGAGATTTTCTATTTCCTAGAGAAGGATGGTGGTGTTTGTTCATCAAGAACCTGAAACTGCTGTAAGTGTAAAAAGCTTGTAGGATTTTGTCCTAGTTTATGATTGTGAATCCGTTATTTATGGTCTCTTGTAGCTAGTTGTTGGACGACATTTTCATCAGTCTATTTTTTTTCCTGTTCGTTTTATGTTCTATGTTCTGAATTTTTCTTCTCGATTTTTGGTACTTAAGTTATTGAAGTATAATTTTTGTTGTTCAAAGTTTGCTGGTATTTAAGTAATAGATCTTTATGTATAGAATGTTTTTTCGATATCTATCACGTACACGAAAAAGCATGTCATGTCAATCATATTCTTTGAAACATTATTTAATTTAGTAATATATTAATAATATGTTAAATGTGAAATTTAAACATATTTTAATAGGAAAAAGTTATGAATTTTCATACGAAGGTAATTTAACATAGAAGATTAATTTTGTTTAAGAAAATTATCACAAAGACAATTTAATAATTCAATAAAATATATTTTTAAGTAATTTTACATTCTCTCATCAAAACACCATGATGTTACATTCGCGCTAAATCTATCAAACAAAATCTATCAAACAAAGTGTAACTAGTAGGGGTGTTCAAAAATATTTATTCGACTGATTTGATTTGATCTGATTGTTTGATCTAAAAATTCGGATATTAGATTCGATTTTTATTTTTCATATCGGCGCGGATCACAATATTTTAAGTTTTGGATTATCCGAAATCTAAAATATCTGAAAATTCAAATATTCATTAATATAAATCTTGTTATATTTAGTAATTTAATGCTTGTTGTATCCGAAAATTTAAAAAAATCAAACTTTTTATAGATGCTGTTGTGAATAAAGTAAAGAAGAACAAGAGAGATAAATAAGAGCAAAGATGAGAGACAAAAAGATAGACTTTTATTATATTCTCAATGTAGGGTTGTGTACAATGTTTTTTTTTTCAAAAGTCTATATTTTAGGCATAAGATGGAAACCCTAATTCTAATGGGTATAAAACCCTAATAATAAATCTCATTAAAGTCTCATTTAATATATGGATATCCATTAAAGTCTCATTTAATATATGGATATCCATAAAGATAATGTGCCTCGTTAAAATCTTACTAAAATAAAAATCCTGTGGGGAAAAAATTCTTAGTGAAAGAAAAAGAGTACACACATCTTTGATACGCATAACATGTTGCCTCATTAAAAACCTTACCAGAAAAATTCATTGGGACAAAACCTCGGTTAAGAGAAAAAGAGTGCAACGCGTATTTATTCCCCCTCATAAAAATATCATATAAGATTTTTAAATCTTCAAAATTCAATATTGAATATAATCTTCAAATGTTGAAATATAGTATGCACTAGTGGATTAATCTTCTAAATTATTGCTTGAAATGATTCATCAAATACTATTCTTCTGAAGATCATGAGGGACGAAATTTTAAAGAGATATATTTCGTTTTATCACATTTGATGTATCCACCTTAAGATGTAAATTCTACATTATCTCTACATAAGATAGCTTACATCTTATCTTGTGAAAACAATTCACATATCTTCTAGATATGTTTAGCCAAACACATATTTCGGCTTTGCCTCATGCATAGCAATTATTTAAAAACAATGGTCTCGTAGCACTTAGATAGTATTTCTGAACCAGCTAAGATACGATGCTTCCAGATCAATTAAAGTATATATGGTGCTTTTAGACCAAAAATATCATCACCTTTTTTTCGAGGGCGAAATAAATCTTTGTTTACATTAAGAGACCTAGCAACCAAATAGTGATCAACGACTATGCATTATGCATGTAAAGTCTCTTTAAATATTTTTCTGTGTATGTCGATTGCTGCACAAGGATTCCATTGTTAAGGAGATCTCTTCATGAGTCTCAATGAATCGCCAACATACAGAATAAAAACAAAGACAAATCCAGAGCTAAATTTTTTAATAAAATGTTCCGAAAATTAAATCATTCTTATAGCCTTTCGCTAATAAGTATTCAATGGGACGATTATACCAAATGTGCTCAAAATGTTTTAATCCATAAAAGATATATTTAATATAATTGAATAATGTTCTTGAGAACTTGAATTAACTGCATTTGACAGTCTAGATCCTTCTAAATGTTGTTATCAAGAGGCTCATATAAATAAGATGTAACAACATCCATTAGGCGAAAACTGAGGTATTTCATTTATTGTCAGACTATCTAAAAGTAACTGCATCCACCACCGAAGAATATATTTTTCTCATAATCAATTCCATATTTTTGTGCAACCAAACGAGCTTATATCTCGTGATGTCTTCTTTTGATTTCTCTTTCTCAAAAAAGTTTATTAATATTTACGAGCTTTACACATTTTAATATATGGGCTATAGGCCCAAATACTTCTCTTTTCGAAAGATATCTTAGTTTCGCCTCAATTGCCTCTTTCCATATTGGCCAATTATTATTTTTGTTTACATTGTCCAATTGACAATGATTCATGATCCACATCATCAAATAAAATTTCTAGTGCTATAATGCATGCAAATGTATTATCGGCGTCGATTTGATTTCAGTTCCACTTATTACCAGACATGACATAATCTATTGAGATCTCTTTATTATCAGGTACATAAGTCATGTTAATGTCTCTATTGGAGACCTTTTAATCTCTTCTTGAGATTTTCATAATTCATTGATTCCTCGATCAGACCATCATAACTATAGCTCATTTTCTTTCTTTTTTTTAAAGATTTTTATCTTTGGAACCTACTTGTTTACCACGCTACATGCGTAAGTTAGATTCATTAGCAACTAGAATTTGTCCTTCCGAGACATCAAATTTAAACGGAGCATTCATAGCTGGTATATGTGACTTAGTCATTCTATTAGGGTCAGCAAAATCATCTGTCAATTGATTTGCTAAATAAATTATCCTTTGAACTTATAGTTCACATTGTTGAGTACGTGGATCAAACTAAGATAATGATAATTCATTCTAATTTATTTTCTTTTCCAGCTATTTTAATTTCTCCCCCTAATGTTGGGAAAACTGACTCATTAAAATGATAGTAGTAAATCGAGTTGTAAATAAATTCCCTATCAGAAGCTCAAGATATTTAATTATCAAGGAAATTTTGAATCTGGCATATATTTTCAACCTCCTTTGAGAACTCATCTTTGTGCGTTGTGGTGGAGGAATCAGAACATATACAGCACAAAAAAAATTCTAAGATGAGAAATATTTGATTTTAACCAAAAACCATTTGTAATGTGGAGAGCTTATGATAATTTGTTGTCTTGATGCGAATTAGTGATACTACATGTAAAATGACATGCCACCAGCATTATCAAGACCGATTGCCTTTATAAGATAATTTAGAAAATGTGCTCATAATTTTATCAACTGAGTTAGTAGTCTTACAAACACCAAGTTACGGGTTGATAACAAGGATACATATGACCATTTATTCGATGCATCGATTAAAATCATATAATATCTAGATGGACTGTAAGAAAAGTGTATGGGCCCACATATATCACCTTCTATCCGTTTCAAAAAATTAATAGATTCACAATCTATCTTAGCTAATGATGATTGAATAATCGATTTGATTTGATAGCAAGTATCACATAAAAAACATTACCTTGAAGAAAATTTTAGTTCTTCAATAATGATCAGATGAAAGTGTCAACAAATTTTTTGCATCATAATTGAACTGGGATGACCTAACCGGTCATGCCAAATAATAAAGTTATCAGTAAACTTATGATTTACAATAGCATGAGCTTTAATTTGTACTAATTCTTGTGTAGTACAATATAGATGACAATGCATATATTTTTTTCAAGATTTTATTATTGCCTTGAGTTATACTCGTAATATTGAGATAGTCGGCACCCCTCGACTAATATTCTCAATATATTTATGCAAATATCTTTAAAATCCAATAAGTCTCTTTGCGTCTTTGACGAGTATAATGCACTGTGAAAATCGAATAGAGTTCCATTTGACAATAACATATTTGCTCAGTCGAAGCCTTATGTGATATTAGTACTTTCAGATATAATACTCACATTATTTCATTGCATTTTAAATGGGAAAATATACATAGTTATGCACCTTTCAAAATGTGTTTTGTTTCATTCACTTCGGGGAATGAAAAATATTAAATATAGCACATCATATCAAATTGGTTATCTATTATAGATAAACCCTCAAGAACTTATTGCTCTTACGAAGCATTGCTATTTTAGTACTTTGGGAAATAGTACTCATATTTTTCTCTTGCATTTAAATAGGAAAATATTTCTTACGCTTAAGTATAGTATGAGTACTTGCACTGTCTGCTAGGCATAAATAGCCACAACTCATTGTATATTTTATTCCGAAAGTAATCATATTCTTTAAAGAATAAATTAACATAAAGAATAAATAAATAATATGTAAAACAAGTTAATATAAAGTAAATTAACATAAATAAATAATAAAATTAATATAAAATCAAATAAATAAAAGATCAATTATTCCCTTTAGAGGTTATAAAGAAAATAAAATAAATGACGAATTATTTCCTTCAAGGGTTATGAAGAAATTAACAATATCCAATTGAGTTGGACTAACAATGCCATAATTATTTTCGCCATAAAAAAACTTATTATATTTTCTTTCATTTATCATTCATGCTTATGGATAAAGTCCATAATACTTTAGCGTTTGACAAGTACGAGACCAATAGTTTGTACCATCATATTGATAACATAAAAATTTTGATATGATATCTATCATTCTTGTCATCCTTATAATCCCACTTTCGGTGGATATAAACATTCTCAAAAGGATCATCTTATCCATGTCTATTTTTTATGGCCTCAGTCGTGTCCACAATTGCTAACATGACATTTATTTTTTCCGCTATAAAAATATCACATTCACTTCAGGGAATGTAGCGGAGGTCAATAGGTCTTTAAAATAGGTCTTTAAAACCTCATCAGTGATACTCTGGCACATAACTAAGTTTTATTCACTAACCATATAGTAAATTATTATGTTTGCATTCACATCAAGGAATGAAACAAATCCAATAATCGCATGGAATAAACATCATGCTTGCATTCACTTCAAGGAATGACTTAAGTCCAATAATCGCATGAAATAAACATTATACTTGCATTCACTTCAGGGAATGCCTCCCATAATTTTTTTTTGGATCAAGACGATTTTCGTAACTTGAACTTGGGAGAAGTCTATAGTCGAATTTTTCGACACAAAAATAATTTTACTTTCAAGCAAATATAGACTTTATAACAATCATACTATTAAAGAATAATTGAGCAACCAATATATATATATAATACTTGTAGAGAACAAAGATTTAATCCTCATACGCGTCATTGTTAAACCAGTCCACAAGGTCCTTTAAAAAGAACCTTTTTTGAGACCAGTAGCCTCGCAGAACGGGATGTCCAGCCAATATACTCGGATTAAACCATCAAAATGAAAAACATAAATCACCATAATTTATAACACCTTAAAATCATAAATTAAAGAATAAAAATAAGAATAGAGTTTACCGATATTGATTTTCCTCTCAAGGACAATGGAGATATACATGACCAAGACAACTCCTCATAATCTTTTTTGTCTTTCCAAGTCATTTAAAGATATCATGTAAAACTCAAAATATGGTTAAAATACCAACTTTAACAGAAAAAAATAATCACTACAAAATAATTGTCATTCTTAAACAAATAAACAACCATAAGGATGTATAAATAAGAATAATTAATCAACCGCTATATCAAAATATATGGTAAATGTAGTTACCAATATCTTGTTAAAATCTTTTTCAGGAATTGTCGACAAGAACCACAGTAATTGAGTCACTCTATGACTACAATAACACCAAAAAACCAAAGATTTTTCAAAAATTAAAAGTCAAGTTAAAGATCAAAGAAAGAAAGAGAATCGATAATTAAAATATAATTGAGGGAGAAGAATTTTATCTTTGATTCATGCTAGTATCAAATTCTTTTTAATAACTCCTTTAAGATTCGAACGACAAAACACCTCAGTTGGTTAGAGTCTCGTGCTAATAACGTGTTGTGAATAAAGTAAAGAAGAACAAGAGAGATAAATAAGAGCAAAGATGAGAGACAAAGAGAGAAACTTTTATTATATTCTTAATGTAGGGTTGTGTACAATACTTTCTTCAAAAGTCTATATTTATAGGCATAAGATGGAAACCTTAATTCTAATGGGTATTAAACCCTAATAATAAAGCCCATTACAGTCTCATTTAATATATGTATATCCACCATAAATAAAGATATTCATAACAGATGCTAATATTGTTAGTATTTGACAATTTGTTGGTTTTTATATTTGAAAATCTAAAATTTTCATAAATATGACCACTAAATTTGGGAAAAAAATATACTTAAATCAAATTACATATTCGAATAATCGAATATCCGATTTCTCCCGATCGGATGCAGATCGCTACTTTACCCATCCGAAATTTCGAATATCCGATTTTTCGGATCCAATCCGATCCGATATCTGAAAATGAATACCCCTAGTAACTAGAGCGTTAGATCGAGTCAAGTTAAATTTCAGGTTATTCGAGTTTACAAGTCTTATTTTACGATTCAAACTTTATTTGAAAACTTTTCGAATCGAGTTGAATTTTTGAAATTCGAGTCGGTTCTAGTTTTCGAGTTTATGTACAAATTTAATTGTAATTATTTATAATGCACATTGATTTCAATTTAAACGACTTTTTATATCCATATACGGTATACATATATATTTCTTCACATTTTCACATTTGATATACATAATATATCAGGCAGAATTGACAGACTTGACTCACACTTGAAAATTGATCGAGTAATTACTCACTTTTGAAATTGATAGGGATTAAATCCCCAATTTGAGTATAGTAGACTGACCAAAACCTGAATTTGACCAATAATGTATTCACAGCTCTAACTCTGTGGGCTAAATAATATGTTTCGTTCATTTCACCCGTGAGCCCAAACGAAAAGGCTCTAAACTAGTGAATAAATCCAACGGCTACGATCAATCCTCCATACATAAACCGCAAAACCCCCCAGTGTTGCAGGAGGCGAAGCCACACCAAAGCTCGAAGCCAAAGGAACATTGAAAGAGAAACAAAGATGAAGAGAGTGAAAGGTTTAATAAAAGCAAGCCATTCATTTCAAAGACTTGGGTTCCTCCCCCATCAAAGATGCTTCTCTGCTCAGCCACACTACGCCCCTTATGGTGATTTCCAAGACCAGGTCTTTGAAAAAAAATCATCTTTTTTTCTGGGTTTATGTTTATCTTCTGTGTAGTACAACTTTTTAGTCAATCCCATCAGCATCAAATATGGTTTTTGTGCTTAAATTTGTTAGTTTTCATAGAAAAATAGAACACCCAGATGCTTTATTTCTGTTGTTGTTGTCAAAGATTGCTTATTGGTGAGTGAAATGTTTCAGGTTTTAGTGGAAGGAAAAGCTAAATCAAGAGCAGCCATTCTCAATAGGCCTTCTGCTCTCAATTCACTTACCAACTCAATGGTTAAGTTTTTGCTGTTATTTTTAAAGTCCATACCTTTTAGTTTCTAGTCTTGAATGAATTCAAGTTGTTTTTCGATTTGTAGGCATCTCGGTTGAAGAAATTGTATGAATCGTGGGAAGAGAACCCGGACATTGGATTTGTCTTATTGAAGGTATACCATTTTATTGCATAATATTTGATATTCGAGATGAATTATATACCAATAGGAGAATCACTTTAATGCATCTGTGGCGAACTGGCGATATTTGTAATTAGGTTTTCCGTGTCTTTCATGCCCTTGACATTTTGGATTTGATCTTCATTGGCGTCTAAGCTGTTGTTTTGAAATTTGTTGAAGGGTAGTGGCAGGGCATTCTGTTCCGGCGTTGATGCTGTTGCTCTCTATCACTCTCTTAATGAAGGTTAGCCACCTATCAATTTTGTTTAGTCGTTTTATTAGACAGTTTAAACTGAGAGCAACTCGATTACAGTGTCCATTATGAACACTTTGAACTAAGAGCAACTTAGTTGGGCATGAATTTTCATGAACATCAGCGTTGAGTGTTCCAAGTTATTTTTTTATTGATACCTTAATTATCACATCAAACATCCCAATGGAATTTCCTTCTGATTAAATTACTGTATACTTCTCATAATCATGGCCAAGTCCTAGCTTCTTAATAAACTGTGATTTATGGTTAAACTACTTATATTTGTGCAGGGAAAGTTGAAGAATGTAAAAGGTTTTTTGAGACGCTATATAAGTTTGTATACTTGCAAGGAACGTATTTGAAGCCACATGTGAGAATTCAACCTTTGAGTGATTGATAGCATGTGAATTACCTCTGAATTGTTTTGTTGCATATGAGACTTGTGATTATAATGTACGGCCCATACGTGCAGGTGGCAATCTTGGATGGTATAACGATGGGATGTGGAGGTGGAATATCTCTCCCAGGGATGTTTCGTTTAGTGACTGATAAAACTGTATGTGGTGCCATTCCCTCACTAAAATTTCTTGTGTTAGAATTTGTGTACTGATCCATGGTTGAGTTAATGAATCCATCATGTTTCTTATGAACGTCGTATGCTTCATTTTAATTCATTTTGTCATGCAAGGATTGAACTTTTTTACCCTTGTCGTAAGAAAATGTTTTTCTTCTTCTTTGTTCATGTTGTATGAGGATTGAACTTTTATCTGTTATTAATGGCTAGGCAGTATACCTTCTATGCATTATAAATTCCGCTTCATGCTTCTGGATGAGAAGCCTGATACCATTTGCACGAAACATTTTTTTAAAATTAGAATGATATATAACCATTCTTCTTGTATTTGTTTGAGATACGTACTATGATATTACTGTTGCCTTCGATAAAGAGAATCGGAGATCATTTGAATGAATGAGAGCTCCCTCTGCCCCCCATATTTGTCCTTTCTGGTGTCTGGACTTGTATAACTATGTCTTACTGTGCAAAACATTTTCAGGCTTTTGCTCATCCAGAGACTCAATTGGGGTTCCATCCGGATGCAGGGGCTTCATTTTATCTTTCTCGCCTACCTGGTTACTTAGGTGATGACCATTTCGATAAGTTTTCAAATACTTAGTTAAATTCCTTGATATGCAAAGCTTAATTATTTCGTATAATTTTCTGGTTAAAAATGTAAGAATATTTCAATTTTCCAGATTATTTGCTTGTATCTGGATATACCCATTCCATTTATCTTAACATTTCATGTGTACCGTTTCCATCAGGGGAATGCTTAGCACTAACAGGAGAAAAGCTTAACGGTGTCGAAATGATTGCTTGTGGCCTGGCTACCCACTATTGTTTAAACTCGGTTTGTTCTTTCTGCTCCATATGTATTTGTGCTTTTTCTCCAGCTCCTCTTTTCTCGTCTTATTTGAATGAGCTATCTATGACAGCGACTTGCTTGGATTGAAGAACGTCTGGGTAACTTGATGAACGATGATCCTACTGCGATAGAGTCTTCTCTTGCACAATATGGTGACATTGTTTATCCGGATAGGAGCAGCATTCTTCACAGGTAACATTTGTTTCAGTGACTATGGTGCTTAGGAACAGGTTCTATAATTGGACTGCAAATTTAATTTGCAAGTCATGGTTTCTGTCTGATTGGTTTGTCTTTCGATATTTTTGTTTCAGGATTGAGACAATTGATAAATGTTTCTGTCACGACACTGTTGAGGAAATTATTGATTCTCTGGTAAGCTCGATTCTACATAGATGTATATGTAAATTTGTGTATTCTGTGCATATAGACACTTGCCTACATGTGCCATTGAATGTGCGAAAATTAATTCACTCAGGAATCCGAGGCAGCTGGAACTTATGATGACTGGTGCAAGACCATGCTCAGAAAATTGAAGGAAGCCTCACCATTGAGCTTGAAAGTTACTCTACGATCTGTAAGTGACTTAGCGTTTACAACTGCTTTAAATTCCATTCTTGTCTGCTAATTGTTTTCTTCGGTTTCTTTATTGAATTAGATACGAGAAGGTAGATTTCAATCTCTCGATCAGTGTCTGGCACGGGAGTATAGGATGTCCCTCGCCGGGATCTCCAAACAGGTCTCTAATGATTTCTCCGAGGTATGGTCTTAAGTTTTTCTCCTTTTACATAAAGAACATTTCCTGAATACCTGTGAAGCTTAATCGAGCTGTTTGTAATAGGGTGTTCGGGCTCGGTTAGTGGACAAAGATTTTGCTCCCAAGGTATACAGTTATTATACATGCATGCCATAGACACACACGCGCACACACATACATATGTCTATATTGATACTCCGAATTTGCAGTGGGATCCTCCAAGGGTGGAAGAGGTGAGCAAAGACATGGTCGAGCACTATTTCACCCCAGTCGGGGAATTAGAGCCCGAATTGTTGCTGCCAACAGCTTTGAGAGAACCATTCATATGAGTATGACACATCTCTTTGTTGGGGAACTATGAGATTTTAGTTTAACATTAAGCATCCCATGAATTCTTGGTGTATCAGTGTGTAATGAGGTACACATAAGTTGCAGATTTTGTCATTTTTTTCAAGAGATCAGACGGTGTTCCTTTACGGTACAAAGTCCTTTTTATGCTATTTGAGTCTAAATAGATTTGCAATGATGGATGTATAATCCACAAGATTAAAGGTAATATGAGTTTGTCTGCAAAAACTTAGAGCTGATTTTACATAATCATCGAGGCAATAAACCCAAATATTTGCAAGTAAAAGTTAAAAGAGGAAAATATTTCCTGTATTGGTGGTGGAGAACTTGTTTTCCACCCGCGGATCTAATTTATATTTAGGGGTTTAGATTATAGAGTATTATGATTAGAATTTAAGGTTTAGAGTTTAATTGTGTTCTTTGATTATAAAAAGTGATAAAATGATCACATGAGTTAGTGAGAAATAACAAATTGATATGTTTTGTTAAAATATTAACAAGTTGGCGGGACGGATTTTGGCAATTGAGTTTATGAGACCCTACTTGAAATTTTTAAAAATTTTAAAGGTCCAAATTAAAATTTTTTAATTTTAAATTTTCATAAAAATAGTGCTTAGCTAAAAATATTTAAGAATTGAAACTTACTTTTTTTGAAAAAAAAATTAGAAAAGAAATTAATTAAAATATTAAATTTTAAATTTTCAGAAGTTTGGGAGACCAATGCTTCTTGGCTCCTATTTCCATCCGCCCCTGCGAGTTGGAAATGTAATTTGGTCTTAGGTAAGTCTAATTTGAAAGAATTAGATTGATAAAACAATAAACTTGAAAAACAAAATTGTTTAAGCATTAGAATTGGATGATGATGTTACATTATCTCACCAAACAAGATAATATTGCTTTAAAATTTTAAATTACTTTGTAACATTTTTACGAACTAGAATTAATAAAAATACAGTGACAAACGCAATTCTTTAAGGGTGTTTGAGTCACGGAAAAGATTATTATCAGAGGTAATAATTTTTTTTGAAATCTTATTCCTATATATAGATTGTCTTCATTCCCACCAACTCGAAAAAGATTATTATCAACAGTAGAACTTTTTTGTCAACATTCCGATAATGTGATTTCTACCCTTCATTTAGGTATTTGTCAATTCCTGCCACTTTAGACAAAATTACCCTTGAAGTAATGAGTTTTCTTAATTTGGATATTTGTAGCGTATTTAAATGGCGTATATTTATTAAATAATTTTGTTTTTATTAGTTTAATATTTATAGTTTTATACATATTTTAAAAGTATTTTAATAAAAGAAAAAAACCATGCTATGGAAATTTTCAAGGAAATGTCCAAATATTCTTTAAATTTTTTATAAAATTTTGGTAAGAAAATAAAATAGACACATAGCATATTACAAGGAGAACTTTGAGTTTATTGCTATTTTCGTAGAAATCCTCGTAACTTAGTGTTTTTTTTATACGATCATCATCTTGTATTTATCATTTTTCTTGACTTTATGTAAATTTCAATCGTGCTTTAATATTTGGGGAGTATATTTATTTAAAAATTATTTTATATTAATTTAATATTTAAACGTTGTTACCCATTAAATATTTATTTATTTGAATTTAGTTATAAGAATTTTAATATTAATAAAAATATATATTTCATATTGTTTACACTGATTATATTAGTAATATGTTAAGTATAATTGTACGAATCTTTAAGCAATATTTTTAAATGGGTAAATTGCACAGATTATCATTTAACAATCTTCTCACTCCTATTTTGGTCACTCAACTTTCAATTTTTCCTATTTAATAACTAAACTTTATACATCAAACGTTTTTGGTCACTCACGAATATTTTATTATTATTTTCAATTTTTTTAATATTATTTAATTTAAAAATAATTTAAAATAAATAATAAGAAATTTAAAATTATTTAAATAATCGTCGCCGTTGTCATCACCCGTCGGCCATCATTGATCATCGGCGGCCTTTAAAATTGGCGGTCATTTAACCCCAAATTGCACCGGGTGACTCGTTTTGACACGCTGAGTCCGAATCCGGTAGTTGTTTCACCGGAAAATGTCTTGAAACTCACGAATCTCGATATAAACTTTTCAGTTTCTTCACTTCCAATCTCTTTTTCGTGGATTTTGGAGTACTTTCTGGCAAAATAAAGGCTGGATTCGGACTCAGGGGAGTGAGACGAAGTAACCGATGAAATATGAAACCAAACGACCACCATCTACGGCTGTCGGCGGCGGCGGCAAATGGCGGTCGACGTACAATATGATTTTTTATTTTAAATTATTTTTATATTAAATAATATTAAAAATTTTGAAAATAATAATAAAATATTCGTGAGTGGCAAAAAACGTTCAATATATAAAGTTCACTTATTAAATAGGAAAAATTGAAAGCTGAGTGACCAAAATAGGAGTGATAAGATTGTTGAGTGATGATCTGTGTAATTTACCCTTTTTAAATTAATATTGAAAGTTTAACTTGTTAAAAAATATATCACAAGGATAATATAATAAAATTTACTTCCAAATAATCTTATATTCCTTCAACCAAACAATGCAATATTATGTTTCGAGAATCTTATTCTACTACAACTTTAATTTTGGGGATAAGTTCGAATCTGTATCATATAAATTATACAACTTTATTTGCCATCGATCATTAGCTTCTTCCTTGTACCCAACTGCATATATATGCTAGTAGGAAGAAATGGCTAACTCATGGTGTTGGTGGTGTTACTAAGAACTAAGAAGATGGTGATCAATGAAGAATAGGGTTGCCAGCTTCAGTTTTTTATACAAAATGGCAAAAATCTTTCGCTTGATTCTTCCTCTTATCTGCTTCTTCTTCTTCTTCTTCTGGCATTCAAGTATTGGCCTTTGAGACTCCATTGCCGAACCTTTAACCTCAGCCATTTTCTTTTCCATGCGAGATTTAGAAACCAAGAGAGAGAACACAACGAGGGTTGCATGGAAACTAATATCCAACTGTTATAAATAGCAACATTTTTCATAAATTTTCTGTACAAGGAACCTTCCTGCCACTTTCATGCACTCTACAGCCTTTAGGAAGCTAACATTTATATGTCTTTGTTCATCGTTTTGGGCGGTGCTGCTGCGAATGTGACAACCGATACGGCTTTTACTCCGACATTGTGTATTTTGTTTATACGATGGCACCCATTCTTTTGGGGTTTGGGTGTTGAGGTGTTTGCTGCTTTGAGAGGCGGCTCCAATGGCGGGGATCGGTGGCGGAGGGGTTGTCTGTCAGCAGTCGGTTACCGGACCAGAACTCAGGCATGAGATGGAGATGTGAAATATCATTTCTGATGAACACTGCTGGGATATGTATGGACGTTAATTTGGATTAAAATCGGGTTCATTTGCGGTTTGATAATAAATCATTAAAATGACTTTTTAAGTGAAATTAAGCGCCAATATGAAAAGAAGTCAATATTAAAAAGTCATTTTACCAAGTTTTAAAAATAGGTTGAAATTTCGAAGACAACCAACTTCATAGAGGCGCAAATGAACCGAGTTTGAATGAATAATATTATGTTTGTGTTCGTTTGTTCATTTTTTAAGGTGTCTATGTTCAGTTCGTTTAATTTTCAAAAACTTGTTTGTTTAATGTTCGCAAACATGTTCACATTCGTAAACATGTTCGTTCAGTGTTCATGACTATTCGTTGAAGAAAAATAGTGAAATTACACCATTAGTCCTTAAGCTCCTTAGGCTTCTGAGTTTGAACTACATAGTTTACCATGTGTTCATTTTAGTCCATGCCTTCAGAAACCTAGTAAATGAACTTATGAACGAGCCAATAAACAAGACTGTGAGTGAACATAAACGAACTGAACACACTTTTGTTTGTGTTCGTTCATATATTAAATGAACACAAAAATTTTGTTTATACTCATTTGTTTTAGCTTAATAAACAAACATAAATGAACATTATTTGAACAATTCACGAACAATTCATAGAATGCTCTGTTCATTCATACCCCTATACCCAACTATTACAATTCATATTCTACATTCTTTCATTTTTCATTCCCTAAATTAAAATTCTTTCAAATTTCTCTAATTTTTTTCTACCCAAACTCTCTAAATATTAGAAGTGTATACGGTTCGATAAAAAAAATTAATGACCCACTGAGTTTCGGTTCGATTAACCTTGGTTATTTTTTTTCCACATTAGCCTTAGATTTTGTATTTTATTTTGACCAAAATAGTTTTATTTGATAATTTTTAAATATGATTTGATAAATTTGTAAAATATTTTTCAATATAATGAAAAACACTTCAGGATAAACAATGATGTTTTTTAATGTATTTCCAATTTAACCAACCATCAAATGATTAAGATTTATATTAATTTTTTTTATTTTAAATCTTAACCATTTGATTAACTAATTTTTTATCTTTCCTCCTATCTAAATTTTAATTGTCATTAATTTTACCTTAATATGAAATGTTATTTATTGATCTCCAAAAGATAACTATAAATCTAATAAGAAAATTACTAACAAATATTCAAATACTATTTTAACTACTAAAATAGCATTACGTTCAAAAACAATATAAGTAGCATTTGAAAACTAAAACTTAAATTTCGATTCAATAAAACCCCTTAACCTAATAATTTCAAAGAAAATTCAGTTTCCATTGGAGTTCATGGAATTGGAGGTTTAGGCTGCTCAGCCATGCATGGAGCGAGCAACAGTGTAACAACCCGTTGTGAATAGCAGAATATTTAGAAGAAAAGATTATAGAAGAAGAAGAGAAATGGAGATTTTAGAACAGAATTGAGAAGAAAAATAAAGTCTATTTTCATTAATTTATCGATATCCCTATTTACAAAAGGTTTACCTCTTTTATCCTAAGGGTACCAAAGGACACGTGTCCTAACGTTATTACAGACTACACGCACCGTTTTATACTTTCATTAAACACTATTAACGGTAAATAAAGAAAATAAATACTGGCTAATGCAAAACTACAAGGTTTCACTTCTTTTGCTAAAACATTCCAAATCCTTAGTTTCTTCATGTCCTCCAGGGTCATGACCAATGGGGTTCTGGACATGCGCGATAGGAGCGACCGCACAGGGCCCCTCAATAGAGAGGGGCCCCAAAATAGAGAACCTAAATTAAATTAAATTAAATATTTGTAAAAAAAATTATAGATTTATATATATAATTATGTGTGTATATATATATATATTTATGTGTGTATATAAGTTAATTTTTGTATTAAGGTTTTTTTGTTGTTGAAAAAAACAACTTATATCTCTTATTGATTATAAATTAAGGGCCTCATTTTTAATATATTGCACAGGGCCCCCAAAATCTTTGAACCGCCCCTGGTCATGACAAGCAGCTGCCGCTAAAGCTACAGTGAAATTAGGACCATTTACTAAGGTCGCAACATACTCTTCAATTCTCTTCTCGTTGCTGTTGTTTTCACGGTAGGAGCCTGAAAGATTGAGATCGAGAGTGATGCTAGGTCGAAAAGGGTTATCGAGAATCGAAACACGAAATCCAGACGTCAGCGTCGTACTGGAGATCATTGCGGAGCTGCCGGGGGAAGACAGAGATTGTCCTAGTGTTGGACCAACACCATGGTTGTGTTGTCCTTCGTATGTTGCCATCAGAAAAGCTTTGTCTTCCGAGCATCGTTGAACCTTCTTCTTTACCGGGCATCCGGGAGCCATTGAACACTTGAAATAAACTCGGGGGGATGGGTTGTTTTCAGTAACTTTCTGACTGTATTTCCTCCACTGAAATCCATCTTTAACCATCTAAAGTAACAATTACATTTGTTACACCAGACTTGTTCTAAGGCGGCGCTATTCGTGGCGTTTTCGATACAAACGCCGCCACTATTTTACTTATAACGGCGTTTTTACAACAAACGCCACAAAACGGTAACATTGGCGGCGTTTTTACGACAAACGCCGCAAAAAGGTGACATTTAGTGGCGTTTGCTTCAATAAACGCCGCAATATGTTTCATTTTAGTGGCGTTTTTTATGTAAACGCCGCAATAGGTGTCGGCTGGTGGCGTTTGTTAATACAAATACCGCAATAGTCGTAGATTTAGTGGCGTTTGTTAATAGAAACGCCGCCAAAGGTGTAGAGCAAGTGGCGTTTAGTTCTAAAAACGCCGCCATAGATTTCTTACGCCCTAACTACGGGTACGGGTAACACGTCTGGGCGCGGATATTATCTCTTGGAGAAAATTCAGTTTTTTTTTTATTTTTTATTTTGTGGCGTTTGTGTTTGAAAACGCCGCAACAATATCGCGTTAGCGGCGTTTGTGTTTGAAAACGCCACAATAGTATTGCGTTTACTGGCGTTTGTATTAGAAAACGCCGCTAGGTTAAAAAATATATCCCCCAATCTCAGTCTCAGACACAATTATCGTGGAAAATTAAAAAACCCCAAATCCCAGTGCCCTAGCCCCTCCTGCTCATATTTCCCGTGTCGCCCCTCGCCGTCGAACTTCGCTCCCCGTCGCTCCTCGCCGTCGACCGTCCCTCCTCGCCGTCGACAGTCCCTCCTCTCACTCAGGCTTCTCTGCCGTGCGTCTAGGTTAGTAATGTTGCTGCTCTGGTGTTCGAATTTCAGATTTGAGACCACTTTGCATCTGTTGTTGATATAGAAATATATATATATATATATATATATATATATATATATATATATATATGATGTTGAAAAAAATTATATGTTGCTGCTTTGCCGTCGACAGTCCCTGATTTAGATTGTTATAGAATGATGTTGAAAAAATTTATGAAGACAGCCTAAATAAATCCAACCCTAAATCCGTCCAACCATAATTTACAAGTATTTAGATATACTCACTGTCACTGACTCCTATATTGTACAAGTATTTACCACACCTCCGTCCAATACATGTTGTAGGTAAAACCCATAAGAAATCTAAATCAATGTGCGGAAGGGGCCAACCTGAGGAAATATTCGAGATTATTTCCCTTGTTGAAGGATGGCAGTAAAGACCATAGTTATGTTTATCATTGTTAGCCTCCAACATTAAACAAAATATACAGCCCTCCAGCAATATCCTTAAGGGCTCAAGATTTTCAGCCATCACGGCATTAAGAAACAAGACAGTGAAAGTAGTAGTTGAGTCCCAATTGCTAACTTGAAACAATTACACATAACAAAATATTGGCCCCGACTCAAACAAGACCAATCTTATATTGTAGTTTGTTGCTTGCTAGCTCTTTTCATTTACTTTTATAAATTAGTAATTTGTTATCGTAAATTCTAATTCCCGCCAAAATCATATTGAAATAATTAACTTTATTAACTTTAAACTAAATCTATGTTATTCTGATTTTTCTAAATATTTACATTTAACACGAAAATAGGACTCCCCAAACCAGTTTTCTTTAAAAAAAATTAATTTCTTTATTGTTAAAGCATAATACCCATTGATCTTTGTATGTTTGCCTGAATTAGTAAAAGTTTTACGCTGCAATTATCGGATTACTAGGAACATGGTTGTAATTCATTTGATTTAACAACTTAATTATCTACATGATACTAATCAATTTTCTTTATTGTTATTTTTGTTGTCATTTTAGTAATGCTTATCATTATTTTTTTTCTTAACAGCTCATTTGATTTAACTTTTCTTGAAGTAAAGTAAAGAAGATAACTTTCCTCAACAGGTAATAGTTACATCTCTTTTCATCCTTCAAGTATGACTAATAGGTAGTTTATGTATTTGACTTATCTTTGACTTAATTGGTAATATAATAGTTACATCTCTTTTCATCCTTCAAGTATTACTAATAGGTAGTTTATGTATTTGACTTATTTTTGACTTAATTGGTAATATAATAGTTACATCTCTTTTCATCCTTCAAGTATGACTGATAGGTAGTTTATATCTTTAATTTGGATATGACAGAAATTGAAAATGGATAGGAGTTGGATGAATTTGCCAAGGGTAAACGCTGACTATCGAAATGGGGTAGAATATTTTCTGAATTTAGCTTTTGCAAATGCAAGCCAAGAAAATATGATTCTTTGTCCCTGTAAGAAGTGTGGTAACGTTAATTGGCACATTCGTGAAGTTGTGCACGAACATCTAGTTATTTTTGGCTTTGTTCCGGGTTATAGAAAATGGACATTCCATGGAGAGTTGACATCTCGTACATCTTCTTCCACGAGCAATCTACCTTTTCATCATAATTCTCATCGTGGATCTCTTAGAGAAGATGACATGGAGGGCATGTTGCGAGATGCATTTAATATGCACGATTATCATCAGTCTGTTAGAGAAGATTGTGATATTGGTGTTACTGATTTCACCGAGATGAGAAGAAGTGAATGTGATGAAGAGCCAAATGGAGAAGCGTCAAAGTTTTACAATTTGCTTAATGAAATGAATGAACCACTTTATGAGGGATCAAAGTATTCAAAGCTCTCCTTTTGCATTCGCCTTTTCCATTTAAAATGTTTGGGAGGGTGGACCGGTAACTCTTTTACACAATTATTAGAGTTGTTGACTGAAATTTTTCCTTTTGCAAAAATTCCTCAATCTGGCAAAGATATGAAAAAAATGATAAACGATTTGGGGCTTGGTTATGAGAAAATTCATAGTTGTCCGAATGATTGCATGTTGTATTGGGGTGATAGAAAAAACCAAGAGTCCTGCCATGTATGCGGTAAATCTCGGTGGACGAATGGGGACACAGAAAATGTGAGTGAAGAGGAAGTTGCAACACGAGCAAGAAAGAAGCCAATAAAGATTCTGTGATATTTTCCTCTAATACCCAGACTTCAAAGATTTTTTATGTCTTCAAAGACTGCTGAGTCTATGAGGTGGCATCACGATGGACGAACAGATGATGGATTATTAAGGCATCCTGCAGATTCTTTAGCTTGGAAGACATTTGACCAAAAATTCCCAAGTTTTGCAGGAGATCCTCGCAATGTTAGGCTCGGTCTTGCATCTGATGGGTTTAATCCTTTTAAAATCATGAGTACTTCATACAGTACTTGGCTTGTTATACTTGTTCCTTACAATTTACCTCCATGGATTTGCATGAAACAATCATCATTTATTTTATCCATGATAATCCCAGGTGAGAAAGGTCTAGGGAATGATATTGACATCTACATGCAACCTCTTATTGAAGAGCTGAAACAATTATGGGTGGGTGTCGAAACATATGATGTGTTGAAGAAAGAGAACTTTAATTTGCGTGCAGCTTTATTATGGACTATTAATGATTTTCCCGCTTATGCAAATTTATCTGGGTGGAGTACCAAAGGCCGTTATGCTTGTCCTTGTTGCGCTGCACAGACATGCTCGAAGTGGTTGTATAATGGAAAGAAGTTCTCTTACATGGGACACCGTCGGTGGTTAGATGAAAATCATAGATTTAGATATGAAAAAAATTTGTTTGATGGTACTGAAGAGTTTAGAAAAGCTCCTGAGCAAACAATCGGGTCTGATATCTTGTCGATGTTGAAACACATCAAGTTCACTTATGGAAAAATGACCCAACCACCAAACCCACGATCAAAGAAGAAGACAAAAGAGGTGTATGACCGTGAGCTTGAGTAGCTTAGTGATGATGACCCTGATGAAGAAGATGATCCAAATGAGGCGGAGTTGTGGAAAAAGAGAAGTATTTTCTTCAAATTGCCTTACTGGAAGCATAACATTTTGAGACATAATCTTGATGTAATGCACATTGAGAAGAATGTCTGTGAGAACATTATTGGGACCATTCTCAATGTCGATGGAAAATCTAAAGACAATCTAAAGAGTCGACTTGACTTAGTTGACATGGGAATTCGGCATGATCTTCATCCTCAAGAACTTCGTAATGGAAAATTTTCTTTGCCGCCTTCTATCTTTACGATGTCGAAGAAAGAAAAAGAAGTATTTTGCACGGTGTTGAAAGATATAAAGGTCCCAGATGGGTATGCATCAAATATATCTCGATGTGTCAGTGTTAAAGATCGAAGACTTTATTCTCTAAAGTCACATGATTATCACATATTGATGCAAGATTTAATGCCAGTTGCATTACGCGGTTGTATGTCAATGGAGGTGACATCTTGTATTATTGAACTTTCTAATGTAATGAAAGCTATTTGTGGGAAAGTTTTGATGGTTGAAGAACTCGACAAATTACAAGATCGAGTCGCGTTGACTTTATGCAACATGGAGAAGATATTTCCACCTTCATTTTTTACAATTATGGTGCATTTGTTGATTCATCTCCCTCACGAAGCTAAAGTTGGTGGACCTGTTTTCTATCGGTGGATGTATCCTATTGAGAGGTACAAATTGTTTAACATATAATCATACCATTTAAAAATTCATTTAATTACAACTACTTATATAATGTTTTGTTTATTACGGTCTAGGTTCTTGAGCAAGTTGAAGTCTTACTGTCGTAATAAGTGTTATCCAGAAGGATCAATTGCTGAAGGGTATTTAGCAGAGGAATGTTTGACTTTTTGCTCTAGATATTTGGAAGATGTTGAAACGAGATTCAATAGACCACATAGAAATGAAGTGTGCATCAATAGTAACTTAGCTGAGAGTTATTTGTTTCAAAGTTTTGGTGAACCACTCGGCAAAGTTGAAATTGCACAGTTAGATGACAAGTCTTGGGTACAAGCACATCGATATGTTCTCTTCCATCATGACTCAACAAAGCTCTTACGGATGTAAGTTTATATAAATTCTAATGTATTCACTTCATCTTTTATATTACCCTCATTTTTTAACCACTTAGCTTACTTTGTAGTGAATTTAAAGAAGAGCTACAATCTCAAGTACGCTCCCGAAGATTACATCAAAGAAAAATTCATAAGTTGTTCATAGAAAATTTCCATGATTGGTTAGCGAAGATGGTAAGCAATTGAATCTTTGTGCTACACGTACTTAATAACTTTTCTTCCTTTGCTACATCAATATAAATGATAACTTATTCACCTTTTATGTGTAATAGGTTTGGTGTGGGAGAGAAGTTAGTGAAGAGGTTAAGTGGCTTTCTCAAGGTCCAAATAGAATTGTTAAAAGATATAATGCTTTTCTCATTAACGGGTTTAGGTTCCACACGAAATCTCGAGAAAGATTAAGGAGGACACAAAATTGTGGAGTAGTTGTAACTTCTTCAACTACAAGTTATGCTAGTGCTAGGGACAATCATCCTGTGGTGGGAGATGTAGAATATTATGGAATTCTTACGGATATTATTGAGTTGGATTATTATGGCAAACAGAAAGTTGTGTTATTTCGTTGTGACTGGGCCGATGTAAATACGGCTCGAGGCATTAGAAGAGATCAATTTGGTTTTACAATGGTGAACTTCTCTCGGTTAATTCACACAGGTCACCAATTGATTGACGAACCATATGTATTTCCTTCTCAAGTCAAACAAGTTTTCTATTGCCCTGATCCAACAAAAGAGGGTTGGTATGTTGTACTCCGTAACACTCCTAGAGACTTGATAGACATCAGTGAAGGAAATAGAGATGACATTGAAATAAGATCAGAAACTCTACCTTTTGCAGCGCAAAACCTAGATAGAACAATCCCTAGTTCTAGTTCACAATTCCAATGGGTTCGAGGGGACATGGATGAAGATTTTAATGAAAACTAACTGCATAACAATGTAGTAAGTTTTATATCTTAACTTATTAATTTATAATAGTATTGTTGTCTCTAGTTACTAAAATGTCTTTTGTTTATTGTAGATACTATGCCTAGGAGGAAATTAAGTGATCTGCGGATAGTTCAAGCACCGAGAGAGGGGGAAGAAACAAATGATGATGATTTCTCTGGTGTTGGATCCTCGCAAGTTCCGGAGACAGTCCCGGAGACAGTTGAAAATATAGAGATTGATGGTAATGTTCAACACTTTATTTAAATGCTAGTTGTTTGTTATTATTGACTTTATTTTAAAAATTGAATATAAACAATTATTTCTTATATAGGTGGAAATGGTCGAACTCGTAAGAGTAGAGGGCGCACGACGTTGAATGAATTATACAATCTTCCCGCTGGTGAACGCGTGAAAGTTTCAAGAAACGATGTCGGCCAACCCATTGGGGCAGAAGCATGTGTTCTGGGCAGTTACTTAGGCATTGTTGCACGCAATCATGCGATTTTGCCGATTAATTATGAGTCATGGCGTCAGATGCCGAATGGTAACAAAAATCAAGCTCTGGAACTTGTTAAGGTAATAATGTCATTGTAATAATAATCTATTACAATTCAAAATAATATTTATATTTAATGCTTTGATTGTATCATTTGTAGGATAAATTTTCTTTAGAAGTCTCAGATGATTATCTGAAGCATGCATTAGGGAAAAAATGGAGAGATAGTAAGAGTTTCTTGAAGAAAACATATTTCAAGAAGGATCTCACTCTTCAAGAGAAGCTGCAAAATATCCCGCCGGGAATTATGCGACATCAATGGGAAGATGCAGTCAGGTTTTGGAGTTCAACAAAAGGAGAGGTATGATCGATGCACTTTAAAAAATTGTCATTATAATATTAACTTTATATATAATGCAAATTTTAAATTGTAGGATCGAGAGCGCGTTGGAGTTACTAGCAGACAGAAACAAAAGTATACTCACACCGCTGGATCGAAGAGTTTTGCTCGTTTAGCTAATGAGGAGGTATTATTATTTTTAATTATTGATTAATTTTTAATGAATTACTTTATTGGTTTAATATTAATTTTTATTATATGTTGTAGCAAATTACAACTGGCACTAGCATTGGACGGATAAAGCTCTTCGACGTTACGCATACAAAAAAGGATGGCTCTCCTATAACTCCCGAAGCTGCAGAAATTATGGTATGTTAATTAGACAGAAAATTTTGATTATATTATAATTAATATCAATTGTATAAAATTTTGATTTGATTGTCAGGAGAAATTGAGGCAAAAGAAGACCGAGTATGAAGCTACAGCTTCAACTAATGGTTCTGTTAATATGGAAGAGATCGAGAATCAAGTTATTGTTGACGTCTTGGGTCCTGAAAGATATGGCCGGGTTCGCTGTCAAGGATCATTTGTTACCCCGACAAAATATTTTGGGGCTAACTCGTCTCAGTACATGCCATCACAGAGCCAATCTTCTCAAGCAGAAGTTTATCGGTTAAAACAACAGTTATCTCAATTTCAAGCTGAGGTAGCAGCGAGAGAAGCTGAAAGAGAAAGAAAAGAAGCTGAGAGAGATGCTGAGATAGCAAGAAAGGAAGCCGAGAGAGAAGCAAGAGAAGCTGAGAGAGAAGCAAGAGAAGCTGAGAGAGAAGCAGCACACCAAAAGCTTCAAGAAAGATTTGAAGAAATGATGGCAATGTTGCAGAACCAACCAAAGAAATGATGGCGATGTGTGAATTTAAATGAAAATGTTGGACTACATTTTATGAACATCGTTTGAACTATATTTCACTTTAATGATGTAGACTTTGAATTTGTTATTGTTGTGTTTACTTAATTGTTGGAGTTTTATGGATTTGATGCTGAACACTTTGAATTTGATGTTATTATGGATTTATTTTACAGGTTATTTGGGTATTTACTTTTTTAAAATTTATTTTTATAGAAGCAGTGAGTTTAGCGGCGTTTTCAAGGAATAAACGCCGCTAAAAATCCATAACGTACTGTGGCGTTTCTAAAAAAAACGCCTCCATAGAGCAGCCAATGCCGGCGTTTGTGAATACAAACGCCGCTACTGAAGCATCAGTCCCGACGTTTTATTTCCCAAACGTCGCTATAGACCATTCACCTTTTGCGGCATTTGTATATTTAAACGCCGCTATAGAATAGCATTACCGGCGTTTGTATATACAAGCGCCACTAAAGAACATTGACTTTTGCGGCGTTTTTATATACAAACGCCGCTACCTATTGCGACGCTACTTCTTGTGGCGTTTTTGGCGGCGTTTTTCTTAACGCCGTGAGTGTTTTTAGCGACGCTAAAAAACGCCGCTATAGGGTTATAAAAACGCCGCGAAAAGCCTGTTTTGCTGTGTACCGAATAAAATAAACAAAGTAATATCTTAAAATAAGACATGCCTAAAAGATTATATTTAATTTGGTTCGACTTTATCTATCTTCCGGAATGAGAAAAATAACAATTCACTCGAAAACTGTTCGACTCAAAATTTGATAAGCTTGATAAAATTTTGTTCGACTTATTTTCTTTAAGCTCGATTTTTACCTTGTTTTAAAGGATAATCATTAACTTTAGTTTCTGCAAGTACATTAACTTTAGTGTTTAGGGTTTAAATTTAGTAGTTTAGAATTGATGAGTTGTGGTTAGAATTTAGAGATTGAGGTTATAATTTAGGTTAAAACCTAAATCCCTAATTGTACAACCCTAAACTATAAACCCTAACCTCCAACCCTAAACCATAAATTCTAACAACAACCCCTAAATTCTAAACATAAACTCCTAACCTCTAAATCCTAAAATATAACCCTAAATCCTAAAACTAAGACGCTCGTGAAAACTTTTTATTTCCACCACCTGTGTATTGGCTATAAATATTTTTTTTAATATATATAAAATCTAGTAATAATATATAGATCTTAATATAAACAAAAATTAACAAATTTAACAAAAAAATGATCAAAATAGTGTGTGAAGCAATTCCAAACTCTAAACTCTAGACTAACAATCTACAAACACATTAAAATAGCATATTATAAAAAATCTAAATTCATCAATGTCTCGAGCCGAGCTCCGATTCGAGTTTAGTCAAGTGTTGGCCGAATCGAATTCTAGCTATTCAACTCAACTAACACATTTAATAAAGAGTATAAATACATAATATATCAAAATTAGATATATCTAAAATACTCTACCAACAACCTATTGTACTCATCTTTACAACATAACATAATAGTTATTTAACCATATTGTTGCATGCAAAGAAATTTAGGTGGGGCAAAGAGAAAGATGGTGGGTTACGAGGCTTTGGTCCCCAGGATCTGTTTCCACGAAAACTTGTAAGGAGCTGGCGGCTGCTAACTGAACTTCCGGTCTTAGGCTCTTGTCTGAAAGTAGTTCAATCCTCGATAGATTGTCGGAAACTGGGAGTTTGATTCCCGGATATAGGCTTCATGAAGCAGTCTGTACTTGCTGCTCATCACTTCAAACATTAATCTGAGAGCTTCATTCTCTTTCTGCAACTGTTCCAACTCCTCCATGGAACTAGGCTGATATTTTTCTCTCAGAAATTTGTTTTAGTTTTCTGAGTCAAGAAATCATTGAAATCAAAGCCATATGATCATGGACATATTTAAAATATTCTCATTAGGAAGCGAGATTCACGAAATATGGAGTAATCGTAATCTGCATGACATCAGTCAGATGAGGTAAGCTTGCTTGCTTTACCCTTTTTATTTTTCCAACCGCGAGGCTATCTTCACCATTCTTATGCTGTCCCTACGTGTTAGTTGGTGTAGACAATTTCGTGAACTTGGGGTCTTTCACGGTGTTTGTTTCTCGAGAAAATCATATACTTACATCAACATGACGAATATAGGAATGTTGTAGTGCTTACATAAGAAATAGAGGTTAGGGTTACCAAGTGAACGGTTCTAAGCACCAGTCAAAGCTCGTTGATCATAAGAGTCAAACGGTAACATCAATCTACAAGCAATACGAAGCAACCTAGCAATTTTCAAACTTTCATCCATCAAATTGCACGAAATATTTTAAATTACTTCTTAAATTCATTAATTATGAGCTGGTCTGAGCAAATATATTTGGTTGGTTGACCATTTTTGTTCCCTCATATTCCTTTAGGTTATGAATGCTAGACCTATTAAGAACATCTCTTTCTTCCCCTGAAGTCCTCCTTCCCATCTCCTTTAAAAATGAAAGGCCGTCTTCATAAATGAAACTGAGTTCTACGTCGATATTCGAAGTTTGGACCCGAACATATGATAACCCGAATTAAAAGTTTTAAGGGTCATTGGGTTGTTGTTTAGAGCACGAGATGGTTTGGGCTTAACCTAATGGTTTGGGGAATGAGGTTCTTTTGTGACCCAATACCAAATTGGAGCACCAAAGAGCCAATTTACCCATTTATTGTTTGTTGTGTCCAAGCCCAAATGACTTTATAAAAAGTTTAAACTTGAATCAATTGTTCTAAATACTCAACTAAGCTATCAAGTCCAAAGCTCGTTGACTCAAAAAAATTAAATCTTATTGCTTTTACATATTATATATTTCTCACTCATAGAAAGTGGCATAATCTAGAACATTTCAAACTAAATATTTAATGATGTAAGATGCAAGTAATTTTCTTGTTATATTAGTCTAGATTTGTTGAGAAAGATCATGAAAAAGTAGAGATATTTATGGACAGTACATATTCAAATATTTGTAGATATCTGACTCGACAGTACATATTTAAATATTTGTAGACATCTGACTCGTTTTGCATGTTTAGATATTACATATGGGTATGATAATTAGTCTTATAAACAAACCGAACGAATATGATAATAGAATGCCAGCTAGGATTAGGATCTTTATTTCTTTTGTAGCTAATCCAGATAGGATTAGTTTTGTTTAACCGTTTTAGTTTAGGTTATAAATTGTAATTAAACTTTTTTTTATTTTTCAAGTCAGATTAATAAAGTTTACATTATTTCTTTTATTCTTTTCTAAACCTCTCGACTTCTCTCATTCTTCTCTATTCTTCTTTTCCCAAAATCAACAAAACCCTAAATTCTAACATGGTATCAGAAGACGACGATTCGCGCTCCTCAGAATCTAATTGGGTTTACAAGACGGACGATCCAACAGATGAATTTTATATTCATCCTAATGAGAACCCAGCACTCGTTCTCACATCCAGTCTTCTTCTTGGAAACAACTATCACAGTTGGGCGAGATCCATGACGATGTCACTGATTTCGAAAAATAAGTTTGGCTTTGTGAATGGCTCCATCAAAGATCTTGGTGTTGATGATTTTCGGTATCACGCATGGATGAAGTGCAATAATCTCGTCCTTTCTTGGCTTCAACGTGCGATTTATCCAGACATCGTTCAGAGTATAATCTGGATCGATACGACCTATGAGCTTTGGAATGATCTGTTTGATCGGTTCAATTTCGGTGACCTTGTTCGCCTCTCCGATCTGCAACAAGAATTTTATGGTCTACAACAAGGTAGCCTTTCTGTCATTGCTTATCATACTCAGCTTAAAACAATTTGGGATGAAATTTGCAATATTTGTCCCTTTTCATCTTGTTCTTGTCTTGCCTCACAGTATAGAAAGCAAGATTTTGCTTTACGTTTCCTTAGGGGTTTGAGTGATGATTTTTCTGTCCAAAAATCGTAAATCTTAATGATGACAAATCTTCCTTCGATTAATAAAATCTTTGCCCTTATTGTTCAACATGAAAGAACCATTACTCTTATTCGAAATGTTAATCTAGAGCATGAGTCAAATGTCTTTCTTGTGGATAGGTCGAGTAATGGGAAATATGGGGATAGAACTGATAGTCGATATTCCTCTGTTAGGAAGTTTTCCAATTCTGGTCAAAAGCGTCCTGTTTGTATCCATTATGGTCTTTTTGGTCACACTGTAGATAAGTGTTACCGAAAACATGGGTTTCCTCCGGGTTATAAAAGTCGTTCTCAAACGGGAAAAGCAAATCATATTAGTTCTGTTAATGATGTTAACATAAATGAAATTGTCAAAGAGCCTATTCAATCTGTTCAATCTGTCTCTTTTACAAAAGAACAGTATGATAGTTTGTTACGACTTATAAATGAGCAACAAGGTTCCCATGGTTTTGTGTCTGCTCAAACCACTACTGCTTTACATGATTCTGGTCAATCCAAGGTGAATATGCTTGCTTCACATTTTGATTTCACACCAACTACTGCTTCAGGTATTTCTTTTACCACTGATTTATCCAATAAAAGTTTTAATTCATCTGATTCTGTTAAGCAAGTTCTCAATAATTCGCATGGTGCTGATTCTTTTAGTAATGTTTTTAATCTTTCATCTAATCTACATAGTTTTGATAGCCCCTGGATCATTGACTCAGGTGCAACTGATCATATACCTAGTTCTTTAAAATCTTTTATTTCTTTCAAGAAAGTTTTTAATAAATTTGTAAAATTACCTAATGGTAATATGGTTCAAGTTATTCATACTGGTACTGTACAGATAACACAAGATTTACAGTTGCATGGTATTTTCCATATACCTTCATTCCATTTTAATCTTATTTCGGTTTCTCAACTGGTTAAACATGATATTTCTTTGATTTTCACATCTGATATGTGTTTTTTGTAGAACAACAAGCTGAAGCAGAGGATTGGTTCAGCTAGAATTCTAGATGGCTTATACCAGCTTGAGGTTCCTGTTTCAAATTTCAGTTCTAATAAGATTGTTTGTTCTGTTTTAAATTCTTTTTTGTCTAATCTCTGGCATCTTAGACTAGGACATCCTTCTGGTCAGAGGATGAAGCATTTTATGTCTTTGAATTCTGAGATTCTTTCTGTTTTTTGTTCTTTATGTGATGTTTGTCACATGGCAAATTATAAGAGATTGCCTTTTCCTCATAGTACTACTAATACTGTTTCTACTTTTGATCTTGTACATGTTGATGTATGTGGTCCTTTCCCAATAAAAAGTATTTATGGTCATTCATATTTCTTGACTATTATTGATGATAATAGTAGATTTACTTGGGTTTATCCTATGGCTACTAAATTTGAAGTTAGAAGTCTTTTGTTTGGTTTTTATCAAATGATAGAAACACAATTTAATAAGAAGATTAAGTCTATTAGGTCTGATAATGCTAAGGAATTTGATATGAAAAATTTCTATGATTCTAAAGGGATTATTCACCAACTTTCTTGTGTTTACATTCCACAACAGAATAGCTTAGTTGAAAGAAAACATCAACATTTGCTTACTGTTGCTAGAGCCTTGAGAATCCAAGCTAATTTGCCACTTCATTTTTGGGTTGATTGTGTTTTGCATGCAACATATCTCATTAATATCACACCTACACCAATTTTGAATAATAAAACTCCTTTTAAAATTCTTTATGGAAAACAACCCAAATTGAAACATTTAAAAGTTTTTGGTTGTTTGACATATGCTTCTGTTTTGCCTAAGTCTGAAACTAAGTTACATTCTAGGTCTGAGAGGTGTATTTTTCTAAGTTTTCCTAAAAACATTAAGGGTTACAGATTATTTAATCTTTAGACTCATACTATTTTTATCTCTAGAGATGTTGTTTTTTCCGAAAAGATTTTTCCTTTTTATTCACAATCTTCTCCAAATAAGCCTGATTCTGTTTTTCCTAAATTTGATAACAATGTTTTAATGGATATTTTTTTAAAGAAAAAGTATTCAACAAAGGATTTTTCTTCTAAACCAACTTTTGAACATGTTGTTGAACCTGATTCTACAGATACTAATAATAACAGCTTGAACATACAAGATAATGATCATATTTCTAATAACACTGATCATGTGTCTAATGCTGATCAGAATTTGATCTCCTCTACTGATCAGAATTTGTTGAGTTCTTCTACTAATAAGAATTTCTTGTTTAAAGATAATCACAATACTGATCTGGTTTATGATGTTGAAGTTCCTAAGTTTGTTCATCCTGATTCTACTGCAAATTCTGATGTTCAACAATTTAGTGTTTCTGCAAGACCAGTCAGACACAAGCAGCTTGCACAAAGGCTTAAGGATTATGATGTTAATCTGCCAAAGTCTTGCACTACTCCTTATACTATTGCTCAGGTGCTTTCCTACCATAATCTTTCTTCCCAACATTTATCTTATGTTAATAATGCTGAAATTTTATCTAAACTAAAGTCTTTTAAACATGTTGTTTTATATGATTGTTGGAAAAAGGCTATGGATGAGAAAATACATGCTTTAGAAAAGAACAATACATGAACTCTGGTATCTCTTTCTCCTGGTAAATAGACAATAAGATGTAAATGGGTATATAAAACAAAACTCAAATCAGATGGTACCCTTGAGAGATACAAGGCTAGGTTAGTTGCTAAGGGGTATACTCAAGAATTGGGAGTTGATTTTATTGATACTTTTAGACCTGTTGTAAAAATGACAACTGTCAGAACTCTTTTGGCCATTTCTGCTACTAATAATTGGTTTTTACAGCAATTGGATATAAATAGTGTCTTTCTTCATGGTTATTTACAAAAAGAAGTTTATATGGACTTACCTCCTGGATTTGGCACTAATAATTCTAATCTTGTATGCAAATTAAATAGAAATTTGTATGGTCTAAAACAAGCTAGTAGGAAGTAGAATGAAAGACTTAGCTTTGTTTTACTTCAACAAGGTTTTAAGCAAGCTATTTCTGACACATCTTTGTTTACTAAGGGTGAAGGAGATTCTTTTATTGCTCTCTTTGTGTATGTTGATGATATAGTCTTAGCTAGTCCTAGCATGCAAGAAATTTCTTTTATTAAAGACTTTCTTCATAAAACTTCAAATTAAAGATCTAAGAAAATTAAAGTTTTTCTTAGGCCTTGAAGTTGCTCGTTCATCCAAAGGTATTAACATTTACCAATGAAAATATACCTTAGATTTATTAAAGGATTCTGGTTTTCTAGGATCAAAGCCTGCTTCTACTCCCATTGCAAACATTAAAAGATTATTTAAAACAGAGGGCACATTGTTAACAGATATTACTTCTTATAGACAATTGATAGGCAAACTTCTTTATCTAACTACCACAAGGCCAGCTATAACCTTTGCTGTACACCAATTATCCCAATTTATCTATGCACCAACTGATGTTCATTTAATGGCTGTTCATAGAATTCTCAGATATTTGAAGGGTAGTCCTGGACAGGGTTTGTTCTTTCCTTCTAATAATAATCTGCAACTTAATACTTTTACTGACTCAGATTGGGCTTCTTGTCCTGATTCTAGGAGATCTACAACTGCTTTTTGTGTATTTCTTGGTTCCTCTTTAATTTCTTGAAAATCCAAGAAACAAGAGACTGTGTCTAGATCTTCAAGTGAAGCAGAATATAGAGTTCTTGCTGCTGCTTCTTGTGAAATTCAGTGGCTTGTTTTCTTACTTAAAGATTTACATATTCCTTTTTCTTCTGCAAATTTGTTTTGTGATAATTTGTCTGCCATCAAACTTGCAGAGAATCATGTTCAGCATAAAAGAACTAAGCACGTTGAAATTGATTGTCATTTGGTTCGTGAAAAGATCCAGAATGGGCTCATTACTCTTCTCCCTATTTCAAGTTCGAACCAGCTTGCAGATTGCTTCACTAAAGCATTGCCGGTTTCTGTTTTTCTGCAATTCATTTTCAAGTTGGGCATTCAAAATTTGTATGCTTCAACTTGAGGGGGCTAACAGAATGCCAGCTAGGATTAGGATCTTTATTTCTTTTGTAACTAATCCAGCTAGGATTAGTTTTGTTTAACCGTTTTAGTTTAGGTTATAAATTGTAATTAAACCTTTTTTATTTTTCAAGTCAGATTAATAAAGTTTACATTCTTTCATTTATTCTTTTCTAAACCTCTCGACTTCTCTGCTTCTTCTCTATTCTTCTTTTCCCCAAATCAACAAAATCCTAGATTCTAACATATGAATGAGGTATGTTCATGTTTGTTCGTTTAATTTTAACTGAATAAATGAACGAATACATACAACTAAATGAACTTAATTTCTTGTTCGTGTTCGTTTGTCAAGGAATGTAGCTTGTTCGTGTTCGTTTATGTTCGTACGTTTAAATGATAAAAGAACGTTGAACACAAACGAACATAAAAGGACATATATGAATAAATTTAAACAAACATAAAAGGACGTATGTGAATAAATTTAAACGAACATAAATGAACATATGTGAACACATTTATTTTTTTAAAAATATGATACTTTTGTTAAGAAAAATAATAAATATAAATGGATATATGTGAATAAATTTGAAGGAACATAAATGAACGGATTACTGAACGTTCACGAACGTAAATGAACGAACGAACCATTTGATCGTGTTTGTTCATTTAATTAAATGAATATATAATTTTGTTTATGTTCGTTCGTTTTAATAAATAAACGAACTTTTCACCAAACGATTCACTGAACGTTTGATTCGTTTACAACTCTAAAAGCAACGAAGTGAGGTGAAAAAAAATATTGTCAATTAATATATGATCGTTTCACTGTTTTATTAGTTATTTCTAATAATTTTAATATTACTGTACCTCCATGAATGTTGAATAAATCAATAACTTTCCTGTCCCACCCTATTGATATTTATTAGTTATTTCTAATAATTTTAATATGCATTTAACATATATACCTAAAATATTTTCCTGAATATCTTTATTAAATATTCTAAGGTTTATTGCATAATATATTATTATTTTTTTCATCATTTTAAAAGTTAAATATATAAAGGCCTTGTTTGGTAAAGCAAGGTTCAAGCTAAAATTAGAGGTTTGAGTGGTCAAATTTATTAATTTAGATGTTTGGTAAAGAGCGAATTGGGGTGAGACCTCTAATTTTGAAAAAGCTGCTAATATGAGTTTTTCGAAATTAGATGTTTTGACATAAGAGTTATAACTTATAAAGACCCTTTTACCTTTAACAATTATAAAAAATCTCCAAATAACCTAAATTTAATCATTTCTATTTTTAATTCTTCAACCACACGTATTTATATTGTGACATTTGTAAATTAATACTTTTTGTTTTTTTTCTTTTTATTCTCACACATTTATATTTGTATTTAAATTTAATAATTAATTAAATTGTATTAAAAATAATTATGTAAAGGCTTAAAGGTCAAATTGGCCCTCAACAAAAAATTAAAAAACCAATTAAGCCCTTATGAAAATTTTGCACCCAATTTAGCCCTCATAATGCAAATTACACCTAATTTAGCCCCTCTGTTAGTTTGACCGCGTTGACCGTTACTATTCTCTAACGGTCAACATATAGAAGGACATGGAATATCACATCATCATAATCAATTTTTTTTAAATCTATTTTTTAAAAATATATATAAAATTATAAAAAAATTCATAAAAAATTAAAAATGTAAAAATATTAATTTAATTTAATCTTATTTTCCTTTATTTTTTTTTACAAAAACATAAAATAATATTTTTTTTAAAAAACCCAAAAGTTTCATTTCTTAAAAAAAACCTCATAAATCCCTAAATCAAGAATTACCACCGAATCAACCATCAGCCACTTTCCGTCGCAGGAAAACTCCTATTCTCCCTCAATATTTCTTTTTACCAGCACCGTCGTTTGCCACAGTACCGACAACTTCCACCGTCGATTAAATTAATTTGAGGACTTGAGAATGTAGGGTTAGGAATTTGAAAATCTTGAACATTTTGAAAATTTTCGAAATTTTGGGATTTTATAATTAAAAATATACTTTTTAAAAAAATATATATACAATTTTTAAATATTATTCTTTATAAATATTTATATATTTTTTTAATAATTATTACAATTATTTTATATTTTTTAAGTAAGAATAATTTTTATGATTTTATACATAATTTTTAAATTTTTTACACATTTAAATATTTTTTAGATTTTTCTTGAATTTTTTAAATAATATTTTTTAATTTTTTAATTTTTTTATAATTTTAAATATTTTTCAGATTTTTAATATATTTTTTAAAATTTTAAATATTTTATTTTATAATTTAAAATACTTTTTTAGATTTTAAATGATTATTTACGGTTTTGATGACGTGGCACGTTAAGAGTGTGCCACGTGTCACCAACATATTAACTAACGGTCAACTTAACGTAAGGCCTAAATTGTTTTTTTGATTTTTCATTGAGGTCCAAATTGGGTGTAATTTGAATTATGAGAGATAAATTGAGTGCAAAATTTTCATAAAATTATTGATAATTAATAAACTATTCAAATAAATATCAAATATAATCATGTCCTTATATGTCATTTTGCTTGTTTAAATAATCAAACAACTATCAGTTAATTTTACCAAACACTTTTATACAATCAACTATCAGCTAATATAATTTACTATCAGTTATCTGCTATACGCTAATTGGCAAACATCCCAAAGAGAAAACCATAATTTCAAAATATAGGAGCGGGGCATGGCAAGAAATTCCACAATTGTCCTGTACAATTTAAGGGGTGTTCATTTTCGGATTTTAGATCGGATTTGATGCCAAAAAATTGGATATTCAAAAATTCATATCGATAAAATAGTGATTCGTATCCGATCTAAACAATCGGATATTTGATTATCCGAATATATAATTTCATCCAAGTACTTTTTCGAATTTGACGGCTGTGTTTATGAAAATTTCAGAATTTTTTTTTTGAAACACGAATTAATTTTATTGGGATAATTATTCGGACACTACGTCGAGCCTCATTAAAAAACCTCCTTAATCCTAGTTGGAGGAAAAAGAGTGCATCGACATAGTGTGAGTACAACTAAAATTCCAATGGAAAAACACCAAGCATTAACGCTATTTGAATATACCAAAATAACACCAGGTGGAAGCTGCTTATCCTGGAACACAAACGTTGTAATATTGGCCACTGCTGGTCTTTGGTTCTGCGTCTTCAGGTAAGTTTGCGTCCTCTGCCGAGATTCGACTGCCTCAACTTACTTCAACAAACAGTTCTTTCAAGCGGTTTATACCTTTTTTTGCTAAATCATCAGCAAAGCTGTTCATTTCTCTTGGCACCAAGTGAGTTCTCCACTTGAAATCTTTGGCGCAACTCAAGCATGCTTCAATCAAATCTTTAAAATTCTCTGGAGCCTTCTGGGGGTTGTCAATCCATTCGATAACCAATTTGCTGTCACTTTCTAATACAAGAGTATGAGATTTGCTCCATTTGGATTTGCTGAAATAATTCAGGGCTTCTTTGATAGCCCATATCTCTGCCGAAGTTGCATCAGCTTTTCCAATGGATTTGGAAAAGTACATAAGCATCTTTGATTCGTTGTTTCTCAGACAGCCTCCTATACCTGCATTTTCGAATTTTTGGTTGACCGCTCCATCCGTGTTGAACTTGAGTTCCCCTTCTTCAATTACCAACCAGTCGTGCGGGGTGTGTCTAGTTGTATCGCATCGTATCAGGCTGAAATTAAAGGGATTACTGATTAATAATTGAACGGATATCAACTCTTCCGGCCACTTAGCTTTTATCCACCAGCATAATCTTGTCAAACAATTGTCAAACAGGTTGTCTACATCCACCTTCACACCCTTGAAAATCAAATCGTTTCTTTGTACCCAAATGGTCCAAATGAAAGCAGGGAAACTTAGTTGCCAAATCTTGTCATTGATATTTGTCTTATGCAAAGTATACCATTGGAGAATCAGTTCTCTGAAATTGGAAGGAATGGTGAAGTGGGCGTTCCATATACTCCACCATTTTTGCCATAACCTCCAGATTAGTTCACAATGACAGAAAAGATGAGAAACCGTTTCAGGTTCTTTACTGCAAAACGGGCAGGTAATATGTTGGTTTTGGATACTGCCCCTCTTAGCCAATTCAACCCTGGTTGGAATTCTTCCGTGTGCAGCTTTCCATATAAACGCTTCAACGTTTGGGGGAGCTGTTTTAACCCAAACTAATTTCCAAAAGTCATCCCTAATCATCCTGTCTTCAATCGCCGCACTGCAGAAGGATTTTACGCTAAATATGCCATTTGAGTTGGCTTTCCATCTCACATTATCTGGAATGTCTTGACATAGTTTTCCACTGCTAATAAAGTCAAAAAAAGCTTCCCGGACCTCATTTTCCCAATCAAAAGTTCTTCTTCTAAATTCAATCTCCCACATCCAAGTCCCATCTTCAAAATGTCCAAAGTCGGCAATGACACCTGATTTGTTTACAGCAAGCGCAAACATTCGTGGAAAACGCTCCTTCAACGGGACAGTGCCTATCCATATTTCAGACCAAAATTTTATACGTTCCCCATTTCCGACACAAAAATGGATGTTCCTTGAGAAAACACTGTCTCTGTTGGTTAGAGGACGTATAATTCCTCTCCACACCCACGACTTGTTTGTTGTCTTGATATTCTCAGGTAACATCGAATTAGGATCCTGTTCATATAAGGCAGCCATGAATTTGCGCCACAACGCGTTTGGTTCAGAGCCGTATCTCCAGAGCCATTTGCTTCTTAAAGCTTCACTCATGTTGTCAAAATCCATGAGGCCTGATCCCCCAGCTTCTTTGGGTAGACATAGTGTTTCCCATTTGATCCAGTGGATCGATCTTTTTTCCAGCGAGCCCCATAAAAAATTAGCTAGTAACTTTGATAATTTTACACTTACAGAGTTGGGCATGGGAAATAATGATATGAAGAAAAATGGTAAACTTGATAGTACGGATTTGATGAGAGTTATACGTCCTCCGAAAGATAACACTTTGGTTTTCCACCCTGCAAATTTAGACTTGAACTTCTCCACAATTGGGTCCCAAATTGCAGTGGAGTTTTTTGAATTCCCCAGCGGTAAACCAAGGTAGGTACAAGGAAGTTTCTCGCTTTTGCAGTGTAGCATAGATGCCCATCTATCAACTTTTGTTTGTTCTACGTTTATCCCTATCAGCTTGGACTTACACAGATTTAGTGATAATCCTGAGACAAGCTCGAATCCTCTCAGTATACGAATACAGTTCCTGATTTGAGTTTCGCTTTCCCCACAAAACACCAACAAATCATCAGCGAATTGGAGGTGGGAGATCTCGATAGGACTATCTCGACATTTGAAACCACAAAGGAACCCTTTATCGACAGCTTCGCGGAAGAGAGAGCTCAGGACCTCGGCAACTAAGTTGAAGAGCAGTGGAGATAATGGACAGCCTTGTCTTAGTCCTCGCGATATGTGAAAAATTCTTGTAGGGGAACCGTTAATTAAGACTGACAATTTTGTAGTAGAAATGCACAACTTTATCCAAGAACACCACTTACTGCCGAATCCCATCCTCCTCATGACAAAGATTAAAAAATCCCAGCTGATGCTATCGTATGCTTTGTTGAAATCAGCCTTAAACATAAGACCAGCTAATCCTCTTCTGTTCATAAAATCTATAATCTCATTGGAAATAAGCACGCAGTCCAGGATCTGCTTACCGGGGCAAAACGCGAATTGAGTTTCGCCAATAACACTGTTGGATACCCTGCTGAGGCGAAAAGCCAATACTTTGGCAACAAGTTTGTATATTGAGCCAACGAGGCTAATGGGGCGATAATCCGCCATTGACTGGGGGTTGTTCTTCTTCGGGATCAAGACAATGTATGAATGGTTGAAAGATAAATCAGAAATTGTACCATTGTGGAAATCGCTGAAGAACTTGCAGATTTCCCCTTTTAGATTCATCCAGCACTTCTTAAGAAAATTAATGTTGAATCCGTCCGGGCCCGGGGCTCTTGATCCATCCATTGAGAATAGAGCAACACGTATTTCATCTTCTGAAAAACTGGTCTCCACTGCATTTGCTTCTTCAAGCTTTAGTGTTTTGATGTTGCAGTCAATTCTGGCCACTTGGATGGAGTGCTCAGCATTGTAAGTTTTTCGGAAATGGTCTTCCACTGCGTTCTTGATTAACACAGGGTCTTCGATTACATTCTCACCCACTCTGAGCTTATCAATAGCGTTTTTCTTTCTTCTTGTCGAAGCCACGATATGGAAAAATTTTGAGTTTTTATCCCCGGCTTGGAACCATCGCAATCTCGACTTTTGTAACCATTCTCTTTCCCTTTTTCTCACTGCATTCCATAACTTTGATCTAGTGGTCTGTAATTCAATCTTTGATTCAGAATTGAAAGTTCCTCTCGCAGCCTCCATTTCCAAATTTGTAATTTTGGTTTCCAAATCTTCTATCGAGTCAGCTCCATGTACTTTTTTGCATTGAGCCCAAGCTTTGGTGGTATTTTTGCACTGTCGAAGCAAATGGCATATGCCTTTGCCCTTGTTGACGCTGCAGATTGAGCCAATTGACGCCATAAGGTCTTTTTCTTCAGTCCACACATCGAACCATCTGAATGGTTTGGGGCCCCAATCTTGAGTGACCATGCTTAACACAATAGGATTATGATCAGAAATGTTCTTATGCAGGGCGGATTGGATCAAATCAGGCCATGCTCCCAAAATTTCTGATGATATTAAGAAGCGATCCAGTCTACTCATGGACGGTCTTTCCCGGAAGTTAGACCACGTGTATGTCCCACCTTTCAGCGGAAGGTCGATCAAGCATAACGAGTTTATAAAGTCTGAGAAGACTTGCATCTCCCCTTTTTTCAGATGCGAACCCAGTTTTTCCAGTGGTGATCGTGTGATGTTGAAATCGCCCCCCATGGTTATAGGCTTCGATAGCTGAGTTAATTCCTCCTGTAAGTTGTAAAAACTGCTTTCCTCTCGCTCGGTCCATTCGGCGCATAAACATTGACTAGAACACATACAGATGAGAATTCTTTGTAATTCATGTTGCCAATAAGGCAGATGTAGCTGTCGTTTACGATATGAATATTACAATCAAACACCATTGGATCCCATAAAGAAATTAACCCCCCAGCCGATCCAGTCGACGGCGAATAAATCCACTTCATATTGCTAGTGTGGCCGCTGATTTGCCGGATTGTCCTGATATCCACCGAGCACAGCTTGGTTTCTTGTAGAAAACAAATTCTCGCGCCAGACTTAGAGATGATTCTTCTCACGGCGGCTTTCTTTTCTTGTTTATTCAATCCCATTTCATTCCACGACATTATAAAGCTCTGATTCATGTTTGTCATAAAAAAAATGAGAACACAGAGAGACCAAAGAGATTACCCCGCTCGTTCTACTGCTCACAATTCCTGAGTTCCAGTTCCCCAATTCTTTTACAGACTTCCATATCATTATTGATGAAGTGAAGACCCACTGCATTGCAGACTTCAAGACAAAGTTTAGCTTCTGATGCCAAATTCACTTGTAGAGGGGGGAATTTGATCTCGAACTGGTAAATATAACAAGCAACAAGTTGATAAATATAACAAGATTCACATCTATGGAAATTTTAATTTTTTGAATTCTCGGATATAACAAGCATCAATTTGATAAATATAACAAGATTTATATTAATGAAAATTTGAATTTTCGGATAATTCGAAACTCAAAATATTACGATTTGTATCTTATCCGAAAAATTAAAAATCATATCATATAAAAATCAGATCGGATCAATAAATAATTAGATCGAACCGGTCAAATCGGATATTTTTACACACCCTACATACATGCCTTTCAAAGGAAAAAAAATCTTTCCACCTCGTCCTGCCTCTATTATTAAAAAAAATCTCTTTGGGACATTGTTTCAGAGTTTTTCCTCCTAATTACGGATTCAAATGATTTTTAGATCCAAATATTTTAATTACTGAAAATGATAAGATAACTTAAACTCACTGGATTCGAACTTAATTGAATCTTTAGGGGCATATTTTATTTTGAAAATCAGGCTATAGGGTGAGACGAGTTTTCAATTAAAATTTTTAAAATTGACATTGGAACAAAGCCGCTCCTGATAAGAGGGAACAACGAGTGAAAACAACACGAGTGACCGCTTAGGGTTTTTATTTTCGTAATTTTACAGATTTTTCAAATAAGTTAATGGTTGTCAAATATTTTTTTTAGTTGTATTTATGGTGTTTTCTTAATAAAACAATAAAAATAACGTGTTTGATAAATATTAATCATGTTTCTATAGTTTATTAATGAAATATTAAATTAACTTAGAGTAATAAAACACATTTTCGTTTAATAAGACTCGTTTTTTAATTTTCGCTCAAGGTCCTTAAAATTTCGGAGACGGCTTTGTCAACTAGTGATGTACCGTGTTTGGATCAATGGGAATGGATCATTGCATTAGGTTCTCGCGTAGCAGTGTATATGCTCGGTTCTTTAGGCAAAGTTATAGTGAATGCACGAAGTTTTTTCGCATGCTTTGGGACAGTGTCGTCACTGGTCATGGGCAGGAGGGCGCCCGCCTAGGGCTCTATTTTTTTTAATACTTATTATTAAGGGTCTAATTTTTTAGTTTGTCTTTAGATCACTAAAACTCAGAAACAGCTCTGCTTGGGAACTTGACTATATGAGGATTGAACTTGAAACTGATAATGTGAAAATTCTACGTTAGCTTAACTTTTGAAGCGAGAATGGGATGTGACCAAAACACATATTCCACGAAAACAATGCAGTGCCAGTGGCGGATTGTTTGACGTCGATGGCTCGCGGTAAGCCAGCCGGGGAGGAGCGGTTTACCACGTACAAATTAAATTGTCCACCTCTTTTGCTATTTAAAATAAAAATACATTGAAAGGGCCCAACCGGGTTCGAACCGGTGACCTCTTGATCTGCAGTCAAATGCTCTACCACTGAGCTATGGACCCTATTGTTGTGTAGATTTGAGCATATTTTAGTACATCAATAAAACAAATTGTGGAGTCTATCCAATATTTGATGATGGCGACTCTATTTGAATAGGAAGCCTGGAACCATCTTTCCGGTGGCCGAATGTTTAAGAGACCCGTGGGGGCACAACTCCCTAAACTTTTAAAAAATTCAAATTTTATGTCTAAAATTTTAAAAAAATTTAATTTGACCACTTCAAAATTTTAAAAAAGTCATATTAAGCTTCAAAGTTTTGAATATTTTTAATTAAATTTTCTCTCAAAATTTTTAAAAAATGTTAAATTTCTTAAATTATTAAAATTTTTAGTTAAACCCTCATTTTAAAAAATCGTTCAATCCTTCAATTTTTTAAATAATTTAAGTTGACCCTCTCAAACTTTTACTCTAAGTTCCGTCACTGTATCTTTCCTCGTGTCTTGTTTTAATCAACGTTTGTTGTTATCAAACCTGACATGGAATAGCTTTTTGCGGTAGAAAATTTGTTTTTAATTACTATAAACGGGTTTAATTTAGGGTTTAAAGTTTAGAGGTTTAGTTTATTGATATTATAAGTTAAGGTTTATAGTTTAGATGTTAGAGTTTACGTTTTAAAATTTTGAGTTAAGTACTTTAATTTTAATTTTTTGAGTTAAATTAAAGAAGCTCGTGGAAAAAAAAGATTTTTATTGTCTATGCATGGATATTAAATCATTAATAAATTATATGATTTTAATTTAAAATGAGACAGAATGTTGGTGAGACATGTATTGTAACGTAATTTGAAATGGTGCATTTAACTAGTGGGTTAGTATATGCAGTCGTGTTGAATGTAATACAATGGTTTAATAATTAAAATAGATTCGATGTACATGCTAAGAATGAATATTCAATCGAGTGAAAAAAATTGAGGTAATCGAGTTGATGAATACTATGTTATCATTTAAATTTTATTTAGAATTTTTTTGAGTTAAATCAAATCAAATATATTTGTTCGAGTTTATGCTAAAATTTGTTTGTAATTATTTACGATATACATATACATTTCTTCATATTCGTTTGTGTTATGGTACTAATTGATTTTAATTTAAACGATTGTCTCTAATCATATACGATAAACATATATATTTCTCTATATTCTTTTTTACACGTGTAAGTAAGATTTGTAATGTCATATAATAAATTAAATATCATCTAAAATTAAATAATATATTTAGGACAATTATTCCATATACCAGTGATGTAAAGTTTTTTTTTCTTTACACAAGCATGCCTAATCCAAGGCTAAAATTCAAAATTGAAAACCAAAACCCTAAGCTCCTAAATACTAAACCCTAAACATTAAACCATAAATTATACATCCTACAATCTAAAACCCTAATCTCTAAACCCTAAACTAAAACCATAAACCCTTAAAACTAAACCGCTTGTGAAAATTAAAGTTTCCACCGCCCGTGTATGTAATAATAATCCGTATATTTATAATAATATTTTAAAGAATTTTTTTCGGGGGTATTGATTATAAAGGAGCCGGGGAATTGAAAGAAAAAAAAATCTGTAAAGAGTTATAATTATAGTACAAAATTGAATAAAATGTAAAGTTAAAAATTAAATTAAAAAAATAAAAAATCATTGTCAAAAGTGGAATTGAAGTTACACCTATATACTACAGTGGTTGACGAGCATGTCTACATGTGGTTCAAAATGAAAATGCACGAAGGAGGAATTGAAAAAAGAAAAAAAAAAATCAAAGATCAAATCATAAAGCAATCAAATTTATTAGCTATAGACAAAAATGTGTGATTTTAATATTATTTTTTTTCACTTATTTGAACTGTTAAAATCAAAATTCGACTCTAACTCAAAATCACAATCACTAATTCAAATAAACTTTAATAACTCAATAAAAATTAATTTTTCGAATTAAATTAAATTTTTTTATTCATTCCCAATAAATGTTTCATCACCTAAAATATATCTTGTAACGTCTTAAAAAAAATACTACTATTGACTTAATCAGAATGCATCCCCTACTCACTTACAAGTTACACCTAACATACATGATTTCTCACCATCTTAATCAGGGACAGGATCATTTAATGGATGAGAAGGTTGTTGTCATTTTTAATTTTTTTTAGTAAAATAATATTTTAAGCATTTTCCAATCTATTTGTTTTATTTACAATATTATGATTCAAATCTCTGATTTTATTTAAGGTATTTTTTTTCTCCTCCCACACCCCAATTAGTTGTTAGTTATTAAGTACCTTTTAAGCGACGGTATCTAATTTATTCACTGACTAATTTGAATCAGATATTATAGAGACCCATTATAAAAGGAACTCTCTCAACCCTATTGCTCCATTCATAATGTCAAAATTTAAACCCTAAACCTTACTTGAGATATCTAATGTCGCATCCCACTAAACCAATTGATTGTCAATTATTTTAAATTCTTTTAATTTTAAATATTAGTTAAATAAAATATTTATCCCATCTGATTTCTAAACTTAAAAATTTAATAAACTTTTATTGACCCCAATATTTTGATCCTAACTCTATTTCGACCTTAATGTCATCATTATGAGTGGATCTTACGAAATTGAGACCTCATTTATTGAATAAACTTCAACTCAACAACATTCTTCAAGAGGAGATCGCTTCTTGAATACAAAGTCATTTGATCGAAGCCCAAGCAACATCGTTTTCCCACAGGTTTAGATGGTGAAACTACTTTTTCTACAACATCATATGCAAGCAGGGATGGACTGACCGAACTGGAATAAATAGCCGTCTCCTAATAATTTAAAATTCATATATGATTAAATAATTATATATATTTTTATACTATTTTTATCCTCCTAAAAATCTATTTTTATTAATAAATAAACTAATATAAATTTTGCGTCCGTTCTAACACGCAAAAATTCAAACTGCTATTTATATAAAGAAAATTCTACAACGGGCGACGAACATTGATGAACACCACTAACGATGAACACCATTAATTTTTTTTTTTAAATTTTTAAAAATCTAAAAGACTAAAATTATAATTAAAATTATCTCTTAAAAAATAAAGTAATTGATTTTTATTAGCAAAATTAATACACTGTGGTTAGAAAACTTGTTGGTAATGAATTATTTCTGTACACAAGCTAAGAAATGCAACGAAGTTGGAGACATTCCAAGGACTTGATCATCAGCATCAAACAAAGAATTGGTTCATCATACTCTGTCGGAGATGCCGATGCCGGCTTGTTACGAGACTCATTCGTCGAGTCCTTCCTGGTCAGGCGTTGCACGATGCTCATGAACTCCTCGGGTCTTACACGGATAATCTTCGGTGACCTGAGATAGATTACAACGGGTTTAATAACCTTGGAAATTCGATTCCGATTACTGTGAGACGTTTTCTTGATCATCGCTGTCGACATAAAGCTGAAGGCCTTGTACCTTGCAATTTTCCTCCTCTAATGGAGTTGTTGATTTCACGACTTTCACTGCCCATTAGAAAACTACGAAAAGTTTTTTAGACCGAATTGATGTTTTAAGCCTTTATCTCAAGCTTAGTGACCAACCATGTGTGTGTTTGTGTATATATACATATACTGCAGCAAGCAAGAAAGAGTCCATGTTTGTTTGGCTAGAAAGAAAATGCAGGAAAAACAAAGGAACTGGGTCTGGTTTTGAATATATCTTCGTGGTGTTTTGGTAGAATATGCCGGCTACATTTTCAAAGAATTATTAATATTATAAAGTAACTATTAAATTTAATTTTTATTTTTTAAAAAATAATTTTAATTATAATTTTAGTCTTCTAAATTTTTAAAATTTTAAAAAAATTAATGGTGTTTATCGTTAGTGGTGTTAATCAATGTTCGTCGCACGTGATAGACACATCCTTTATATAAAACCTACTATGCTCTATGGGGTCTTCCACAAATCTATGACTTCTTCATCGTGTCGGAAGCTGGTTTATATCCATGTGTATTTGGTGCCTCTTTCTCATTTGTATATAATTGTTATACTCTATATTTGTCTTCATTGTGTCATAGAATTGAGGGGACAAAACATAAAATTTGAAAGTAGGGATAAATTTATAATTATTTTAATTTCTTTCAAAAAATAAAGAATTAAAAAGTAAAAAAAAAATTCATTTGCCTGAGCGCAGCAGTCCCTCCCATCAGCTAAATACTTCCATCTCTGCCTGTACAGAAAGTCTAAATATTTATTATTATAAATGTAATTTACAAATAAATTAATTTATTTTTATTTACTTTTAAAATTTATTTTTTAAAATATAGTTTTTATCAAGGGTATTATTTACAAGTAAATTAATTTATTTTTTTGTTTTTTAATACTTTTTATTATAGACATAATTTACAAGTAAATTAATTTATTTTTGTCTATTTTTATATTTAATTTTTTAATACTTGTTATGAGGGGACTAATTTAGAAGAAAAGTATTTTTTGTCTAATTTTAAAATTTATTTTTTGATCCTTGTTATCGGGGCCTAATTTTTAAATTCGTCCTAAAACCATCAAAATCACGCAGTAATATAATATAATATAATATTTGACTATATCAACAATTTGGGTGCACGACAGATGTTTAGATGTGGTTTTCTATTTGAAAATATTTAAATATAGTTAAAAATATAGGTTTTATGGAGTAATAAACAATGTAGAGTTGTTAAGATTAGGGGTGTTTATTGCTGGGTACCTGGTTTTTGAGTATTAAAAATTTTGACCATGTCTCATCCTGTAATTATCGAGTACCCGCTAATTGGGTAAGGGGTATCCGGTTTACCTTTATTTATTTATTTATTTTTAAATTTAAAAATTTTAAAAAATCACATAGTAAACACATAAAATTTAAAAGTTAAAAATATATAATCTAAACACAAAATTTAGTGATTTGAAGTTATTTTCAAGATAGAAATATATATATATATATATTAAATTTTATCACTAAAATACATTAAAAATATTAATCTCGTTTTTTATTTGGAATCTTGTATTAACAAATTAATACAAATATTTGTGAAAATTTTAAAATTTAAAAGTAAGATTTATAGATTTAAATTTAATTTTAGGATAAAAATATTAAGAACTTAAAATAAAAATATAATTTAAAACTAAAAAATAAATATATTAAAAGTACCTGGTCGGGTCAGTTACCGTATTACAAAAACATTTCGGCTCAGACCCGACCCAACTACCCGAAAAAATCTCGAGTTGGATACCCAATCCATTCAAGTATTTTTTTTAAAGAATTACCCAATTTTTAGAATTCATGTCAACAGGTTAACGAGCCGGGTCAATTGTGTCGGATATTTTTTAACACCCCTAGTTAAGAGAAAGTTAGAGCATTTGAGTTTTATGTAACCCCCTAGACCCGCCTATGCGTTATACGGATCCTAGGAAGTCACATTAGGGTCACAAGAGCGACCCACAGAAAAATTTCAAATAAAAATATGGTTAAACCTTTAAAACCATAAAATAAATATCTGATTTAAAATACAATTTCAGAAATCGTTCAAAACGATAAAACAATTCATAATACTAGTTGCGGAAAATAGTTTCAGACTCATTTGTATAATATAAACACGACACACATGCCCTCTAGTTACATAGATACCATACTCCCTGACGAGCCGAAGAAACTCCCATACTGACGTTGATAGGTGCAACATGTCTGATCTTTTATCCTGAGATGGTAAAAACAACATGAGCTTGGGAAAGCTCAGTAATACAAAACTACCAAAAGATGCTATAAGTTCATGCATACATACGGTAGGCATAACATCTTTATGATGTTCCAGGCAATACTTGTCTCCATTTATGTTTCGCTGATTTAGTGAAGCATTATTCTTGAGGACTATAAGGTTTGTTTTTTCTATGTTACTGAGTATTAAGAGAGAGAGAGAGAGCTTATTGTTCAGAGAGTTAACAGAATGGCAGGTTAGAGAAGTTAAACCATGAAGCCTAGTGTGTTTTAATAAGTTGCAAATCAACATACATAAATACTTAACATCATATCATATGAACACATAACCGATTATATGCAAATGCTCGGATGCATGTATGCGTTTACTAATGACTACCCTCCAACCGGCACACCAATATGTAGTCCCCCAGAACTGTATCATAAACTGGCATTAACCCAAGCCCATTGGGCGGGGTACCATCCTAAGGAATACCTTAGAATACGGGCGGCCCTTGCCGAAGCATAGGAACCTAAAAAAAACGGGCGGACCTGGCCGAAGCCTAGAATCTGTAAAAACGGGTGAACCTGGCCGAAGCCTAGGATCTGTAAAAACGGGCGGACCTGGCCGAAGCCTAGGATCTGTAAAAACGGGCGGACCTGGCCGAAGCCTAGGATCTGTAAAAACGGGCGGACCTGGCCGAAGCCTAGGATCTGTAAAAACGGGCGGACCTGGCCGAAGCACAGGATCTGTAAAAACGGGCGGACCTGGCCGAAGCACAGGATCTGTAAACAGGACGGTCTTACCAGCTGGATCAGGGCTGAGCCGAAGAGACTTCATATCATATCCCAACAGTATACCCCAGACAGAATCAGTGTTTAGATTTCCAGACATGGTTAACAGAATATATGTGACAGACATTTTATTCAGAGTATCAGAAACAGAAATTCATGCTTTTAACAGATAAATAGGCATACTATTGCAGAGCAGACATTTCAGTATTCATCATGCGAACAGATTGTACCATCATAGGTCAAGCAACCATATAGCAAGTAAACAACTGAGCAAACATACGCAATATCATTCATGATCAAATCAATATATAATCCATATAAACAGAATGTAGCACACATGGAACACACTAGGTGGGACAGATCATTTCTTGGAGATGTTTGACATTTACTGAATGAGACATATTGAACGGGAGTTCATACTAACGGTATAACCCAGATATTCAGAAGGTGATACTTCAAGATCTTAGAAAGTTCAGATATATTATGAACACTTTAGTCCTTTAAGCATACAAGGGCATTATGGTCATTTCGACGTTCATAGACATTCTGGTAATTATACCAACATTGAAAGCAATGGTTCACATAACTCGGAATCATATTAGCTCATTAGCTTTCTATCCAGACATTCAAGAATTTCTAAATTAACGTCTCTTAAGTTATCGGATATTTTCAGTTATTTTAGTCTTATTAACAAATCTAGAATTTCATCAAATACATAGTTACTGATTAACTCAAGAGGGTATTTCAGATATTTTAGACTGAGATAAATCTATCAATTGGTACCTCCAACACTCATGTACTCAAACGATATTAAGGCATCCTAACTCTTCGGCCCTTTATAGACGATTCATTTATTACAGAACTTGAGGGTATATCTCCATTTCAATTAATCAGACATTACGGTGCTCGAGGGCATTACCATCCTTTTTGTCATTACGATCACTCTCATCAAAATTTACGTATTACAATCATAAGGGTCGACTTAGAATTTCAGCAATACTTCCAGAAAATTCTTATTCATGTGTTATACAGAGGTTTAGGGATTTTCCAAGTTTATAACACACGAATTTCATAATTGGGTCGAACGCAGATTTTAGGTCGTTTCCCTTATCAGAGGAATAGTTTAGTCAAACTTATGCTTTAAGGGTATTTCCGAAATTTCATATCTAACATCATACTCTACATTCTGAACATTTGTTCTCAGACATCATTGATAGAGTTTCAGATTTAACTGAATTATTTATTACTATTAGCACTTTCGATACTCCCGGTCTATTAATATTCTTATCTGAATTCTATTTATATTCTTGTCTGAATACTTTGATCTTACTGATTCTGATACTTAATTTTTGTATCGAATTCGGCTTAAGCAGAGTTCTCAGATACACTTCATCACAAACATGCATGCTTTAACCGGATATCAACATGTGCATAAAGCATACAAGGGGTAGTAAGGTATTACCTTAGTTCCGAGGTATACCGGTTGACTCCTGATACTATATTCGATCGCATTCGAATCCGGACTGGATGTCCCATGATATTTCGATTACCAAGATACTTGCATACCTCAATATTCTGGTCACCGGACGGTCGCCGGTGTGGTCGCCGGAGACGCCAAATGACCCCGATCTTAAACGCTTTAAAGTGATCGGAATCCACATAAATCCGATGAAGGCCTCGCCGGTGTTGGTTGAACCCGAGGTTATAGGGGTTTTGTAGATCAGGGCGCGAGGAGCTCGACGGTGCCCACGGTAAGGCGAGCCGACGTCGGGAACGACCGGAAATAACAAAAACAGTGGCGGCCGAAACCCTCGACTTCCAGATTCGTTTTCTACTACAACCGGCCGGCCAACGTCGCGCGCGGTTGAGGGAAAACGGCTCAGGGGATGACAGGGCTCACACCGACGGCGGCGGTGGAGTGAACGGAGCAGCGGTCAGGCATATCGGAGTTAGAACGGTGAAGATGGGTTTTGGGGAGAAAGTTTCGAAATTTTTGGGTTATTACATTCGAATAACCAGAACCAAAAATGAGGGGTAGCTGGAGAGTCTAATTAATTTGGGTTTCTTATTGTTATGCAAATACCCAACACATATAATTTAAAACTAACAAGAGGTAGACTTAATTCCAAGAATAGTCTTAGCCCTGATGGCTAAGACACTCATCCACTTAACCAGAGGGCACAAGTTCAAAACCCCACAACCGCAATCCTCTTCTTCTTCTTTTTATACCAATTTTTGGGTGTTACATTTTAACCCTAGAAAGACTTGTTAATTCTAAATGACTTCTAATATTGAAAAATAGAAATAGAGATTATACATGACGTATGGTTGGTGCATAATTTTTTGGCAAAATGATAAAAGATGCCCTCAATGTTTGCATATTTTGTCATTTGACCCTTTTTGTTTTGGGTCCAAATATGCCCCCAACATTTGTTTGTTTTGTCATTTGGCCCTCTATTCTTTTTTTGGTCCAAATATGCCCCCAACGTTTCATTCATAGTCCAAATATGCCTATGTTGGATGTAAACTGTCATTCAACTAATGGTCAACGACTTATAAATTTTTTTTGACGTGGCATCAACAGATCTTAATACGTGGCAAGTCCAGTCAGCATCAGTTGTTGAACGTTAGTTGACTGACAGTTTCCATCTAACGGGGGCATATTTGGACCAAATTGAAACGTTAGGGGCATATTTGGACTACGAATGAAACGTTGGGGGCATATTGAGACCAAAAGAAAGAATAGGGGTCAAATGACAAAAGAAGCAAACGTTTGGGGTATATTTGGACCCAAAAAAGAATAGAGGGCCAAATGACAAAATATGCAAACGTTGGGGGCATCTTTTGTCATTTTGCCTAATTTTTTTAATATTTTGATATGAATAAATAGCAATATTTGTTCTTTATTCTTAATTTTTTTAAAACAAGTACATATAATGCAGAGTACGCTAAAAATTTGATGAGTAAGATAAAACTAAGTTGAAATTTTTTATTTATTTGTAAGTCTCTAAACCTTGAAAATTGCTCTTTGACTGATGTTCAACCATGAACTGGATTTGCAGAAGAAAAGAATGCTTCGTTTAACGCTTTCTTCACTAAAATATACTAGTATTTTGGGTGTTATTTTAGTGTTTTAATATAGTTTCGTGATAAAATTTGTTTGATTTTAAATCTTTAATGAAATTTATATACTTTTTAGAGATAAAATTAGAATCTAAAACTTTCAAAAAGCAATATTCTCTCATTTGTGGGAATCAGGTTTTTTCGGAGTTAATGCGCATTTTTTATTTTATGAAATATGGATGCTTTGAAAATATTTTGTGAAGTAGAGATCTTTCTACAGTAACGTAGAAAGGCAGGAAGTGTTAACAATTTTAGAAAAAAAAAATGATGTTAATTGTGAAATACAGTCAAAGATAAGGGCGAATAAAAAACATCAAAAATAAAAACTGACGAGTTTAAAAATATCTCCGCTTCATGAAATAAAAATAAACCCACCATATTATAAAATCTTTATTGCACGTCATTACTCGTGGAACCATTTATATGGTTAAATATAGTTTAAAATGCAGTAGTTGTGTTAAACCCCATGACCCTGAAAAGACCGGTCAATTCATGTATTATTTATTTGTTTATTTTATTCCATTAAAAAAATATTTTAGGGACGTGTTACCCAATTCTGAAGCTTCTGGAACATTGGCTGAATATTTTCTTTGGAATTTTATTGGGAAAATACCATCCTTCAACTAATATTTGAAAAAAATATCCCTATTCAGGTCACGTAAGTAAACTCACGTTTTGTAAAATACGAGTTTAAAATTCTCTTTTTATAAAACGCGAGTTCTGTATTGAGTAGATAGATAAGAACAAAAAAGTTTATCAAGTTTGAACTCTCGTTTTGCAAAACGCGAGTTTAGATCTCTCGTTCTGCAAAACACAAGTTTACTTGAATTCTAAAAAGGAATATTGCAGAAGAAATCAACACATCTTTCTCCATGCCTATACTCTTCTTTCTCATCTCCACAATGTGATTGCCTTGAAAACAGACAATCACAAAAACCAGACACCAACTGTTACTTGAATTCTGTCTTTTTTCTAGTTTTTAAAAGTACCAAAAAAAAAGTTGAGGAATTTCTCATGAAAAGCTCCATGTCTGTACACAAAATCCAATGCCATACCATTATTGTACTAATAACACAGTACGTATTTACAAATTCTCATCTTCAACCAAATGTCCAAAACCAACAACAACAAAAAAAGGGTAAACTTTCCTTAATTTCTACAAACTGTTAGGCAGTACTTGATTTTCACATCCTTCTGCCTCCTTGAAACTGTCACCTTGCCATGTCCACACAATGTCTTTCAATGCTGGCCTAACATCATCCTCGCAAAACTTAGCATACTCCAATGTGTCCCCCGTGGACTTGGAGAATTCGACGATCGCAACCTCCGGTGCCACCTCGAACACCTCGGCCGTCACTGACAACCGCCCTTTCCTACCCTCGGATGACCCTTGTAGTCTCATCTTGAAGTCCCTGGCTTTCCTGACTTTGAAATTCAACCCCTTTGCAACATCTTCGATTTTCGCCATGATATCCCCGGCCGAACATCTCGACGTGAACATCGTCCCTAATCTCCTCTTGTTCTCGAACAAACTCGACAGATCGAACCCCGACGACAACGAGGAAATCAATTCGAACGCGTTGAAAAACTTGGGAGACGTTTGTTTGGTGGCCCTCGAGGCCAGGGACTCGTCATCCTCGATCGAGAACTTGAGGGGGCGAGTGAATTCCTTTCGGAACCAAGGATCACGCATTATAGCCGGGATCGTGATCCTTCGTTCAGGATCCGAAACAAGTAGTTTCGAGATCAACCGTCTCGATTCGGCCGTAAACCAGCTCGGAAACTTGAATTCGGCTTTGGAAACTTTCCTATACATCTTCATCATATTCTCATCTTGAAAAGGCAAGAAACCTGCAAGAAGAACATACAAAACAACCCCACAAGACCAGATATCAGCTTTGGATCCGTCGTACCCTTTCTTCCTCAAAACCTCGGGAGCAACATACGCCGGAGTTCCACACTGAGTGTGGAGGAGTCCGTCGTTGAGAAGCTGCTCCGGCAAAGCCGACAACCCAAAATCGGAGATCTTCAGATCTTCGTTTTCGTCCAAGAGAAGATTCTCCGGCTTCAAATCACGGTGCGAAACGCCTCGACTGTGGCAGAAATCGACGGCGCTCACCAGCTGCTGGAAGTACTTACGAGCGGCACGTTCATCGAGCTTGCCTTTGTAAACTTTGGCAAAGAGTTCACCCCCTCGGACATACTCCATGACAAAGAAGATCTTTGTCTTGGTGGCCATCACTTCTTTGAGTTCCACAATGTTGGGATGTCGGACGAGGCGCATGACGGCGATTTCCCGCTGGATTTGCTCCATCATCCCTTTCTTCTTCACCTGATCTTTGCTTATAACTTTAATGGCGACGCTTTCACCCGTCGCTAATTCTTTCCCGTGGTAGACTTTTGCGAAGGTCCCTTTCCCTAACAGCCTCCCCATCTCATATTTCCCGAACAAAACATGTCTCTCCTCCATCTGAACTTTGTTATTTCCGACAAAATAAAAGTGGGTTTGGGCTAAGTTTGTTGGTTGGCTATGGTGCTAATGAATGGGGTTTTGTTGCAGAGAAGGGAAAGTTAAGGGAATCCATGAAAGAACAGAGCATATGCTGATACTGAGGGATTCCATCATGATTTTGAAAGCAGGTATTGTTGCTGTGACTGTGATTAATGAATATGGGGGGCTGCACACAGAATGGAAATATTTGTCAAAACAGAGGTCGATTAAATAGGAGGAGCGGTGATGTTGCGGGGAGGTTACAACAAACCTTTATAGACTTCTCATTTTCTATTTTTATAATGGTATTACAAAACACTATTTGTTCATATATATTCCTAACATTTTAACAATACTCGTACACTTTGTAGACAAAACGATTTAAACCCATATTTTTTAGGATGAACGTCATCCGCTTTTTAACTGAGACACTTGTTAGGTTCATTTTTTATCTTTCAGTAAATTCTCTGCTTTTTTGGATAACTATTGTCATTGGTCACTAAACTAATTTCATTTTCATGTTTTGGTTACTAAACTAATATTTTGTGCAAAATCATCATTAACTTCTTCTTTTTTTTCGAATTTTGATCACATGTGCTACTTTTTTTTATTATTTTGGTCACCAATTTATTACTTATTTTTTATTTTGGTCACTAATCTATTCCCACATTCTTATTTTTTGTGAATTTTTTAACGACGGGTGACCAAAATTATTAAAAAAAACGTAACATTAGTGACTATTTTACAAAAAAATAATTTGGTGACTAAAACAAAAAAATTGGAAATATACATATGCATTATACTAATTTCGTAGGCAATCTATTTAACCTTGTCATTCAAGATATACCAACATGACATGATATAATAATAATTTTAGTCACAAAACATACGCATTATACTAATTTGGTCCTCATTCAAAATAATTTAATAAATTTAACTATTCATAGTTAAAAGTTTCAACACTACACCATTCTGACCTACCCTCTCCGATCTTGAATAATTTAATAACGGTACGGGATATATAAATATGGTGACATGTTAGGTCCCCTATTATTAAATGGATTGTTTTAGTCCATATATGAGTAAAAGAAATCAAAGAAGATCGATGGTTTTTTTTGGCAGATTTAACATTTATTGTTTAGAAAATATGGCAGTCCATCCCCAAACAAAAAATATTCATTTGCAGAACCATAAAAGCTATAAAAATACTAGCTATGCTAAACGGCAATTGACATTTTTAAGCAGAAAATGATAACTTTGTTAAAGATTTTCCTGTTTTGGTTACCAAACTAATATTTTGTGTAAAATTATAATTAATTTTATTTTTTCTGAATTTTGATACATGTGCTACTTTTTTTTTTATTTTGACCACCAATTTATTGCTTCTTTTCTATTTTGGTCACTAAACTATTCCCGTATTCTTATTTTTCTGTGAATTTTTAACGACGGGTGACCAAAATTATTAAAAATACGTAATATTAGTGTCTATTTTACAAAAAAATAATTTGGTAACGAAAACAAAAAAGTGAAAATATACATATGCATTATACTAATTTCGTAGGCAATCTATTTAACCTTGTCAACCAAGATATACCAACATGACATGATATAATAATAATTTTAGTCTCAAAACATATGCATAATACTAATTTGGTCCTCATTCAAAATAATTTAATAAATTTAACCATTCATAGTTAACAATTTCAACACTACACTATTCTGACACACCCTCTGACCACTTGTCACACTCCCCTGTTACGATCTTGAATAATTTAATAACAGTACGGGATATATAAATATGGTAACATGTTAGGTCCCCTATTATTAAATGGATTGTTTTAGTCCATATATGAGTAAAAGAAATCAAAGAAGATCGATGGTTTTTTTAGGCAGATTTAACATTTATTGTTTAGAAAATATGGCAGTCCATCCCCAAACAAAAAATATTCATTTGCAGAACCATAAAATCTATAAAAATACTAGCTATGTTAAACCGTAATTGACATTTTTAAGCAGAAAATGATAACTTTGTTAAAGATTTAGCTTTGTTTGATTCCTTTTACTAATACATGGACTAAATTGATCCATTCAATAATAAAGTGACTAATTTGAACCCCGTCTATATAGTAGCACTATATTAATACAATCCCTATAAAAAGGGACCTGATAGGTACTTTAACAAAATATATATTGGAAAATAATTTATGTAAGTATGGAAATAAGTTAAATTCCCATCATTAAATCTCATGTGCTTGTGTTTTCCAACTGTAAGCGAGTCTATGAGAAGTTGAGAACTTAGGCATAGGCTCCTTTCTGTTTCCTTTTTCTTTTTTCTTCTTTTTTTTAATCCTTTCTGTTTCTATTTTAGTCTTATTTCTTGGATTTTTATTTTCCCCCTTTTTCTGTAAATGTTTCTAGTTTGTTATAAATTTAAATGGTTTGCCGACCAAGTAAGGATTCTTTGCAACTTGCCTACTAAATTATATACTATCATTTATGAGACCCTTGGAAATTTAAATAAGAATCTTAAATATTATAATATTAGGAAAATTATTTAATAAACAATAGGTGGAAATAAAAAATTTAACGAGCACCGTAATTTTAGGGCTTAAAGTTAAATCTTAGGATTTATAGATTAGGGGTTTAGGTTTAGAAGTTTAGAATTAATGGGGTTTGGTTAAAATTTAAGATTTGGAGTTAGAATTTAGGGTTTGTAGGTTAAAATCTAAATTTATAAGCATATTATCTTAAACTCTAAACCCTAACATGTAAACTTAAATTCTAACCACAACCCCTAAATTCTAAACTCTTAATCCTAATCTTATAACCTCTAAACTCAAATTCTAACCCTAAAGCTAAGGTGCTTGCGAAAGCTTTTTGTTTCCTACTACCCGTGTATTGAATATAAATTCATAATATTATATAGAGAGGGGTGAAGATAACACACATACATATGGACGAAGTCAAGATTTTAATTTGAAGGGAACAAAATATAGATTTTAATTTGAAGGGAACAAAATATATTTTTTTAAAAGTAAAAGACAACCTATAATTATTTCATAATATTTTTTAAATTTGGTATATAATCTAAAGATCAAAAAAATGAAGGTTAGAGGGCAACAATCCCTCCCAATATAAGGTACCTCCGTCCCTGCATATATGTAGGGTCAAAATAGAATTATTAATTTTTGTCGAATTAAAATGTAATTTTATCATCAGTTTGAATTACAATTTTATGGATATTGAAGGGATTAAACAAAATCAATAACTACTTCACTCTTTGATCCTTTAAATTTAACCTCTTTCACAATTTAGTCCCCGATAGTTCAATTTAAGACAATTGAACTCTTAGATCAATGGGCTAAATTCATTCCACATACACATTTTAAATTTTTAGGCTATGATTAAGTTTTATAATATTAACTGAAATCACCCTTTTATGGGCAGGGATGGACACTGATTGGATTTTTGCCCGATCCAAACCTGACCAGACAATCGACAATGTTTCATCCGACCCGAACCCGGTCATTATATTGGGATAAAAACTCGATTTCGACCTAACTTGATCTAACACAAATAAAAATTTATTTTTTATTAGGTAAAATATGGAGAAAATTGGAAAAAAATATAAAGAGAGGGAAATTATAACAATTATCCTTAAATATATATATAAAAATTTGTATTATTATCTGGGTTAAGTTGGAGATTTCTCACCCAAAACTCAAATCCAATTCAACTTTTTTTTCTTTCATAAAACCCGACCCGAACCCAAAGTTAATATAAAAAACAAAAATCGACCCTATGGAGTCGGATCGATAGAAATCCATTAGATTCAGGTAAAATGTTCATCCCTACTTATGAGTTCTCCCCATATAAATATTATGATTTCTTTTGACAAAAATAAATATTATTCTCTCCGTCCCGCTTAATATGTCCATTTTCGACTTTTCACATAGTTTTAGGAAGAAAAATTTGTGCAAACGATGTGATGTAAAATAACTGAAATGACAATTTTATCCTTGAAAAGTTAAATTTTGTTTTGTTGGAAAACTAAAGAAAGAGTGTAAAGGGAAATGCCCTTTGTAAAATTTGTTGACTTTTTCAATGAGACAAAGAAACATTTTAAGTGAGACGGAGGGAGTATGAATTTTTGGCCCATATATTAGGAATTTTCGTATTAACTTTGGAAAGAGGTCCAAACTATGTTCAATAAATAAAATTTAATGAATAAAATCATACTTACAATTTGTGATTTCAAATTCTAGTCATGTTATATAACTTTTTTTTTGTTTAAATTAATTAGGCTAAAGGGTTAAATTTGTCCCTGTAGTAATCCGAAATCAGCAATGTTGCCCCTACTTTTTTTTCTTCGTAATTTTCCCCTCAAAGTCAGTCAATTGTAACAAATTTGCCCTTTGACCGACGTTGACCGTTAAAGTGCTGACGTGGCAGTTAACGGTGAAGTCAGTCATGCAATTTTGCCCTCAAAGTCATACAATTGCAGCAATTTTACCCTCGGTTTATTTAGTTTTTGAATAAAATTGCATAAAGAATTTAGTTTTTTGAGTTGAACTTTTACAAATAGAATATATATAAAATTGATTAACAAATTGGCGTAAATATCATTTGGGTCACCGGTAATTTTAAAAATAAGCAAAGTGAGAACTCTAAAAAAAAAATCAAAACATTCTTCAATTTTTTTTAAAAATCCATAAACTTAATAACAATAAAGAAAACATTCAGAAAAATATTGAAAACAAAAACTAATATAAAAATTAAAATATATTAGAAATTATAAAATAATAAAATATAAATATAAAAAATTTAAATTATTTAGTATTAAAAAATTGAAGAATTTTACCAATTTTTTTTGGTTTTTCTACGTTAATTTTGATTATTTTTTATTTATAACTTTATGTTTATATTTTATCATTTGATGAAATTGTTCATTTTTAATACTTTATAAATATTTTTAAAATTTTTGTATTTATATTTTTATTATTTTATAATTTCTAATACATTTTATTTTTTATATTGGTTTTTATTTTTAATATTTTTGAATATCTTATTTATTTTTATTAAGTTTATATATTTTTTAAAAATTGAAGAATATTTTGTGAGAGTTCTCACTTTGTTTATTTTTAAAATTAGCAGGGACCTAAAGGATATTTATACCAAAATTTTAATCGTTTTTTATATATTCTGTTTGTAAAAGTTCAACTCAAAAAACTAAATAAACCAAGGGCAAAATTGCTACAATTGTATGACTTTGAGGGCAAAATTGCATGACTGACTTCACCGTTAACTGCCACGTCAGCACTTTAACGGTCAACGTCGGTCAAAGGGCAACATTGTTACAATTAACTGACTTTGAGGGCAAAATTACGAAGAAAAAAAAGTAGGGGCAACATTTCTAATTTCGAATTACTACAGGGGAAAATTTGACCCTTTAGCCAATTAATTATGTGTCTGTTTCTTTTCTCTTAAATTTATCTCGATTTAAATTTGAATTTATTTCGATTATTAGTTCAATTATACTTTGCAATAGTTAATCCTAATGACAATTATTTAAACATTGTGTATTTATCAGTGAATTTTTTAAATCGTTTTATCTGCAAGGTGTGTACATTATTAAAAGGTTAAAAATATGTATGAACAAATAGTACCCTGTAATCACATTAGAACTATTCAGAAAATATTTAGACAATATTTATTTATCAGTGAAATATTTTTTTAAATATCAAGCACAACCTAATAAATTAGTACTTAATCATATGTATTTCTTAGTTAATCAACTCATTTCTTATATATTAGTTGAGTTCCTAAATAGCAAGCATAACCTAACACATCTCTTATTGTATATTATATATATATATATATATATATATATATATATATATATATATATATATATATATATATATATATATATATATATATATATATATATACATATACATATACATGTATCATGCCTAAGTGGAGGGACATGGTAGCTACATCGACAAAACCAATGCAAAATATCTACAATAAATTATAATGATTGATTTAGCTTTGTTCCATTAATTAATTTGTTTGTGAGAAGTGGAAGAAGATTAAGATTTTTTAAGTTTCCATATAGATTATAAAATTATACACTTACTATGTAGTATTGTAATGCATGTATTCGACTGGACAAGTTTATTTTAATATTTAAAATAAATTAAAATATTCAAAAAATATTAATACAATCATAGATTACTCAAAGATTTAAGGTGTTATGTACAATTTATTGAATGAGACCCTCAATTTTAAAAAATAAAAATAAATCCTTGATGGTTTGTTGTGTGCGTGATAGGCTGACTTTTGAATAAAAAATAAGTATAACATGACTCAAACCCATGAACTACATCAACATTTTGCTTTCCTCGTGTACTTTACCGCTAATCTAGAACTGATCTTTTGTTTTTCCTTTACAAGCATTTAACTTAACTCATTTTAGCCCTTTTCTAAAAACATGTGTGGCCGCTCACTGCATGTCTAAAACCGTCACTGAATATAACAAAGAGACTTGATTAGAGACTGAGGTATCAGGTATGTAGGTGGTGGGACGGTTCCCCATTCTTATTAAAAATATAATTAAGATTATTTAAAATATTTCACATCTGGATCCCAATTTTTATTAAATTGTATCTATTTTTTTATTTATAGTTATATTTTAATCTCTCGAATTTAATTTCTGACTCCATACTAATCATAATTAATAAATAAACCATGAGTCAATAGGTAATTACTAATTAGGGCAAATATTGAAAAAAGATAATCAGGTAAATAAAAGACTCAATTCCCTCTTCTGGAAAAATAGTCTTTGGGATTCAAACATCCCTTCGCTTTGTATTAGGGCATCATTATTCATATATAAATTATATTCATATAAATAGTGATTAATTATGTATCGAAAGGGCACTTGAAATATTATATATATAAAGAACCAACAGCTCCCTACCCTATTTCACGTATATTGTTTTGTTTTGTTTTCTAAATGCACATGGTGATAATTATTTAAATATATTGATATCTATCTATAACAACATATCCCCTAGTTTTCCCTTGTATATTAATTTATAACATTTTCCTCTTAATGAGATTGTGGGAGATAAAGTTTCAGGGACCTGTTTTTCTTTATTGCATTTCATTCGCTTTATTTTAGCTTTTGATTTTTTTAAAATACATGATTATATTCAACCTGAAAGAATTACAAAGGAATCACACCTCAAAACATTGGAAAAATCAATGCGTAAAAATAAAGCAATAAAATTCTAAGAGGCGTGAAAGACACTAAAAAAACAAAACCTATCACGTTCAGAAGAACTTGAACAATTTTCTAAAAGAAATCCAATAAACAAACTACTTTGACTAGAAGTGCTCTATGAAGAAAGCTAATCCTTGCGCTACTTGTTCTTGGCATAACGGCACAACCACAAAAGGGGATCATAATCATATACATACCGGCCTCCTTCGCAGACAAACAATCGTTGATACTCGTCATCCGGACGTAAAACTATCAAAAGATAGACAACTGTCATAAAGACAGACTATAACTGATATAAAAGCAGACGAAGAAACTGCCAAAAAGTAGATGTGATATGAATCTGGCAAAGCAAAAAAAAAAAACAAGAAAAAAACTTGAAAAGTAAAACATTCATCAACAGAAGATGAATTTTATTTATCTACAAAACCAACAAAATGACCAAAGGCCGCTGCCGGTGAAGAAGAAAACCAACGAAGAAGAAGAACTTTGAAAACTTCTTTTAACCGCCTTAGAGAAAATGGGCGAGTGGATTTTAGCTTTTGATTCTTGAAACATAAGTTTACATTCGATAATTTAATTCCTAATTTAGGTAATTTAAATATAAGAAATATTTGAACTTAACAAGTGGTCTCGATAGAAAAGCGGATGATGTTCATCCTAGGAGACCCGTGTTCAATCGATTTGTTTGCAAGGTGTATGCATTGTCAAAGGGTTAAGAATATGTCTGAACATATAATATTGGTCCCGATGAAAAAGCGGATGATGTTCATCCTAAGAGACTCGTGTTCAACCGCTTTGTTTATAAGGTGTGTGCATTGTCAAAGGATTAAGAATATGTATGAACACTCTGGACTACAACTGTAACACCCCAAAATCCGGTCTAGTCGGAATTGGGTTCCGGTGATCGGAAATCTCACATCGATAAAGTCTAAATATTGTATCGGCTTGTTAATTATTTGATATTGGAATCTAATTGAGTTAAACTATTGAGTACAAGTCTTATTTAATTCATTAAAAACTTTATAGTGACTAAATTATAGTTATTGGAAAGTTCGAGGGCAAAACTATAGAGAATTAAGAGTTGAGGGACTAACCTTGAGATTAGCCCCTTCTCCCTTATAATTTCCAAACGTGGAATCATCTGGAGAGCTTCCTTCATTGGAAGGAAAGCTACTCAAATTAATAGCTATTGAATATCTATATTGAAGTCTTACCCAAGACTTAAGAAAGCAAGCACCTCCCAAATTCTTCTTCTTCATCATCTTTCTCTAAGCAAACACCTCCACTGGAGGGAAACATAAGCTTGGTTTTTCTTTGATTTATTGATATTGAGTCATTGTCATCGATCGGGTAAGCTATATCCCTCGAACAATCATTGGATTCTATGGATATATCAAGCTTAATCACAAGTTAGGGTTTGTTAATCCATGGACATCTTGATAGCTAATAGTTATTTTAAGTTTAGATGATGATTTTGATATCGTTATATTGATTACAATATCGTGATATTGTTTTTCACATACTCCTATTGATTTTATAGCTCAAGAAGTGGAGAGAGAGGTTTCGCCATCTCCATCGAAAGCTAGAAACAAGGGCGTTGTCATCCGAAAGCCGTAAGAGCATTGAATATCAAGGTGAGTGTAGTCGGAGTCACGGGATTAGGCGAGGAGCCTTCTCGAATTCATTATTGTTGATTTCGATCAAATAGCTAACATGTCTTTTAAGGAAGTTGCATCGTATTGTTAAACGAATCTATTGGTAAGCATCAGTAAATTTGGTAATGAACATCGAACATAGTTATTGGCATCACCATCGTGCATTGTTATCGATATAGTTATTGTTATTGAAACACTGTAAATGAATCATCGGACATTGACATTGGCATTGAAATCATGAGACATTGATATTGAAGCATGTTTACTAATAATAACATTGAAGACATTAGTCATTGGAATTATCATTGAATATGGATATTGTCATTGAAACCTTGGACTTGGACGGACATTGGATACAATTGGCATGACATAGAATTCATGAGCTCAGTGTACAAGTGGACTATGGTCCTAAGGCTACGACCTATATTGATTTGGCGAGGCGGAGGGATGTGTATTGTACTTGGTCTTTGGCGAGGCGGAGGGACTAGACCATTTATTGATTTGACGAGGTGTAGGAATTCGCGTATCCACTATCTTGATTCAATCCAAGGGTTAATAATGAATTTGATATGTTAAATATTGCATATTGGAGCATAAAATTTCTATTGTTAAGCATGAGTTTATGTATTTGTATCACTTATTGATAATTACATTGTATATGACTACCTCACTAGGAAAAGTATGCCTAATGTGTCTCATCTCATGCATTTCAGGTTAAGGAATCGACCGTTGCGGAAGATCATATAAGTCGTAGCAAGACAAGTCACTACAACCCGAAAGTAATGTATTTTACTCTTATAAACTCCTAGGAGGGTGGAAAAGTAGTTGAACTAGTCTTTTGTGTCCATTTTGTTATGTTTATAATGTGTGTAAGTTGAAATGTTTTTAAAGGCCTAAAAATGACTTTAAGTGATGTTAAAAGTTGGCATAAATTGCATATATGGCTCACAAAGGTGAAAACCTAGTAAACGTATTCGAATGATCATGAAATTTGGCATTCCAGTAGTTTATAGCATTAAAATGTTGTGTGTAAAGTTTCATTGCATTTGAACATCGTTTGATAGGTTAATTCGATTAAAAACCAGCAAAAATTTGTCATTACAGGTCAGACCGTATCAATACGGGGTAATGGCGTATCGATACGGTTAAGTATAATTGAACCTAAGGAACAGGGCGTATCGGTATGGTTTGGAGCTGTATTGAAACATTTTGCCACTGGAATTCCTTGTTTCGATACGTGCCTAACTTGTATAGGAACATGTTAATAGTCAAAGTCAACCCGTACCGAAACAGGGCTTATATGTATCGATACGGGGTATGTGCAAAATCAACCTAGGTTGATCATCGTACACCCGTATCAAAATGACATCTAGGTGTTTCGATACATGGTTAGTTAGGTTGGTTAAAAGGCATAGATTGAAGGTTTACAATGTTCACAAATTGGTCACTGAATTTAGGATGATTCAATTGGATGAGTAAATGAACTCTGAATAGTATGAAAATTCACAGACTTGCTATTATTGTATTGAATTTCATTTTAGTATAATCAATTGCATCGAAGGACCTCTAATTTATCAGATTTACAATTTAGTCCCTAAAACTTGTAATAGTTAAGAATTGGTCCTAAATGATTAATAATTGATTTATAATGGATAAATGGGACTAATACTTATAAGTGGTAATGTATTAAAGTATAACATTGTTCATGTAGTGTTTATTGATTGAAAATTTACTGCACCGATCACTGTATCGCGTATCGGTGGTACTTTCCGACCCGGTTCTCGACCAGGCCGGGTAGGGGGTGTTACATTTGTGGTATCAGAGCTAGAGTTTAGTCGATTCTAGGACTAAACAGAAGCTTATTGCATTTTTTTTGTGTTACTTTGCCACCTAGGGGTTATATATTGTGTATATTGTGACTTGTCGACTAATCCGATCTCCTTGTAATTTAGATATGTCTCAAACTAACGAAGCTCATATTGACGAGCTTGCCACCAGCTCCTCGACTCATGGCGAGGAGATAAGAGGAGGTGACCCTCCAAATCTTCCGAACCCTGAAAACCCTATTGTTTATAATGGTGAGCCTGTAGCACATACTGCTCAGGCTGAATGTTATAAGAACATGGCTAATATGCTCAAGCAGTTTATGACTGCAATGAGGGCTGAGCAAATCATTCAACCCATCGTTCCCGCTCTCCAATATACTCGAACCCATATTGATAAGCTATATCAATATCGAGCTTATACATTTACCGGTCAGGATGATGATAATCCTGAAATTGCCGAGTATTAGTTGGACAACACCCTCCGAATCCTGAACAAGCAGTAGCAGTGCTCAGACGAGCACAAACTCGAGTGTGCCCTCACGTTGCTGGCTGACGAGGCACTCCATTGGTGTGAGACTACCACTTTGACAGTCTCCGAGGATATTGTAACTTGGGAGTTCTTTCTTAAAGAATTCCGCAAAAAGTACATCAGTGAGTTCTATCTCACTGAAAGGTGAAGTATCTTTCTCTACCTCAAGCAAGGCGGACGACCGATCGAGAAGTACATCCATGACTTTTGTAAGTACTGTAGATACAGTGCTGAATATATCAAGAAGGAGGAAGAGAAGCACCAAATGTTCATGGTAGGGCTCAATGATGAGTTACACCTTATGTTTACTGCATTGAGCATCGTTGATTTCCAAGACTTTGTGAACCAAGTTAAGGCCACTGAAGCTGCATAGAGAGCTCAACGAGTCGGTGAGTCCGGTAAATTTGAGAAGAGGTTCAGAGATGATTCTCGACCTCCCAAGTGGAACAAGAAAGGAAAATATCAAGGCCCTAAGAAAAATGTTTATCCGCAGCCCTCCCGCTCTAAAAATATTGATAGGCCTCAATCTATGACTCAATCCTTTGCAAAGGCAGCATCTATTGATAGCACCGGAGGATTGAATCGAGGCATTCAGCATCCAGTTTGCAACTATTGCCAGAACAAGCATCCAGCCGACCAATGTCGTAAGCAGACTGGAGCTTGCTATTACTATGGTGAACAAGGTCACTTCATTCGTGGTTGTCCACTGAATGCAACCAAGTCTACAACCACCCCGAATACTACTGCCTCTCCTACTCAATCCTTTCGAGGTAAGGGATCAAAGCAAGGATCAACGGGAACCTTTGGGAGATCGAGTGGTTTGGGGAAACCATTTAACAAGCAAGACACGAAAGCATTTGCCCAGATGTATCATGTGAGAAGTAGAGAAGAGAAGGACGAGCCTGATGTCATTGCATGTACCATTGAGTTATATTCGCATCCTTTATATGCATTGATTGATCCTGGTTCTACTCACTCTTTTATAAGCACCGTAATAGTTAAGAAACATGGTATGTATTCTGAACCAATAGCATTGGGAATCTCCGTAACCAATCCTTTAGAAGATTGTGTCCATTTTGTTATTCTTATAATGTGTATACACTGAAATGTTGTTAAAGGCCTAAAAATGACTTTTAGCGATGTTAAAAGTTGGCATAAATTGCATATATGGCTCATATAGGTGAAAACCTAGTAAACGTATTCGAATGATCATGAAATTTGGCATGCCAATAGTTTATAGAATTAAAATGTTGTGTGTAAAGTTTCATTACATTTGAACATCGTTCGATAGGTCAATTCGATTAAAAACCAGGAAAAATTTGTCATTACAGGTTAGACCGTATCGATACGGGGTAATGTCATATCGATACGGTTAAGCATAATTGAACCTAAGGAACAGGGCGTATCGGTACAGTTTAGAGTTGTATCGAAACGTTTTGCCACTGGAATTCCTTGTTTCGATATGGGCCTAACCTGTATCGGAACGAGTCAATAGTCAAAGTCAACGAAAGTCAACCCGTACTGAAGCATGGCTTACCTGTATCGATACGGGGTATGGGAAAAATCAACCTAGGTTGATCATCGTACATCTACTGTCCTTGTTACTGTTGTAGCGACATCTGCTGTCCTTGTTGTTGCTGCGGTGACATCTGCCATTCATATTCAGGCATCCACTCCCAAGTGGTTTTTCTCGACATGTCTGCTGCAAAAAGATGAGGGCAACTTTCGAACGCATGATTGCCTTCACAAAATTCGCAAGAACTTTCCCAAATATTGTTGCCCTTAACTCATGGGGCACCTGAATAAGTACTTTCCCACATAGTGTTTTTTTCGATTAAAAATAAAAATAATAAAAACTAGAAATTAAATAAAAGTGCAGAAATTAAAAACGTATTTCGCTGTTACCAATCCCCGGCAACGGCGCCAAAAAACCTGTAGGGCGTATAGGTGTTCCCTTTTTTGTAAGAGTGCAAGTGCACACTTCTGCCAAGTTATAGTATAAAAGATGTCGAATCTAATGAGGATTGGACAGCTTGTTTCGAATTGTCGTTCCTGCACAAGGAAAAGTAAATTGCACAAGTGAAGTGATTGTTGATGAGAAAAGTAAATTAAAACACAAGTAGTAGAGGAAGTAATAAGGTTGATAGAGATGGCAGGGTTATGCTGCTCCTTAGTGTGAAATTGCGTTGAAAAGGCCAAGTTGTTTTGCGCTGCCACGATATGCAGCCTCGGCGGGTAATGGCGGATTGAGGCTGCGACAACTTTCGTTGCCACGGCGGAACTCTGCTCTTGCAACTTTCGCTGTCTCGGCAGGTGGAATGGAGATAAGTCCTAGTGGCAAGTCTGGGAGATACTCCAAGTTCGGCAGAGCAATTCTGAAGTGATCATTCCTATGTCTAGGCAAGGATTCTGTCACCACGTGATGTAGGTAATACCTAGCAACCTCAGCTTAAACCTAACACATACAGTCGACGTTTGGTTGCTCCTTTTAGCCGCTGAAACTCGAACTTATGTCTAAGCCGAATTAGTCAACACCTCGACATGATGAGATCGTACTTAATTCTTTTGTGAGTTTGACACTCTCGTGCCCGACAATGGATTTCTTCAATTGGACTTTTGGAACTAATTGAAGAAGTGAAGAACATGAATTAAGTAAACTTGGAATATTTTATTGAAAACAAACTTGAAACCTAAACAACTTTTTTCACCAATAAATTACATCATAACCCCAAACCCAAGGGAAGTTTAGAACATGGCGGCAGCAGAAAACCCTAACTATGTCTAGAGAAAACCTAAGATTTGTTTTGAATTAGAACTACAATGATTATTTATAAACAATAGCTAGGTTTAGTCCTTCTTGAAGTAGAATTATTCAAAGTAGCTTTCCACATTAAATGTGACTTTAAACTATGACTTCTTTGAGTTGAATGTGGACTTTATCACGTTGCCTTGTTCCGTAAGCAATCTCGAGATTTCACTTTGACGGTTCTGCCCGCTGCTACAGACGTCAGAGAATTGCGTGGTCGGCACCGTTAGAATCAGGATTTTCTGCTTTGTCGATCGCACTCCAATTCTCCAACTCCTCAATTTTCTACCCTGGGCGGCACTTTACTGCCCTCGTCTGCTGCCTCAGCATCCTCTCCTCTTGTCTGTCCTTCTTCTGTCAGCTTCTAGCCCTGGAAAACTAAATCTACACTAAAACAACATCTTTACTTCACCAAATAACAAATATTCAATAAAAGCATGGCAAAACAAAGACTATTGTATTTATGCAATGCATGACCTAATTATGCCTAAAATGTACTTAAAAACAGCAGTAATATGAGATGGAATGTGCATGAAATATAGAACTTCTGGACACTTTACACTTTGCATACGTCATTGGGATGGGAGGAAAGTAGGGTCTCGAATTTCCTTGATATCTTCGCTCTCCTTTTGAGACACTTGCAACCGCTGGAGCTGAGGTGTTGGGTTTGTTGAAGGTGTTGGGCTTTTTGAATCCCACACATGTTAAATAACTGGGGTTGTAGACATTCGTAGCATTGACTTCATTATTATCTCTCTTCCTATACATCTTCTTCTTTTCCCCACTGTCCAACTTTCCGCTCTTCATAGCTGCTAAGATCAGTTCACCATTCATTAGCATGTCCGCGAAGTTCTTCGTAGCATGGTTGAGCATGCTATCGTAAAAATGACCCTTTAGAGATTCTACAAACATCAGGGTGATCTCATTTTCTAGCAACAGTGGCTACACTTGTGCCGCTACATCCCTCCACCTTTTTGCATATTGTCGGAAGCTCTCATGATGCTTTTGTTCCATCCCTTGCAAGACCAAATGAGTTGGGACCATGTCTAAAATGTACTTGTATTGTTCACTAAAGGCTCTGGACAAATCCTTCCATGATTTGATGTTCACCCGACTTAATTGCGAATACCAATGTGCAGCGGAACCTACTAAGCTGTCCAAGAAACAATGAATGAGCAGCTTCTCATTGTCGAGGTACATTGACATCTTTCTACAATACATAGTTAGATGTGCCGATGGGCATGTGGTCCCGTTATACTTCTCAAAATCTAGGATCTTGAATTTTGGTGGTGCAACTAAATCAGTTACCAGGCTCAGATCCTTGGCATCCATTCCACCATGAGCAGCTCCATCCTGGAAGGATTTGATCATTCCCTCCAACTTCTCATACTTATCCTCCCACTTCTTCTCAATTCGAACCTTATCAGCAATTTCATCGAGGTCGGGTACCTCGTAATTATTGGCCTCCCCATTTGGAACATGAGTGGAGGATTCATCAACATGGATCGGTGTTTTGGCTTTAGCAGCAATCTCCTTTTTGAAGGTCATTCTTGGGAATCGTGGAATGGCGGTAGTGTTTTCTCCTTCTTCAACTGCATCTGGATCCTTGAACCCTAACATGGCAGATATCGAACTGGCTGTCTTTTGATGAACTGTCTCAATTTGTTTTTTCAAGTCAATCTCCATTTTCTCCAACTTATCTTGTGTGTTCTTTTGGTTTGCCTCTAAAGCTGTCAATCTTTCCTTATAGTTCATGGCTCGGGTTTGGGCTCGTGTACCGTATTTATGAGTTGTCTTAGCAATTTTGGATATTCTGTCGTTTTTTATATTAAATTAGTTTTTGTCATGAATGAATGTATGCACAAGTGAATTCACATAAGCAAACAAAATAGTGCAAATGCATGAATGCAGTTGAAGGGCCATTAATTCCATTGAAAATCTGTTCATGAAAGGAAACTATTTATTGAAATACAAAAGCTTTTATTACATCTTTTTCTTTTTTTTGATTTACAAATATTTTTCGGCTTGAACACCTAACTCCTTGATTTCTTCAACTAGCCATATGAGCCTTGGTCCAACTTCTCCAATGGGCTTGATATACTGACGAAGAGCTGCAACTTCAGTCGCCAACATTGACACGTGCTTGGTCCTCCTCAATTTTTAAGAGCTTTCCATTCATAATTTGAACAATTTTCTATAATCAACCCCTTCTAAATATGGAATGATGCACATACAAAACAAAAAAGATAAGGAACAATGATTAATAAAGTAAAAAAAGGGAAATAAAAAAGTCAAAAGCAAATTAAATGCACGATAATTCTGGGCCGGCATTCCAACATTTCAGGACATGTCTCCACGGATTATTCCTGCGACTCAACACCCGAGGCTTTTCTGCATTGCTCTATTAGGGGTAGGCTCTAAATTCTCAAACTTGGTTTGGTTTTAAAAAAGTACCCTAGCTGTCCTTGTTGTTCCCTACTAAGGGTAGCAAGGCCCTTGATTCTCACCCATTATAGGCTTCAAACGAATCGAGTTCAACTCAGGAGGACTCACCACCGATGCCTTCTCGAAGAGTCAATATCCTTACGAAGACAAGTGAATGAGTCCCGAAGGTACTTGCTAGGCTCATACGAAGAATCAATATTCTTACATGAGCAAAGCGTATTTCCCCCCCACTTAAATGAACGAGACAAAGCTCAGGAATAGAGCTTGGAATTAAGTCTTAGGTCCGTAAAATAGAATTTTATTCACTTAAACGGACAAATAAATTAAACCTATCGTGAACTTGCAAATTCCATATATTTTTTTTAAAAAAACTTTTTTTAGGAAAACCATTGAAAATCAATTTGTGGTCTGACCCTCTTTTGTTTTTATTTAAAAAAAAACACATCCTTAGTGGAGTCGCCAAGCTGTCGCAACCCTTTCGAGCTTCGACTTTTTGAAAACTTTAAAAACACGGATTCACCACCAATCTTTTTGAAAAGTGTGATTGGATCACTTTTAAACAAGGTTATTTTAATAAAACATTTTAAAACAACGGTTTTGGTCTACGAAAACAAGAAAACAGGTTCGGGGGTCGGTTACGCGTGGGGAAGGGTTAGCACCCACACGACGCCCAAAATTGGTACCTAATTGATTTTAAAATCGTTTTTAAAACTGGAATTTGCAAGTTCAAAGAGGTTCGACTTTATTTTTCCGTTTAATGAATATTAGTCTATTTTAACGGCCTTATCGCCCGGAAGATGAACTTTAATCACCGTCAACATTTCTGGCGCTAACCCGTCATTCCCGTTTGATAAGACACCGCATTAAAATTAATTTCGCTTTTTCAGAGAACATAAATTTAGTGCGTTAAACATTTTATGTTTATTCTGAGTTCGATTATTTTAAAAAAAATCCTAAAAGATGTCTAAATATTTTCTTCCTAACTTAAGGTTTAAGTTTGCTTAAGTGTGTCTTATTATTTTTGTGAAGTAATTTTTCAACAAACACGTCTCTATCTAAGCTTTAGAACATAATCCTAAGTTTTCACCTATTTCTAAAAAACCGAGCAAGCAACTCAAATTTTCTTTTGATTTTTCCCTTTTTATTATTTCTTTTGAAAAACCTTTATTTCTTCTTTTTTACTTTTGTTTTTTAAGCCAAGACCCTTTTTTACTTTTTTAGGCTTTTTTCATATTTATGTTTTTTTACCTTTTATATGTTTTTTTTATTTTAAAAAAATATCTTTTTAAAAGCTTTTCCTTTTAAATATGACTTTTTAAAATAAACCTTATTTTTTTAGAAATTTTTTTTCTTTAAGCCTTTTTTCAAAATTTTATTTCTTCCTAAAACTCTAAACTTTTATTTAAAACCTTTTTATTTTCTTTTTCTTGAAAACTTATTACTTATTTTTTTTCTAAAAAAACATCTTTATTTACTCTTTTTTTAAATCACTTAACCTAATTTATTATTAAAACTAAATTTCAAAAAAAACTTTTTATTTATTTTTTTAATAAAAAAACCAAGCTCCTTTTATTATTTTCACCCATGCATTATTATTTTTACTAATTAAATCCCTAACTTTAAGTTTTTTTAATAAAACCACATTAACTCATTTATTCTTGTATTTTAACATCAAATACTTCTAAAAATTCATTCCTACATTTCTAAAGATCAAAACATTCCTAACAACATTTTTTTAAAAGCATGCAATTTTTTAAAGATCAAACCCAAAATTAAACAAAAATTTAAAGTGAAAACATTACCGGAATCACGAAACGATTTTCTGACTTCAAGAACACAACCTAAAATCCACAAACACAAACACAAAAACAAAAATTCAACCAAGAACAAGCATGAAAATTACTAAATAAAAATTTAAAAGGAAAGATAAAAAATTTACCGAAACGACGAACGAAGAACTCGAATATGAACTTCTCGAAACGCTCCCAATTGCCTCCAAACTCGAACCTCAACTCCAAAATTTCCAGCAACTCTTGAGAATTTTTAGAGATTTTTTTTTCGGAATTTTTCTAAGCCTTTTTTCTTTTTCAAGTGTATTTTCTCTTGAATTTGGGTGTGTTGAACAAGTGAAGTTTAGGGGGTATTTATACTTGAATTTCAGCTTCAAATTCAAGCCAAATTTGGATTTCAATCCCCGAATTGAAGCCAAAATCAGACAAGAAACTTGATTCTCGGAAAACCCCCTCAAACTCTATCCGATTTGGTTCAGATTTGAAGCTAAATTTCTCCCTTGATTCGAGCCTAGGGTTTGACCATTTGTCTCGGTTTTTTGCGGATTCCGGCGACCACAGGCGACGACAATGAACGACGTTGGTGCCGTTGGACCGGCGACGGCGAGACGCGTCGACTGACACCAATGGCGACGGCAGTCGTGGCATGTAGATGCCAGACAGTCACCATCATCGTTCGACGGGAGGGTTTGTTGGGAACCAGCCCGCGCGCGTGCGGCTCACGCGCTGGTGCATGACGCGCGCTGGTTCCCCCTTTTCTCTTTTTTATTGTTGTTTTTTCTCTTTTTTGTTGTTTTCTTTGCTTTTTTATTACATTTATTATTATTTCTTGATTGTTATTTTATTTCCTTTTTCCCATTTAATACCACCATCATTATTTATTTTTTTATATCATATTTTATTTTTTTTCTTTATTTTAAAAGAATGGGCTTAATATCTAAGATGGGCTTTGGTTTTTTTCTTTTGAAATGGGCTTTACAAAAATTGGTTTTGAGATGGGTTTTTTGTTGTTGTTTTATTTAGGAAGGGTGGGCCTTTTATTTAAGGAAAAAATGATTTCTCTTTTTATTTTTATTTTTTTAGATTATTTAATTATGCGGGGTGAGAATCTAGTGACAACAGCTTGAAGAGGGAGAAGGAGAAAAAGATCAAAGAGCAAGGCATTGATGTGAATGTCATTGCTCTTTCATCCTCCACATGCCTACATGTAGATTCAAGTGAGAAGGAAAGTTAAGGAGAAGAGATAGTCTATCTCTTCAAGAAATGTGCCCGATTAATGAAGAGCAAAATGGAAGAATACAATCTTGAATCGAATAAGAAGAAGATGGCAAGCTCTTCAAGCCATAAGAAGAAGACATACATGGCTACTTAGAGTGATGATGACTCCACCGATAATGAACTAGCCAACCTTTGCCTTATGACCATCCAAGAAGATTCAAGGATAATTTTTAATTCATCTACTTCAACTTCTTATTCTTTTGATGAATTACAAGATGCCTATGATGATTTTCTTTTAGAGTTTATAAATTACATTTTGAAAAATAAGAAAGTGGTTTCAAATTTGAAAATTCAAAATGATTTGATTTCTAAAACCAAAAATGAACTTGAAGCAAAAATCAATGAGTTTGAACAAAAATATGTTAATTTACAAAATTTGCTTCATAAAGTTCAAGAGGAAAAAAATTTGATTTCCAAAGAGCTTGAAAAGAAAAACAATTTTGGAAAATCAATTTTTTATCAGAGACAATCTAGTGCCCCTAGATTTTTAAATGGTAAATAATTTAGAAGTATTTGGGTCCCAAAAGGACTAATTAATTCAATTAAAAAGGATGAAATTGAAAAATGGATTCCTAAGGGGGCTAAATTATGTACTACTAACGCTTATGGATCCAAAGCAATTTGGATACCAAAAAAAGCTTGATTATCTTGTTTTAGGTGTGATGGAGATTGGTCAATAAAGTACAACATTGAGGGGGAGCTCCATACACACAAAGAAGATCACTTGAAGAACGAAGGCTTCACATCCTACCTTTGGATCAAGTGTGGTAAAAATTAGTTGAATTTTGTTTATTTTAATTTGTTTTATTTATTTTAATTCAACTAGTTTATCATAAGTATTGAATTAACATTTATTTGATGCTTGAGTAAGGGGGAGCCATTTTAAAACCAAAATTCTTATTTTTGTCAAAATCTTTTAAACCTCCATTGTTATTTTGAGCTTAAAGTCATTTAAATTCTTTTGATATAACAAAATTGGGTAGAAATAATTTGAAAAAAAATCATTTTTCAAATGAATAAGGGGGAGATTTAACTATATTTCGTTTTTCAAATCTCTTATTCAAAATTTTGATACTAAGGGGGAGAATCACAAATAATTTTTCAAGTTGGTTTTATTATATAAAAAAAGGAGATTGTTGAGATGTTTGTTTCGATATAATAATAGAAAAATTGTTTTGGACTAAATTGAAAAGGTTTCAAAATGTTTATAAGTCCAAAAAACTTGAAAATATGTTTGATGGTTTTTATAAGGCTTTGGAATGATTTAAAATGTCTTTCAAGTAGCCAAACCTAAGTTTTTCAAGTAACTGTACCGATACGGTATACCCCGTATCGATACGCTTTAGGGTTTCAGCTACATGAAAATTCCTGTAGCCAAAACCCGCACCGATACAGCTTGGCCGTACCGATAAGGATAGGACCTGTATCGATACGCTACGTGGCGTTTCAATACGATTGTTTCCAAATAACCTTACCAATATGATATACCTCGTATCGATATGCTTTAGGGTTTTAGTTACAGGAAAATTCCAGTAGCTAAAACTCATATTGATACGGCTTGGCTGTATCGATACGGATAGGACCTGTATCGGTACGCTACCTGGCATTTCGTTACGGTTGTTTTTACAAACCCCCAACAGCTAGTATCCATACCGATACAGTTGTATCACATACCGATACGCCTAACTGCTCCCAACAATCATTTTCCCAATGGCTATTTGAATTGTAGGCCGTACCGATATGCTTCAACGCGTATCGATACGCATCAGTTGAGGTAAGCACAACAGCTAGTTCTGAAGAAGGGCGTACTGATACGGCTACTCGCATATCGATATGGGCAACTCCAGAACTACATTTATTGCGGGAAATAAAGGCCCCAACGGCTCTATTTCAACCCCAACGGTCTCCAACGACTAGGAACTCAATTGGTAGTATAAAAGGGACCTCCAAGCATCTATATAAGACTAATGATCCACAAGTCAACAACATTATGATGTCAAATGTGTCTTAGTGCTTAATTTCTCATTCTTTATATAGACAACACTTGTGAGCTTAAATGTTAATGTATGCTCACGTGTATTAGGTTTTGAGTGAAAGCATAAGAGTGCAAACATCAACCTCTTTGAGGAATTTCTAGTTTGCTTAGTTTTCTCTTGTTAGTGAGTGATCCTAAAGCTCGGTTTGTGAGCTTTGGTTGCTAGACTTGGTGAGTGAGTCTAGGTTGTAATTGGTTGCCTCCTAAGCCAAGAAAAGGGAACGAATTCTTAGTGAATTGGTTGAAATCCTTAGCGGGAACTAAGGTAGTGGATGTAGGCTTTGCTTAGAAAGCCTAACAACTCTAAATCCTTGTCCAAATTCTTTCAATTTTTGCTCCCACCTCAAACACCCAAAAATTCAACTTCTCCATACTTGGCAAGCAATCCGGTTGAAGAATATCGAGGCTAACAATTGGTATCAGAGCGGGACTCAAATCAACGGTCTAACAACCATTGAGAAGATCCTATGAGTGCTCGATCCATTTCTACATTCAACCGACCTTAAAGAGCTAATTTGCTCGACATCAAGCTCAAGGAATTAAGATGAACTGTTTTCCTCTCATTTGCAAAGGTGGCATGTAACCCCCTAGACCCGCCTATGCGTTACAACGGATCCTAGGAAGTCACATTAGGGTCACAAGAGCGACCCACAATAAGATTTCAAATAAACATATAGATAAACCTTTAAAACCATAAATCAAATATATGATTTAAAATACAATTTCAGAAATCGTTCAAAACGATAAAACAATTATGATACAAGTTGCGGAAATAAGTTTCAGACTCATTTGTATAATACAAACACGACACACATGCCCCCTAGTTACACAGATACCATACTCCCTGACGAGCCGAAGAAACTCCCATACCGACGTTGATAGGTGCAACTTGTCTGATCTTTTATCCTGAGATGGTAAAAATAAAATGAGCTTGGGAAAGCTCAGTAATACAGAACTACCAAAAGATGCTATAAACTCATGCAGATACATGGTAGGCATAACATTTTCATGATGTTCCAAGCAGTAACAGTCTTTATTTCCTTTCTGATATTTAAGGGTAATGTTATACCTGGGAATAACGGTACTGGCTCTCTATTCATTCATCAAGTAACAAACATGAATTATTCAAGCTAATAGATTACGAAGATGGAAACAAGGAGTTTAACGCCTAGTGTGTTCCAAATTGGTGCATATCAAATAGGCATAAATGCATACAAATCATATCATATGAGCACATAACAGATTAAATGCAAATGTTCAATGTTCATACAAAAGTTTACAAGAACTACCCTCCAACCTTACACCAAAATGCAGTCCCCCAGAACTACATCCATAAGGACTTACCCTAGGCCCGATGGGCATAGGTGCCACCTAAGGGGATGCCTTAGGTCCATAAGGACTTACCCTAGGCCCGGTGGGCATAGGTGCCACTCAAGGGGAGACCTTGAGTCCATAAGGACTTACCCTAGGCCCGATGGGCTTAGGTGCCACCTAAGGGGATGCCTTAGGTCCATAAGGACTTACCCTAGGCCCGATGGGCATAGGTGCCACTCAAGGGGAGACCTTGAGTCCATAAGGACTTACCCTAGGCCCGATGGGCTTAGGTGCCACCTAAGGGGATGCCTTAGGTCCATAAGGATTTACCAGCTTGATCAGGGCTGTACCGACAGAGACTTCATATCATAACCCAACAGTATACCCCAGATGACAATCGGTAATTAGATTTCAGACATGAGTAACATAATACATGAAACAGACATATTCTATTCAGAGTATCAGAAACAGAAGTTCATGCTTTTAACAGATAAATGGGCATACCATTGAGCAAAGCAGACATTCATTATTCATCATGCAAACATATTGTACCATCATATATCAAGCTAACATATCATACTATCAAGTAGGCAGAGAATGTCATTATGCAGTTCATTCAACAGAAATTAGCACACACATGGAACACACTAATTGGGACAGATCATTTCTCAGAGATGCTTGGCATTTACGGAATGAGACATATTGAGCTTGTGACGATTTGAACGGATTTCTGAAACGTGGCCCCTATAAAAAGGGGATTCATACTAACGGTTTAACCCAGATATTCAGGAGATGATACATCAAGATCTTGGAGAGCTTTGACATATCCTGAGTGATTCATCCATTTAGGCTTACAAGGACATTATGGTCATTTTATCATACACGGACATTTTGGTAATTTATACCAACAAGGCGTAAACGGTGGCTCAGAAATTCTATTTGCCCATCAGGTATCCAAACAGGCGTTCAGAGATTTCTACGTCAAGATCTTTCACGATATCAGATATATTCAGGGCTATTTTGATTACTTTGGCCAACGAGGGCATTTTGGTCTTTTAACAATTATGGGTGATTTGTAATTTAGCCCAATAATTATGAAATGACGATTTGCAATATTTAAGATTCCCAGAAGTTTATCGAGTCTCCAAAACCATTTGAACTAACATATTCCAACCTTGCAGTACTAACCAACACTTCTGATGCATCTAAACTGTATCGTATATCTGAACGGTTACTTTCATATCTCACCACATGACTTGCCACAGAGTAATCGAACTAATACTCTGTGCGGGAAGACTTCCACCCTTATATTAATATCAAGAGTGTTTGACGTACGTAAGTCATGCTTCAACCCTTGAGGGCATTTCGGTCATTTTCAGCTTTATCGACATTTCCAAAATTTTATCAAGACAATTTACTTATTCTAGTCAATGGGGGTAATCCAGTTATTCTGAAACTCGGAATATCCATCATTTCTGTCAATTGAACCATTTATAGTATTTCAATTATTTAAATATTCATGGGTGTCTCAACCATTCAAGAAATTTCGGTACTTCCAACCACTCCATTCATTTCAGAACTCAAGGGTTTATCCATCCTTCCAGTTCATTTGTGAACCTCGGTGTCCGAGGATACTTCAACTCTTTTTTAGTCATACCATCCTTCCGATTATTTTAACCATAACAGTATTTTCAATACTTTTAGTCATTTCAATCTATTCTGTAATTTGAGCCACTCGCTTAATTCAGGGGTATGTATAGATTCCCCTAAATCTATAGTCGAAGATTCATTCCAAATCCAAGATGACCTAACACCTTTCCATAGTTTTCCAAGTAGTTCGAGGTTTTCAGATGAATCATGTTGTTTTACCATATTTAGCGTAGATTTCTAGACCGCTTCTGATTTCAATGGTATTTTAGTCATTCACAGACCTTGAGAGCATTTTCGTAATTTCATGTCCAGGTATCTTTCGCATTTAAACATTTCACACTAATGCTCAGAATTGGAGATTAGCTGCCTCATTAATTACTTAATGAACTTCAGATACTTCAGATTTATTAGCTTACTCGTTCGAGCATTTCGGTCTTATCTAAATTACCATACTCAATTTCATATTTAGTTTGACTTAAGTAGGGCTATCAGCACTTCTTATCATTTTCATGCATGCATTAACAAATACCAACATGTTCTCAAAGCATACAAGAGGTAGTAGTGTATTACCTTTAATACTTGCTATATCGGTCGACCATTATACTCCGTTCGATCACTCTCGAACCCGAAAGCGACGTCCTCGACATCTCGAATACAAGAAACTTCAAATACCCAAGGGCAACTGGTCACCGGACGGTCGCCGGGGAGGTCGTCGGACGGTCACCGGAAAGTCCATTTCGCGTCGTTTCTTACATGCGTTCAAAATCGCCGAAAGTCGCGCAACTCCGATGAGGGACTTGCCGGCGTCGGGTCGACGATCGGTTAAGGGGGTTTTGCTCCCCTCCACGTCAAGAGCTCGGATCTGGTGTCCGTCTCGCGAACGGACGACAACCGAGGCCAGGAAAAGCAAGAAACAACGGCAACGATTGGGTTTCTCGCAGCCGCTTTAAATGGTGTTTGCCGACGAAAGGTGGCTCGACGACGCGCGTGGAAGCCAGGGGCGAGGTTGCGACGTCGTGGCGCTTCTGATGATACCGGCGGTGACTCTCACGGCGGCGCGGTGGGCGAGCTCGGACGAAGACGATGAGGTGTCGGTTGGGTTTTAGAATTCTCTGGAAACTCATCTTATTGATTCCAACAAAAAAAATTAAATGGGTAGGTGGACAGACACGTTGTTTTTAATAGATCTTATTTAGGCCTCCCAAAACTTAACTCAAACATTAAAGTAGTCAAACCCTTGACAGAAAAGGACACTTGGCTCAATGGTTAAACATACATGGGTGAAGGATGTGGTGTGGTCGTGGGTTCAAAACCCCACAACTACAAATCCGCCTTCTTTTTGTTTTAAAGCATTTTTTTTAGTGTTACATGGCATGCTCACACATTAAAGATGGCTAACCTCTAAGCTTAACCTCTTCGATTATATGGTTACTTATTTTTAATGATTTTTTAAATGCTTTTGTATATTTTTAATAGTTAATTTTCTATAAATGCATGACATCGAAAGAGTTTTTACGCATAAGTGTGTTTGACCTACTCATTCTTATTTTTAAACAAACTGTAAAAAGACTTGGATAAATTGAATTTCATGGATTTTAAAACTTGATATTTTTACTGAAATTCAGTGATTTTCTAAAGTGTCAAAGTATTTTTGAGCTAAAATTTAAAGTGGAATGCACTTATTAAGGGGGCTTTTGTTTTCAAAAGAATTTACATACTCTTCATTGTTTGTAACGCCTCGGGTTTAGGGTCTGGGATTTTGGACCGGACCCGAGAAAGGTTTGTAAATCGAGTTTTGGGGTTCATGTTGACTTTAAAAGAAAATGGTTCCATAAAAGTGTTAAATTAAATTGGATTTTAAATAAATAAATAGTAATAATAATAAAGTAAAATATGGATTTTGTTAAAATAAAGGGGTTTCATAACAAATGGAATAATAAAATAAGATAATTTCAAAAGTCGTCTTCTTCTTCACCAAAACTCACGTTATTTGTCCCTAAGACAACCATTCTCATCTTTTCCTTCAATCTCCACCAATCTTGAAGATTTTAAGAGGTAAATAACTTGGTTTTATTCTTCTCTTCTTTCCAATCTTGCTTTTGACATTTTCTTTTCAAAGTTTTGAAGATTTCTCAAGTTTCCTTATTTTGGGTAAAATGTGTTTTTGAAGGGTTTAAGCAAGCTTTTGCTAAATGATGATTGGGGTAGGTTATAACCTAAGTTTTGGGTGTCCATAAGTGTTTAAATGGTGGGTTAAACCTAAAATCCCGAAATAGAATAAATGGGTAAAATTTGAGTTAGGGAAATATGAGTTTTTGGGTTGTTTATGGTTGGAAATGGTTTCTAAGGGGTTTGTGGATGTGTGTTGATGATTTTGAAGCTTTCGGGTATGTTTTGGATGATGATTTGATTTAGTAATAGCTGGGTTTTTGTTTGAAGATGGGTTTTTGTCTACTTCCGGGCTTGAATCAGGAAATAGGTGTCGTTGGATATTTGCTATGTTGATAGCAGTGAGTTTTGTGATTAGAAAGTGTGTTAATCTTCTTCTTTGGTCTGGTTTGAATCAACAGAACCAAGTTTGGGGATTTCGGACGTGTTACCGGAAGTTACAGAAGCTGAAAAAGGGAGTTCGACTAGTGTGGCGTGCTACCGATGAGTGGAAATGTTTTGAAAGTTTGGGTTGAGCCTAAAGAGCCAACCTAAACTCGAGAGTAAGTTTTAAGTATTAACGTTGCTTTCGTTTATCTTTTTACTTTCCTTTATAAAGCATGTGATGAGTGTTGACTTTGGATGAAACCATTGTGCTCTTACCCTTATGAATTGTGGTTCCGTGCTTATGTGTTACCATGAGTGGTTGAATTGGTTAAATGGATTGTTGATGTTTTGTGTATTGGCAAATATGTGGGTCTTACCGGGTATAATTGGTTGACCATAGGGTTAGAGTTCACTAGTAAAATTCGTGCGTGACCCTAGTGATGTAAGACGCCATTATGGAGGAGTACGGTGAAGGAAGATGCCACTGGAAAATGTATATATTGACTACGGTGATGTAAGATGCCAGCATATGTCTTGTTGTTCTATAAATTCGGTGATTTAAGATGCCATCGTATCCAATTCGCGTATCCGAGTAAAGTTACCATAGTTGCCAATATACTTTAATGTGTTGAAATTTTGAGTTTATCATGTAGATGATGATATGTGGAATATTCTATGTGAAGAGATTGTTGTGCATTATAGTAGATTATGATGCTATAGATCATGCTTGATGTAAGATGCCAAGCATGTGTTCATGTTGTTTATTCATACTTGATATGAGATCCCAAGTTCTTTGGTTTTGTTTTCAAAATATGAGCAAATGGTTTAAAAACTGCATTGTTGTTGTTGTAGTTTGAGCACCACTGACTAAGCTCTTATGCTTACGCGCTCTTTTCCAACAATACAGATCGTTAGTGATTCGGGAAGAAAAGGAAGGTGAGGGAAAGGCTTCGGTGATCGTAGCTTAAGCTCAAGTATGGATTTTAAGTTGTAATGATATATTAGCAATGAGAATACTTGCACTTGTGGTTAGGGAGGTTGATGTAAACTCCCATGTGTTTGATCATGTTGCTACATGTTTTAAATGTTGAAACCATGCTATGTTGATACTTGCTTTGGCTTTTGGTTAAATGCCTTGTGTTTTGGCTTGTTGGTGCTTTGAGTTAAAGTTTTCTTTTTGTTCTTTTAAGTTTGAGATCCATGCTTGTGTGTGTGTATGATCGAAACCTATTTTTAGGGTGTATTGCATCTAGAATGGTTGCTCAATATGTTGTGTAACCCCCTCGTCCCGGTCCGGACGCTTGACCGGTCCGAGTGGGCCACACGGGGAAAACCGAGGCGAAACCCGTTAAGGTTCCCCCTCGGTTAACAACCCTAGAAAATTTCTTTTATTTATCTTGTCTATATGCATTACTATTGTCCTATGTGAGACACGTCAGCGGAAACACAAGCATTCATAAAACGATCATTCGAACAACACATGCAAAACAGTCCATTTTAGATTATTAGACAGGCCGTTTCGAAACACCATTGAGGCGTATCGAAACGCCTTGACTAGGTCAACTGCCCCAAGCCCATACGAGGAGGCCGTATCGGAACGGAGGTCAACCGTTCCGAAACATTCTCAACGGTCAACTTCTCGTGGTCAACGAGATTTTGACCGTTTCGAAACCCTTAGACCCGTTTTGAAACGCTTTCATCTCGGCAATTTCTCATATTTCCAGTAGCCAAAATGTTCCGAAACCCGTATCGTAACAGGGGCTCACAGTGGCCAAACCGTATCGAAACGCGTTCCGATACGGGGTCCCTGAAGCCTTACCCGTTCCGAAACGGCCCAGCTCGTTTCGAAACACGAGCTGTCTGCAACCCTCAAAAACCAGACTTAGGCATTTCTCAACAATTCTAAGGGCCCTAAACGGCCCCAAACAACACTCGGCATAAACATACATGAACTAGAGGCATGGATCCTATGACAAACATGCTCAAACACCCAAGGCATAAATGAAACATTCATTCTTGGCATTTACACAAAGGCAACAAACTTCAGCAAGACCAACACTTAGACAAAATAAGATAAGCAAATCCAACATGGTTTACAAGCAAGGCAATCATCCCAAAAGCCAAATTAACAAACGTATAAAGGGAGTCTAACATGCTCCCACACAACAACATAACATATTTCAAAAGGCTCAAACTACGACACCTATCCCATTGCTTTACTATTACAATCTTTAAATTTAAATATCATACTTGAGCTAACCATAAGCAACACTTGGAGGCATTTCCTTGCCCTTGCCACCCACAAGCTACTGATCTGCACTGTCGAACAAAAAGGAGCGTAAGCATAAAAGCTTAGTGAGGGTAAGCTCATAAAACAAACCTCGACAATGCAGGGTTCAAGCACAAGCTTACAACCAAGGTATAATGCATGATCTTACCTTTGATCCACATAAGCCAATCTACACATGATGCATGAACATATATTCAATATCATGCCATGCCCAACATGTTTAAATCCACAACATATGTAATCACACATATTAAACCATGATAGCAACACATCCCAAATCACATTGGCTCACAAATAATCACATATTGGCAACATAAACCACAATCCGTATTGGCACCTAGCTATGACTCGAATACGTGGATAACCATTGGAACTCACATCCAACAACATAACCATTACCTGACGGTGGGATTACACTCATCACCGTTCACGCGGAGGGGATTCCACTCATCCTCACGCCTCGTTTCACGCAGAGGGGATTCCACTCATCCTCACGCCCGTCGATGGGATTCCACTCATCACCGACTATTATATATAAGAAGATTTCCGGGTGAACCCGTACTCCATCTTGATGACTACCATCATCAAGACCACGCGTGCATTTTGACTCACGTGTGCACACTAAACATCCTAATGATCGATCATTTGTACCCAATCATACTAGTGCCAATACTACACATTTCATTAATCTTTCACAATATCATTTCATAACAACTTCCGTGCTTAGCACGTACTCACCATGACTCACCGTCATGCAGAAACCACATTTCCATGCCTAGCATGTACTCACCATGATCCTCGGATCATACAATCACCTCATAATATCATTAACACAATATCACATCATATTTCATGCATATGTATATCTCCATCATGTTTATCATCAACATGCATATAACAATGCATCAAACATGCCTCAACATACATGTATACAACATATACATAACCAACACCATCACCATTTAACACGAGGCATAAACAACCATTAAAGAGTGCAACCAAAGTCTCTAATCAAAGCTTGGGATTAGGCTACCACTCTAATCCCAACTCTAGGTGGGTCTACCAATCCCAACCTAGTCCACATGCTTGAACCAATTTCTCAAACCCATTTTAAAAATATTTAACCACTCACCTCCACCTCCAAGCTCAATTACCAAGCAACCAAAGTCTTCAAGTTTCCGGATTTGTTCCCAAGGCTTCACCAACACATAATCTCGCTTTTAATCGTTTCAACACAACCAAAAATAGCCTCAAATCAGTCCACACAACAATGTAACAAACCCGGAACACTAATCAAGCAATAAACACATGAATTCAAGCCATGAACAACCCCAAAATCACCAAACCCGAGCAGCCCTTATACCCATCCCACAACTTGTGATTTCAACACATTTAGCACATTCAAATGCTTCCAAAACAGCCCCCAACCATTACCCTAACATCAACCTTCAATTTCCAACACAAACCATACCCAAAACTCATCTAAAAACCCTCCTAAAAACCCACCAAAACCCAAATTCGGGAATATGTATAAAATTATGTAAAAATCATCTATGTTGGACCTTATGGGTAGTAAACAACATATCTAACCATAATAAATCAAAATCTTTGATAAATAATCATAAAGCTTCAACCTTTGACCTAAGACTTTGAAAAACCCAAATGCAAAATACATAGTTTTTATGAAATCTAATGGTACCAAAATGTAAAGGAAACCAAGGCCAAGTTAAAAACATATTTACCTTTCAAAACCGAGTTGAAACGAAGGAGTAAAGAAATGGAATAGTAGCATGGAGAAGCTCTCCCCTTTTTGTCGTTGGTTTTGAGAAATTGGAAGTGAGGAAGAAGATGAGCACATGCTCATCTTTTGTTTTATTTTTAAATCACCCAAAAATAATATTTACAACTATGCCATTAATGAATGACCAAAATCCACCTCTCTTAAAGTCCATGGATTTTGGACCCAAGAGATAGGCCCAACATAGCCTTAACCATTTTGAAATCCCGAGGCCCATGAAAATATTTTATTATTTAAATTATAAAACCGAACCTGAAATAATATTAAAATATTATTTTCACCCGACCCCTAAACCCGGGTGTTACATGTTGCTTATAGTTTGTGCTTGTTTCCTTGTGCTTAAAACTTCAGAAGTCTGTCTTTCTGGGCATGGGGTATCGATATGCTCAAGGTAGTATCGATACAGTCCCCTGTTTTAAGCCCATCGTATCAATACACGAGGGCGTTCCGATACCAGTTTGGGTCTCTGGAAATCTGAGATTTTAGCGAGAAATTGGGGTATCAATCGAGTCTTAGGTGTATCGGTATGGTCCTTGAAGTTGAATTTAGGAGCTTGACCATTAAGGATGTATCGATACCAGCCTTGAAGGGTATCGATACGGCCTCTTGAAGTTGACCTTGGGGAGTTTGACCGTTGAAGGCATATCAATACGGGCCCTAGGTGTATTGATACGGCCTGTAGAAAAATCACTAAAAACTAACCTCCAATGTCTGTCTTTCTTGGTTCATGTTCGTGTTTGCTTTTCCGCTGCATGTCACCTCACATAGGTTAAAAATGGCATTTAGACAAGATTAATTTAAAAGAAAAAAATTAAGGTTGCTAATCAGAGTGAAGCCTTAACAGGTTTCTCTTCAATTTTCCCCGTGTAACCCGCTCGATTCAGTCTGGTGGCTAAACCGGGTCGAGGGGGTTACATTTGGTGGTATCAGAGCATCGGTTATGAGGTTCTCCAGGAAGGTAAGTCAGGTAAGTTGATTCTGTGTGTGTTTGATTATTTTGCACGGTGTTTGTGAGCATGACTTTGCGTTTCTGCTGATGTTTGAAGGTTGGTTAAGCATTCCCATTGCTAGGTATTATTATGGTAAAGTGGTTTTGATTAAAAGAGCTTAAACACACGGATCCCTGCCTTTGCTGACCTAATGTTTTTCTCGTGTTTTGTGTTTGTTGGTTTAGATTGTTTTATTGTTATGGTGAGACCGAGGGGAAAGCCTAGAGCAGGTGACCAGGCACCCGGGGATGTGCCTCTTTCTCCTTCTTCTCCCGATGGTAATGAGGCGAATGTCGGAGGTAATGTACCTCAGGCTGGTGCGAATGTTGGAGGTGATGGTAATGGACCTCAGGTTGGCCAGGGCCAGGCCGGTGCAAACATGACTCAATTACTTCAGACTATAGCTAGAGCTTTTCAGACGGCTATTGTTGGTCTTCATGCTGCAGCACCACCTCAGAGTGCGGGGACAAGTTTTCCCCTTGAGCGACTTCATAACTTAGGCGGTGTCGAGTTTCGTGGCATGTCTCCCAAGGGTTCGGAGGCATGGCTTGAGAGTACTACACGCATCTTGGGTAAGATGGAGTGCTCGAACGCTCGTAAGTTCGGTTGTATTGTTTCGTTACTTCAGGGAGATGGATATGATTGGTGGACCACAGTTATCTCAGGTATGCCTGATGCCGAGGTTACTTGGAAATTCTTCCGTAGTGCATTCTGCAATAAGTACCTTGGTGCTCGCTATCAAGATGAGAAGAAGAGAGAATTTATGGCTTTAGTGCAAGGTAGTATGTCTGTATCCGAGTATGAGGTACAGTCTGTGCGCTTGAGTCAGTATGCTTCAGAGTTGGTTCCTACTGAGAGGGAAAGGTGTGAACTGTTCTGTTATGGGTTGGTTACGGAGGTGAAGACCTACATGCTTGCTTCTGATTACACCGAGTTCGATGTCTTGGTCTCTAGGGCCAAGGACATTGAGCAAAGTCTAGGTTTGATTGCTCGTTCAGGTGGATCCAGTTCAGAGAAAAGGTCTGCCAAGTGGGAAAGAGACCTTAGCAAGAGGCACAAAGATAAAAGGCACCAACCGAACTTTAGGCGTGGAGGTGGTAGCTTGGGACGAGGCCATCATGGTCAAGGTTTTGTTGCTTGCACACCCGAGTGTACTAGATGTGTGAGGAACTATTCCAGAGAGTGTTGGGTACCTTTCGTGCTTGTTGGAACTGTAGATCCCAAACACATTTGAGGCGTGAGTGTCCTCATCCGGCTAGGGATGGTCAGGTACTAGCTAGAGCTGTTGAGCATCAGAGAGGCCGTGGGCGCGGCCGAGGTAACTTCCAACCTAGGAATGATGGTCAGAGAAATTCGGCCCATGTTGTCGCGGTACAACTTGAGGGAGGTGGACCGACTAGAGTATACGCACAACATGAGGCTGGGAATGACACAAATGTGATCACAGGTAATTTTTTGTTGCAATCTTTATCTTTGCTTTCGTTGATTGATTCTGGCTCGATACATTCGTATCATTTAGGTGAGCATTCAAGATCATTAGATTTGCCTTTTGAGTTGCTAGATATAGGTATGTATGTTACGAGTTCTTTTGGTGAGACAATTGTAGTTAGGAAAGTGTTCAGAAGATGATCTTTGATGATTCAGGGTCACGTGTTTCCCGTTGACATGATGGAGTTGCCCTTCTATGGTTTCGATGTAATTCTGGGTATGGATTGGCTTGTGGAGCATAGAGCTAGGATAGATTTTGAGACTAAAAGAGTTTCTTTGAGGCTTTTCTGATGATTACGAGGTAGTAGTAGTTGGCGAGAACGTTAAGTTCTTGTCTAATGTTGTTTCAACTTTAGAGGCTCAGAGGATGATGAATTTGGGTTGTCAAGCTTACTTAGCCTACATGATGAATCCGAATATGAGTGAAGTTAGACCGCGAGACATCAAAACAATTTGTGACTTTCCGAGTGTTTTTCCAGAAGAATTGCCTGGTTTGCCTCCAGATAGAGATGTGGAGTTTGTTATTGAGACGTATTCCGATTCTGCTCCCATATCGATTGCTCCGTATAGAATGGAACCTAAAGAGACTAAGGATTTGAACACACATCTTCAAGAACTGTCAGATATAGGTTTTATTAGGCCTAGCATTTCACCTTGGGGATCTTCGGTCTTGTTTGTAAAGAAGAAGGATGACAGTATGAGGATGTGCATAGATTATAAGCAGTTGAACAAGGTAACAGTGAAGAACAAATATCCCTTGCCACAGATTGATGATTTTCTTGATCAGTTGAGAGGTGCTTCAATGTTTTTGAAGATTGATTTGAGATCGGGTTACTATAAGTTGAAGGTAAAGGATGTGGATATACCGAAGACAACTTTCCGTACATGATATGGGCACTATGAGTTCTTGGTAATGCCTTTCGATTTGATTAATGCCCCAACTGCATTTATGTACATGATGAATAAAGTGTTTCACGAGTTTTTGGATAGATTTTTAGTAGTGTTCATAGATGACATTCTAGTGTACTCCAGGACCGAGGAAGAACATGATGAGCATTTGCGATTAGTACTTCAGACCTTACTTGAGAATCAGTTGTATGTCAAGTTGAGCAAATGCGAGTTTTGGATTAGGGAAGTAGTCTTTCTAGGTCATGTGATCTCAGCCGATGGGATTAGTGTGGATCCTAAGAAAATAGAAGCAATAGTGAGTTGGAAACAACTGAAGTCAGTGACCGAAATCCGTAGTTTTCTAGGTTTGGCCAGGTATTATCGAAGGTTTGTTGAGGGATTCTCGAAGATTGATGCACCTTTGACTAAATTGTTACAGAAAAATGTTTTGTATGATTGGACAGATACAAGGCAACAAGCATTTGAAAAGTTGAAGAAAGCATTGACGGAAGCTCCTATTTTGATTCAGCTTGAACCAGATAAAGAGTTCGTAATCTTTAGTGATGCGTTGTATGTAGGTTTAGGGTTTGTGCTTATGCAAGAAGGAAGAGTTGTAGCTTATGCTTCGAGACAATTGAAGATTCATGAGAAGAATTACCCCACCCATGACATAGAGTTAGCAGCTGTGGTCTTTGCCTTGAAGATTTGGAGACACCACCTTTATGGTGATAAATGCACATTCTACACCGACCACAAGAGTTTGAAATATTTGATGACTCAAAAAGAGTTGAATCTTAGACATCGTAGGTGATTAGAGCTTCTTAAGGACTATGACCTCATAATAGGGTATCATCCGGGTAAAGCAAATGTAGTGGCTGATGCCTTGAGTAGGAAGGTGGCAGTTGATTTGCGATCTATGTTTGCGAGATTGAGTGTGTCACAAGATGGTGGTTTGATAGCCGAGCTACAGGTTAAACAGTCGTTAGTTCAGTTGATTCGAGAAAAACAGTTGCAAGACAGATCTTTGGCACCTCACGTGCAAGATATGGCCGAGGGTAAACCCACAGATTTCTGCTTTAGTGAGAATGAGACCTTATGTTTTAAGAATAGAGTAGTTGTTCCAAAAGATTCCGAGTTGAGACGTATTATTTTGAATAAACTCATAATAGTCATTTTGCTATGCATACGGGTAGTACAAAGATGTACCGTGGGTTGAAAAATGAGTACTTCCGGATTGGGTTAAAGAAAGATATGGCCGAGTATGTGAGTAGATGTATGGTTTTTCAGCGTGTTAAGGTCGAGCATCAATTTCCATCAGGTTTTTTACAGCCGTTGAAGATTTTGGAATGGAAGTGAGAACATATTACTATGGATTTTGTGTCAGGTTTGTCATTGACTCATTCGAAGAAAAATTTAGTGTGGGTAATAGTTGACAGATTCACTAAGTGTGCCTATTTCATACCTGTTCATACTACTTACACCTTAGAAAGGTTGGCCGAGTTGTATATCAGTGAGATTGTGAGGCTGCATGGTGTACCGAAGTCTATTGTGTTAGATAGAGATCCGAGATTTATAGCTAGATTTTGGGAGTGTTTGCATCGTGCTTTGGGGACTTGGTTGAACTTCAGTACTTCGTATCACCCACAGTCAGATGTTCAGTTAGAGAGAGTTATTCAGGTGTTAGAGGACATGTTGAGGTGTTGTATCATCGACTTTCAGGGTTCATGGGAAAAACATCTACCGCTAGTAGAGTTTGCGTACAATAACAGTTATCAGGCTAGTATTCAGATGGCACCATATGAAGCTTTGTATGGTAGGAAATATAGAACACCTGTTTGTTGGGCCGAAGCCGGAGAAAATCTTGTACCTATGCGAGACTTGCTTAAGGGCACTACCGAGAAGGTAAAATTGATTTGTGATCGCTTGAAGGTAGCTTCAGACAAACAGAAATTGTATGCAGATTTGAAGAGGAAGAAGATTGAGTATGCTATCAATGATAAAGTGTTCTTGAAGGTTTCCCCATGGAAGAAGGTACTGAGGTTTGGTAGAAAGGGGAAGTTGAGTCCGCGATTCATTAGTCCTTACAAGATAGTTGAGAGGATTGGTCATGTTGCATATAGATTGAGATTGCCATCCGAATTTGAGAAGATTCATGATGTGTTCCATGTTTCGATGCTCCGATAGTATATATCAGATTCATCTCATGTGATGCCAGTGGAAGAGATTGAATTGAATCCGGATTTGTCATATGATGAAGAACTAGTTGAGATTCTTGCTACGAATAGTAATGTTTTGCGTGGAAGGACCATTGAGTTAGTCAAGGTTTTGTAGAGACATCGGGGTGTGGAAGAAGCCACTTGGGAGAGAAAAGCAGACGTGGAAGAGCAATTTCCGTACCTCTTTCCATCAGATAAATTTTGAGGATGAAATTCCTTAAGTGGGGGAGAGTCGTAACGCCTCGGGTTTAGGGTATGGGAATTTGGACCGGGACTCAGGAAAGGTTTGTAAATCGAGTTTTGGGGTTCGGGTTGACTTTAAATGAAAATGGTTTCATAAAAGAGTTTTAAATTAAATTGGATTTTAAAGAAATAAATAGTAATAATAATAAAGCAAAATATGAGTTTTGTTAAAATAAAGGGGTTTTATAACAAATGGGATAATAAAATAAGATAATTTCAAGAGTCATCTTCTTCTCCACCAAAACTCACGTTATTTGTCCCTAAGACAACAATTCTCATCTTTTCCTTCAATCTTCACCAATCTTGAAGATTTTAAGAGGTAAATAACTTGGTTTTATTCTTCTCTTCTTTCCAATCTTGCTTTTGACATTTTCTTTTTAAAGTTTTGAAGATTTCTCAAGTTTCCTCATTTTGGGTAAAATGGGTTTTTGAAGGGTTTAAGCAAGTTGTTGGTAAATGTCGTTTGGGTAGGTTATAACCTAAGTTTTGGGTGTTCATAAGTGTTTAAATGGTAGGTTAAACCTAAAATCCCGAAATGGAATAAATAAGTAAAATTTGAGTTAGGGAAATATGGGTTTTGGGGTTGTTATGGTTGGAAATGGTTTTTAAGGGGTTTGTGGATGTGTGTTGATGATTTTGAAGCTTTCATGTATTTTTGGGATGATGATTTGATTTAGTAATAGCTGGGTTTTCGTTTGAAGATGGGTTTTGTCTACTTACGGGCTTGAATCAGGAAATAAGTGTTGTGGGATATTTGCTATTTATAATAGTGGGTTTTGTGACTGAATAATGTGTTAATCTTCTTCTTTGGTCTGGTTTTAATCAGTGGAGCCGAGTTTGGGGATTTCGGACGTGTTACCGGAAGTTACGGAAGCTTGAAAAAGGAGTTCGACTAGTGTGACATGCTACCGGTGAGTGGAAATGTTTTAAGAGTTTGAGTTGAGCCTAAAGAGCCAACCTAAACTCGAGAGTAAGTTTTAAGTATTAACGTTGCCTTCGTTTATCTTTTTACTTTCCTTTATAAAGCATGTGATGAGTGTTGACTTTGGATGAAACCATTGTGCTCTTACCCTTATGAATTGTGGTTCCGTGCTTATGTGTTACCATGTGTGGCTGAATTAGTTAAATGGATTGTTAATGTTTTGTGTATTGGAAAATATGTGGGTCTTACCGGGTATAATTGGTCTACCATAGGGTTAGAGTGCACTAGTAAAATTTGTGCGTGGCCTTAGTGATGTAAGATGCCATTAGGGAGGAGTACGATGAAGTAAGATGCCACTGGAAAATGTATATATTGACTACGGTGATGTAATATGCCATTGTATGTCTTGTTGTTCTATAGATTCGGTGATGTAAGATGCCATCGTATCCAATTCGCATATCCGAGTAAAGTTACCATAGTTGCCAATATACTTTAATGTGTTGAAAATTTTGAGTTTATCATGTTGATGATGATATGTGGAATATTCTATGTGAAGAGATTGTTCTGCATTATAGTAGATTATGATGCTATATATCATACTTGATGTAAGATGCCAAGCATGTGTTCATGTTGTTTATTCATACTTGATGTGAGATCCCAAGTTATTTGGTTTTGTTTTCAAAATATGATCAAATGGTTTAAAAACTGCGTTGTTGTTGTTGTGGTTTGAGCACTACTGACTAAGCTCTTATGCTTACGCGCTCCTTTCCAACAATACAGATCGTTAGTGATTCGGGAAGCAAAGGAAGGCTATGGAAATGCTTCGGTGATCATAGCTTAAGCTCAAGTATAGATTTTAAGTTGTAATAATATATTAGCAATGGGAATACTTGCACTTGTGGTTAGGAAGGTTGATGTAAACTCCCATGTGTTTGATCATGTTGCTACATGTTTTAAATGTTGAAACCATGCTATGTTGAGACTTGCTTTGGCTTTTGGTTAAATGCCTTGTGTTTTGGCTTGTTGGTGCTTTGAGTTAAAGTGTTCTTTTTGTGCTTTTAAGTTTGAGATCCATGCTTGTTTGTGTGTATGATCGAAACCTATTTTTAGGGTGTATTGCATCTAGAATGGTTGCTCAATATGTTGCTTATAGTTTGTGCTTGTTTCATTGTGCTTAAAACTGCAGAAGTCTGTCTTTATGGGCAGGGGGTATCGATACGCTCAAGGTAGTATCGATACGGTCCCATGTTTTAAGCCTACCGCATCGATACACGGGGGCATATCGATACCAGTTTGGGTCTCTAGAAATCTGATATTTTTGCGAGAAATTGGAGTATCAGTACGGGTCTTAGGTGTATCGGTACGGTCCTTGAAGTTGACTTTGGGAGCTTGACCATTAAGGGCGTATCGATGCCAGCCTTTAAAGGTATCGATACAGCCTTGAAGTTGACCTTGGGAAGTTTGACCGTTGGATACGTATCGATACGGGCCCTAGGTGTATCGATACGGCCTGTAGAAAAATCACTAAGAACTAACCTCCAATGTCCGTCTTTCTTGGTTCATGTTCGTGTTTGCTTTTCTGCTGCATGTCACCTCACATAGGTTAAAAATGACATTTAGACAAGATTAATTTAAAAGAAAAAAATAAGGGTTGCTAATTGGAGTGAAGCCTTAACGGGTTTCTCTTCGGTTTTCCCCGTGTAACCCGCTCGATTCGGTCTGGTGGCTAGGCCGGGTCAAGGGTGTTACATTGTTATTTTGAACCTTAAATGATTTTGAATTATTTTTTATATAACAAAAAAGGAGAGATAAGATTGAAAAATTAAATTTCAAAAGGGAAAAGGGGGAGCTTTAATATTTTCTCAAAACATTCTTTTTTTCTAAAATTATTTTTCTAAGGGGGAGAAATTTCAAAAACAAATTTTCAAGTGGTTTCGTTTTATCAAAAAGGGGGAAATTGTTGAGATATTTATTTTGATATAACTTAATGAAAAATGTTTTTGGACTTGATCAAATATTGCAAAATTAATTCAAAGTTCATTTAATTTAAAAATATGTTTGAAAGCTTTTAAGAGTGTTTTTGACTAAAAACAAATATTTTTCAAGTAATTTAAAAGTTCCCAACGGCTAGTTTTTTCATTCCACACTATAAATACAAGCCAATGACACTTGAAGAACGAAGAGGATAGACATCCAAGCTTAAAGATCAAGAGAGTAGAGTTTTTTATTGGTTTATTTTGTAATCTCTTCTATTTTTAGTCCAATCCTAGTGAGCCAAAATGTGTAAACACCCATCTAAAGATGTTATTAAGTTTACATTGTCTAAACCTCATTGTTCAGGGATATGTTCTAGTTGATCCTTATAAAAACTATGAGAGAGTTCTATCTTAGCCCGTGAAAAGATGGGGTTGTAAAGGTTTCGTCTTGAGCCTAGAAAAAGTAAAGAAATTCATAGTAAATTTGGGAAATCCTTAGTGTGGATGCTAAGGTAGTGGATGTAGACCTTGGTTAAAAGGTTGAACCACTCTAAAATCGATCATATTAAATTGTCATTTCTGTTTCGTTTTTTTTTCAATTTCAAAAGAAATATCTACACCCTTTATCGACGCTAATTTCGATTGAAAACATTGAGCCTAACACTACATCCACTATCTTAGCTCCCACTGAGGATTTTGAACAATATCCACTAGATATTATTCCCCCTTTCTAGGCTTAGGAGGTAACCTTTACAAACCGGTAAATCTTTCTACCTAAAAATTAACCAAGACACTCTCTTTACAAAGAAGAAATGACATGCTTAAAACTATCTCTCACAAGATTGATAAGTTACCCAAATTATAAACAAACTCTCCCCAAACTTGAAAGAAATGTATACAATGAAAATTACACCAAGTGGGGTTCAAGAATTTTACACTTTAAGCTCAAGGGTTTGGATATATACTTGGATGTTGCAAATAGGTTCAATAGTTGTTGTTGATGCTTTGGAGGCTTGCTTTTATACCCTTGCATTGATTTCTAGCCGTTTGGGTGGTTGAGATCATTAATCTAGCCGTTGGGCTACATTTTTGGCGCATTAAGTGCACTTCAACAACCAACCGTATCGGTACACGAAGGCACGTATCGATACTTGTCTAAAAAAAGAGAGTCATTGTGTACATTTAAGAGGGGCATATCGATACGCAGTAAGGCGTATCGGTACAGTTATAGTGTAAAATAAGGGACATATCGGTACACAATGACCGTATCGATACGGATTTTACTCACTGAAATCCTGAGTGAAATTTAAGCAAAAAGTGTATCGATACGCTATAGGGGCATATCGATACGGTCCAACGACTGTTTGAAAATTGTTGATTCCCATAACTGATAAGCAACGACTATTTTCATTAAATGCAAAGATTTGCTGAATAAAACCAAACTGTATCGATACGGGGTTACCGTATCGGTATGTTATGGCTTTAAAATAAATTTAGATTAAAAATCGTATTTTTACAGTGCTTACTGTATCGGTACACTTTAAGCGGTTGAAATTCTAGTAACGTAAAATCGTATCTATACGACTAGAGCCTATCAATACACCTTAGCGTAAGTGTTAAAATTTGTTTGAAAATACTTAGAAAAAATGTTTGGTTTGAACTATTTGACTTAAAAATCCGTTTTAGTTCAAATTGCTTGTCAATTTGTGAGACTTTAGAATAATTAAAATTTTATTTACTTTTACAAATAGGTCCTTAGACAATTTTTTATATCAAAATCAAATTAGGTTTTATAGTATATCTTCTAACTATTGTTGTGTTGGGATGAACTTTATTTTAACTACCCCATTCGTAATTTTCTCTAAGATGAAGTGCATTTGTACCAGATTCTTTGCAATGTTGATTGTATATTGATTATTATAGTAGAGCTCAAACTCTTTATTGTAATTTAATTTTAATTATGATAGTAGCCTTTGAACTTAAATTCCTTCACAAATTTCATTTGCAATGCTTTGGATTCTGTTTCTGCACTACTTCCTGAAATTATTTGTTGTTTTATACTTTTCTAAGTCATCAAATTTCCCCATACTAGAGCACTAACCACTGGTAGTTCTTCTAGTTGTTAGCTCTCTTGCCCAGCTTGCATCTGTGGAGATCTCTACCTTTTTGTTGTCATTTTTAGTAAAAATCTTGTCATACCCTAGAGTCATCTTCAAGTATCTCATAATCCTTATTATTGTCTCTAGGTGTTTTTTTAGGACCATTCATGAACTGGCTTATAACACTCACTGGAAAAATAATGTCAGGTGAGTGATAAATAAATGAGCTTACCTACTAATGTTTTATATTGTTACTTGTTTGTAGGAACTCTTTGATCAGCAGTCCTAACTTTCATGTTTGGCTCTATAGGTGTCTTTGCAGGCTTGCACCCAAGCATTCATGTTTCTACACGAAGGTCCAGGACTTCCTCTGGTTTATTACAATTTCAGAGCCTTACCTTTCTACTTCAATTCCAAGGAAGTACCTCAAATGTTTCAAGTCCTTCACTTCGAACTTAGTGGATAGGAACCCTTTTAGCTTTCTAATTTCCTAGTCATCATCACCTATGACGATTATGTCATCAATATAGACTATTAATATAGTCTTTTTATTTCTTGAAAGAGTCTTCACAAATAAAGTATGGTCGGATTGACATTGATAGTAACCAAAATTTAAAATTGCTTTAGTAAATCTATCAAAAAAAGGCCTTAGGTGATTGTTTTATGTTGTACAATGATTTCAATAGCTTACACACTTGGTTTGAACTACCACTTAGACCGGCTAGCCTATATATGTAGACTTCCTCCTCTAAATTTTCATTTAGGAATGCATTTTTCACATCAAGTTGAAGAAGTATCTAGTCTAGGTTTGCAGCAAAAGATAAGAGAATCCTCATCAGTGTTGAGCTTTGCTACATGAACAAATATTTCCTGATAATCAATCCAATAAGGCTGAGTAAATCCCCTCACAACCAACCTTTCTTTAAATCTTTCAATACTCTCATCTGAGTTGTATTTCACTGTAAAAATTCATTTATAGCTTACTACCTTCTTCTTAAGTGGTAAATCAGTCATCAACCAAGTTTTGTTTTGCCTCCAAAGCCTGAATTTCATCTTCTATAGCTTTCTTTCGTCTCTGATCTTGTAAGGCTTTATACATTATTTTAGAAATTTTTACTTTGTCAATTTTAACAGTAAAGGATTTAAAAGATGACATTAATTTCTCATAGCCCACATATCTCTAGATTGGGTGGTTTGTACATTTCTTGACACCTTTTCTTTGAGCAATAGGTAAGTCAGATGTATCAATAAAAGCATCAACAATATTATTTAAAATTTTCATACCTGTCTCCTCCAAGGATAGTGGAATTGATACCATTTCTTAAGTAGTCTTAGGTTGTATAGTTTCCCGAGTAGGTCCTTTTTTCCCATCATATATAGACATTGACTACCTTAGTTCTAAGTTGGTTCTCTGGAAAAACATTAGTTGTGGTAAGTAATATTTCAGTCATAGGTGTTAAGGGTTTTGGAGGTTCATGAATAGATTCTGAAATAAGATCATTTTAACAAGTATTGGTTTGGGTAGAGGTAATCTGATTTGAGAACACTGCAAATTAATCCCTGATGAGTGCTTTAATTTGTTAATGTTTTGTTACTAATTACTCCTCATCGATTCTTTGATATTGCTAATTCGAGTTGTTTTTATTCATTTTTGTGCAGGACTTTAATTCCCATAAATTAGTGCCAAAAGAACACATTCTGTATTTTTTTGGAATCAAGGCTGGACACATAGGCATGACCTCAGACATGGCGATTTCCGACATGGCAAATTCTGGCAGTCCAGTAAGCGATAGCTTATAAAACACAACCCAATCCGTTGGATCAAGAAAGAAGGACGGACGAAATCACCTAGAGTTACAATTTGAGTTAGATTTAAATATTTGGGGATTACAACTTTGTTTAAGATTTTATCTTTCAATTATCTATGTTTTTATTTGAATATTTTTAGGATTTTCTTTAGGCATTTTATTTCTTTAGGTATTTTATTATCTTTAGGTTCTCTCAAGCTATAAATACCCCCTTAGGGTGAAGCTTGAAAACACATCCTCTACTTAGCTTTTGTTTTGTTTTGGGGAATTTAATTATTTTCTTCTTCATCTTCTTTTGTTCACTTATTTTTCTTTTGTTTTTAAGTATGATTTCTATCATGCTTAGCTAAACCTCCATTTAGCCGATAGATACGTAACAAATCAATCCATTTCGTAAGAACCACAATAACACTTCATACCTTCAAATTTCTTTTTTGATTTTCAGCAATATTGGATTGACAATTGGTCTTTCCTTTAAGCATCTAAACACCTTTAATCCAAAAAGCGTGTGTTGGTTTGATCGATGATTTGATCTACCGTTGGGGAGAAAATTCAGCTTGTAGCAAATTCAACTTCCTAAGAACACACTTAGCGGCGGTCCATTAAGGAAAAACAAGATCGAGTTCGATTCTCATTAAGACACCATAATCTGAGCACAGGCTTTTTTAGCACTAAAGAAGCATTGGCGTTAACATCGATAGCCGTTATTGATTCAAACAAGGACTATATTCTAAGGATTGACCTTGGGAAATTAGTTCTCCAGCGAGAAAAGTAAGTTACAATGGTTGGGCCTTGTAGACTGTAATCTGCAAGTTTCCGAAGTAAAATCTATTTCAGTGATCGAGACGAATTGAGGCGAAGCGAAGATAGAGGCTATTTCTCATCATAATTACTCCCAATTTACTCTTCTAGTTTCTGTTATTTTTACTTATTTAGTTTACTCAATCTATTTCATCAAATCCCCTATTCATTTTATTTTCTTTTTCAAGAAAAGTTAGTGTTAAAGCCTCCCTACATCAGAAGCTCTTTAGTCCCTGTGGATCGACCCTTCTTCTCTATTACTACATTGTTTATTTATTTTAATTTGAGATTAAGGATAATTTATTTGACAACTACGACGCTTGTTAAATTGGCTTCGTTGCCAGGGACTTCGGCAAAGTTACTGATATTGTTTTGTTTTGATTTATGACTAGGAAGAATCCGGGCGAACTAGCAGATTTTGTACCGGAGATCGAAGCATTAGCCCGAGGACTAAACGCACAAACACTTTGAGAAAAAACAACAGGAAGAACGAAGATTGCGGCAACAACAATTCGAGCGAGATCTTGAAATATCCTCTGAAGTTGAAATACACTTCGAGTACACCAACGTAGAACAAATTCCGATGGGAGACAACGACCAACCCATTCGCGGCACCCGACGGTCAACAACCATTGGGCATTACATTTCTGAATGGAGAAACGCCATTCACGCTCAAGATAGGCTTGATACATCTTTTTCTGACCTAGCATGGTTTGCCCAGTGAAAATCCGCATAAACATCTAAATGAATTTCACATGGTTTGCTTAAGAACCAAACCACAATGAGTATCTAAAGACCAAATAAAACTCTGTGCTTTCCCTTTTTCTTTAGCCGATGTGGCTAAAGATTGGTTATTTGACTTACCATCTAATTCAGTTACAACATGGATTGACATGGCTTGACTTTTTCTTGACATGTTCTTCCCTGCAGCCAAGGCAAGCGAACTAAGGCGAAACATCTTGAGTATTCGAAAAAGGATACCAAGTCATTATATAACTACTGGGAGAGATTCAAGAAGCTATGCGCAAATTGTCCACAACATGGACTTTCGGAACAAACACTTTTCCAATATTTTTATGAAGGCTTAATTCCTATGGAGATGAAGATGGTTGATGCAACAAGTGGAGGGGCACTTGTAAACATGACTCCGACTGCGGCTAGAAATTTGATTTCTACTATGACTACTAACTCCCAACAGTTTCTCCCTTCCAGTGAACCCTCTCGACGAGTTCATGAGATAAGTACTCCTTCCATTGAAGCAAAAAATTGACAAACTTACTAATGCAGTTGAAACCTTACTTACAGGTAAAATAGTTCAGGCTCGCGTACGTGGAATTTGTACCATGCCTGATCATACAACTGACTACTGCTCGACGCTTCAGGAAGATACAACATCATATGTAGATGATGTAGGAAATTTCCCAAGACCTCCCTAGTGGAGATATGATCCTCATTCGAACACATATAATCCTAGATGGAAAAATCATCTGAATCTCATTTATGGAACAAATGCGTAGTACAACCAATCATATCAACCGTCTATGCCTCAACAACAACAACCGCAGAAATCATCCTTGGAGGCCGTAGTAGAGAGGCTAACACTAAGCATAGAAAAGTTTCAACTAAAGATCGAAGCACACTTTCAAGAAATTAACAAGCAAATGAGTCAACCAATGTTAGTAGTGAGTCGTTTAGAATCCAAAGGGAAGCTGCAATTTTAAACCGAGGTAAACCCACGAGAAAACGTTAGTGCAATCACCCTTTAGAGTGGCACTGTTATCGCACCACCAGTCCCTAAAGATGTTGCCGCAAAACCCCAAGAGAAAGATGAATCGGAGTCCCAAAAAGGGAAAGGAGTTGTTGATGCAGGAACCAGAAGAAGAAGAAAGCCGAGTCACAAACTCCTCTTGCGCCATCTCCCTACGTTACTCCACCTCCCTTTCCTTCGAGGTTGGTGAAGCGTGATAAGCAAGCCGAGGAACAAGATATTCTTGACTTATTTCATAAAGTGGAGGTAAACATACCTCTTATTGATGTGATTAAAAAGGTTATGCGGTATGCCAGACTCTTGAAGGACCTTTGCACAAACAAAAAAAGACTTATCGGTAATGAAAAGGTAAACTTGGGTGAAAATGTATCAGCTGTTTTTCAACGTAGGCTTCCACCTAAGCTAAATGATCAAGTTATGTTTTCTATTCCTTGTAAAATTGGTAGGGTAAGCATAAAACGTGCTATGTGTGATCTTGGTACTTCTATAAAAGTTATGTCGCTTTCTGTTTACAATTTACTTAGTGCAGAACCTTTGAAGGAAACAAGAGTTACAATCCAGCTCGCCAATAGATACGTTATTTGTCCCGAATGACTCCTTAAGAACGTGCTGGTTAAGGTAAACAATTTAATTTTTTCATCGGATTTCTATGTCATTGACATAGAAAATGACCGAACCAATTATTCCCCCGACATCCTTCTTGGACGTCCCTTTCTAAGCATGACACATACTAAAATTGACGTTAGAAGTGGAATTCTTACCATAGAATTCGAAGGTGAGGCTGTTAAATTTGAAATTTATAAGGCGATGAACCATCTAGATTCTATGGCAAACGTTAGCTTCGTTGGTATTTATGAGCCTTTAGTTGATGAATTTATGGAAACTGACTTATCCAATGATTTGTGCAGGGAATTGGAAGGCCACGAAAAAGAAATTAGGGAGTTAGAAAATATTTATTCTAACTTGCGCCTAACTCCTTCGAAATCTAAAATATTACCTTCTATTTTGCAGGCACCAAATTCAAAGTTAAAATTACCGTCGAATAAATTGAAGAGTAAAGAAGATATTTTGTCAAAAAAATAAAGGAACTCCAAGATCGTAAAATTTCTCATAGGGAAATTCTCAGTTGGACAAAACGCATGAATTGGACTTAGTATTTATCGCAGTACTTGTAGTCTGAATTAGGTCGTCGGGTTAACGACGTTAGATAAAGCGCTAAATGAGAGACAACCCATTTTATCTTCTTTTATTTACTTTCTATTTGTTTTTCAATTTTATTTTATTTATTTATGTTTTAGAATTATTTTATTTAAATTTCTAGGTACCCCAAATATTTTAAACCAAACTTTAGTGAAGGTGATTCCATGACAACTTAAAGCATAAATTAACCGTTGAATCATGGTCTGCAAACGACAGCACCAGTTGGGTAGCCATACGACATCCGTACGACGCTTTCCTTCCAGAATCGCGCACCACCACAGTCGGACCTCATAGCCTAAATCATGATCATGATTCAAATCATGACTTTGTTCTTGAACTAGAGGCGAAATCAAACAATGGCAGCGGCTGTCACCAAAACACGGGGAGTATCTCTATTCCCTCTCCCATGCTTTAATCTTACATATTGGGACAATATGCTTTAAGTGAGGGGTAGAGAATAGAACACATACATTCATCGCTCGCTTATTTATATTGAGTTGCCTTGGTTGATTTGTTGAAATATCTTATTATTGATCTTGAATTTTGCTTTGTTTCATTGATTACCTTATGAGTTTGTGATCATACTTTTATCGGATCTAGGGTGCATGATAGTAAAATGGCATGATTGGTATTTTTTTATAAAATTTTGCTTGATATTCCATGAGTTTATTGGTGGATATGTTTCTTGATTCAAGGCACATTACATTTTCTTATGAGATTTGAGCCTAAACGAGCATACTTTTATTCTTGCTCATTTGTTTGATTGAGTGTGCCGAATTAAATTTGACATTCTAGAACTTGTGATTGAATGCATATCGAGACTACATATTGAACTTAATGCTTTAATATTATTAAGCACTTAGGATTAAACCACTTCTCTACCCAAAATTGCCTACCCATTTATATCCATTAGTGAACCAACTTTAAGCTTTAACCATTTTCTTGTTTTTACCCCATTACTAAATTGAAACCTCTTTTATTTTTACCCTCTTTTGATATCCATGTTAAGGCAAAGTTCGAATTGATCCACGAAGAAGTTAAAAAAAGCATTAAAAAAATAAAAAATGCTTTGCAAGAGGTGCCTAACACTGGCTCTAGCAAATAAAAAAAGGACAGAATGGATATTTGAAAAAAAATTGGTTGTTTGCTTTTTTTTTACTTTGATTGGATCGTGACTTATTTGCATCTCTTGTCTTTACATTTAAACCCAATTCATTAGCCTTATCCCTACCCTGACCTAAGCCCCGTTAAAACCTATGGCAATGTCTTTAATAATATTAGCTTTAAGTGTTTTCTTTACCCGAAACAATTTGAGCAATAATGAGTGAATCCTTGTGAGGCATTGAGTCTTGTTACTAGTTGTTCCTACTTGCTTGATTGTCACCTTATTTTCGATAATTGATGTGATCATTGATTGGTTTGGTATTCCTTGGTATACTGTGAGGTGAAAGATTGGTAATTTGAGATTTTGATGATTGATTAAGGCATGCTTGAGGACAAGCATTGAATAAGTGAGGGGAAATTTGATGAGTGCTTTAATTTATTAATGTTTTGTTACTAATTACTTCTTATCGATTCTTTGATATTGCTAATTCGGGTTGTTTTTATTCATTTTTGTGCGGGACTTTAATTCCCAGAAATTAGCGTCAAAAGAACATATTCTGTAATTTTATTTTGGAATCAAGGCTGGACACATGAGCATGACCTGAGACATGACGATTTCTGACATGACAAATTTTGGTAGTCCAGTCAGCGATAGCTTATAAAACACAACCCAATCCGCTGGATCAAGAAAAATGGACGGACGAAATCACCTAGAGTTACAATTTAGTTGGACTTAAATTTTTGGGAATTACAACTTTGTTTAGGATTTTATCTTTCAATTATCTATGTTTTTATTTGAATATTTTTAGGATTTTCTTTAGGCATTTTATTTCTTTAGGTATTTTATTATCTTTAGGTTTTCTCAAGCAATAAATACCCCTAGGGTGAAGCTTGAAAACACATCATCTACTTAGTTTTTGTTTTGTTTTGGGGAATTTAATTATTTTCTTCTTCATCTTCTTTTGTTCACTTATTTTTCTTTTTTTTAAGTATGATTTCTATCATGCTTAGCTAAACATCCATTTAGCCAATAGCTACGTAACGAATCAATCCGTTTCGTGAGAAACGCAATAGCACTTCATACCTTCAGATTTCTTTCTTGATTTTTGGAAATATTAGATTGGCAACCGGCCTTTTCTTTAAGCATCTCAACACCTTTAATCCAAAAAGCGCGCGTTGGTTTGATCGATGTTTTGATCTACTGTTGGGGAGAAGATTCAGCTTGTAGCAAATTCAACTCCCTAAGAACACACTTAGCGGCGGTTCGTTAAGGGAAATCAAGATCGGGTTCGATTCTCATTGAGACACCATAATCCGAACACGGGCTTTTCTAGAACTGAATAAGCATTGGCGTTAACATCGATAGTTGTTGTTGATCCAAACAAGAACTATATTATAAGGATTGACCTTGGGAAATTAGTTCAATAGAGAGAAAAGTAAATTACAAGGGTTGGGCCTTGTAGACTGTAACCTGCAAGTATCCGAATTAAAATCTATTTCAATGATCGAGACGAATTGAGGCGAAGCAAAGCTGGAGGCTATTTCTCATCATAATTTCTCTCAATTTACTCATCTAGTTTCTGTTATTTTTGCTTATATAGTTTACTCAATCTATTTCATCAAATCCCCTATTTGTTTTATTTTCTTTTTCAAGAAAAGTTAGAGTCAAAACCTCCCTACATCAGAAGATCCTTAGTCCCTTCGGATCAATCCTTCTTCTCTATTACTACATTGTTTATTTATTTTAATTTGAGATTAAGGATAATTTATTTAAAAATTACAACGCTTGTCAATCCCATCTTATGTGAAGAATATCCTAGGAAGACACGTTCAATTGCTATGTGATCTAACTTACCCCGAATTGCTTATGAATATGAACAAAGGCAGTTGAATCAAATATTTTTTAGAGGCAAATTACAAGACAGGCTTAAAAGAAAGAAAGGTTTGAAAAAAAAACTTCCTTAGAAGTTTTGAATCCCAAAATCTTGTTAGGTAACATGTTGATAAGAAAAGTTCAATGAAGTAAAGCCTATCCCCAAAAAGAATGAGAAACATTAGCGGATAACAGTAAGGATCTAACAACTTTTAAGAGGTACATATTTTTCTTTTCAGTCACTCCATTATGTTGATGAGTATCTACACGGGAACTTATATGAAGGATACCCTTATCTTTAAAAAATTCCCCTAAAGTATTAGTAAAAAAGTCACTCACGTTGTCACTTTTAAGAATCCTAATTCTACTATTAAACCGATTTTCAACCATTAAGTAAAATATTTTAAAGATATTTTTAGTTTCAGATTTGTTCTTCATCAAGATAGTTCAAGTGATCCTAGTATGATCATCTATAAAGGAGACAAATCATCTAGCCCCATTAACATTCTTAACATTAGAAGGACCCCAAATGCCACTATGTATTAAAAAAAATGTGTAGAAGCCTTATAGGATGAAAGAGGATAGGGTGATCTTTTGTGTTTTTCTAGTTGGCAAACATCACAAGAAAAAGATAAAAGATCTTTATTAATAAATAAATCTTAGAATAACTTTTAAAGATAAATAAAATTTGAGTGTCAAAGTTTAAAATGCCATAATATAACATCACTAGAATCTAAAATCAAAGTATTAGAGGATAAAGAAAAAGTACAAGTTGGTTGGACTTGTCTCTTCAGAGGAAGACCTTCAAGGATATAAAATCCACCACACAACTTAGCATTGTCAATCCATGTCCCCGAATCTACTTACTGAAATACACAATCAGTAGCATTAAATATAGTGGAACACTTATCACTGTACAATTTGCTTACTGAAAATAGGTTGCATTGTAAGTTTGGAACATATAACACAGAGGAAAAAGTGATATTGTTATTCAGACAAATTGTTCCCATATCATCCATTTCAGTGACTGATGTTCAGTAAGTTGAAGGAAAAAAAGTCTCATCCCCTGTCATATGGTCAGTAGCACCAAAATCCACTATCTATAAGTGCTTAGCAGAAGTTTGAAGACAAGAAATACTACCAGTTTGAGTAGGAGAATCAGGTGTTGGTGTCATCTGAGAGAGAAGCTTCTGCAAGTTTGTAAGCTACTGCTTACTCAAACTGACTGAACTTTTTTTTGTTACTATATTAGCTGTTGGTTCCTTCAGTTTTTGACTCATCTTTTGTGGTTTCCAATCAGTAGGCTTCCCATGCATTTTTCAGCAATTCTCTCGAAGGTATCTCACCTTTTTACAATGATCACACCACAAATTTTCCCTTCTTTGTTTGCTGACAGATGTTGCATACGTAAGAAGTGCAGAATCATTACTAGTAGATGAGTTTGGCAGCATGTACAATCTCCTACTCTCTTCTCTTCTTACCTTAGAGAAAACTTTTTGAATAGAAGGAAGAGGTTTAATACTCAAGATTCTTCCTTGTACAACATCTAGCCCTTTATTTAGACCATTCAAGAACTAAAAAAATCTTTTCTGGTTAGACTTCTTGTAAAGAGAAACATCCTCTATGTAATACCTCAAATTTTGGTTAGTGACCAAAATGAATAAAATGAAAAGTTTAAGGGCAAAAGTGTAAACTTGAGAAAATTTTAGGGACTACATTGTAATTTTTAAAAGTTAAGTATTTTAGTCCCGTAAATGAATAGTTTACCCCCAAGAATGACCTTTTCATGCTACCCGGATTTTTTGTACATAATTCATATTAAAAGCTATAGGGAGTTAAATTTGAGGAAAAGTTCGGATAATTGAATTGAATAGAATAATTTGAGATATTTTATTTAAATATCAAGCAAGGGTAAAAATGTCTTTTCCATGCTTATTTCTAGAGGAACTAACATGGACCATTGGATTTATGTTGATTTTTCCATGTTAAATATGAATCGTTGGATGAAAATGACAAGCTTGTGATTTTAGAAGATTACAAGGGCAAAATGGGTAATTACTAACTAGTTAGTTTATTTTTGACCCTTGGATGAATTTTTGACATGTGGCAAGTTATGAGGCCTTGGATTTTAAGGGCAAAATAATCATTTGACTATTAAGGAGATTTTTTTATATAAAAAACTCATTAAATTAATGAAAAGGGACCAAATGATAACAAATGAAAAGTCAAGAAATTTCTTCATCTTTATCTCTTCTTTCCGTGAATCTACATCCAATTTAAGAAACATTTTCAATCTGATTTTCAAGCAAATTTGTTGAGAATTTAGATGAAAACATGAAACATGAAATTGTTCTACATGAAATTCTCTATCATTTGGTACCATTTGTTCATGTTTTTCATGCCTAGAACCTTGAATTCTTGAGATTGATGGATGATGGGAGGTTAGGTTTTGATGTTTTAAGGCTTGATTATGGTGTAGTAGATGTTGTTGAATCATTTCCATGCTTGAATAATGATTGAAACCCATTAGAAATGGTTATTGGAAAATTTAGCGAGGTTAGGGTTTATATGAGAATTGAATGTTGGATTGATTTTGATATGGGATTGATTGTAAATGCATGGAAATAATGTTTAGAGGTTGAATTCATGTTCGAATCAAATTGGAAATTAGGTCAAATGTGACCTTTGGTATTCGGCAATTATGGGAAAATTAGGGGAAATATGGAAAAAATTCCCTAAGGTTAGAAATGATGTAGAATGGATTGTACATGCTTTATAATGCTAATTTGGTCCAATTTAAAGATTTGTATAAGTTTGAGGACCAAATTGTATAATGTGGAAAATTTGGGATTTAAGTGGAATTGTTCCATAGTGAAAGTATTATGCTTGAATGATATATTTGAATGCTTGTTTATATCATTGCAAGCTTGAATTGGAAATTAAATGGCAAGTGACCATTTTGAATAGAATTGAAAATGTGAATCTTGATATGAAATATATGAAATGAAGTATAGGAAATTATTTTCCTACAATGTATTTATGTTAGTATGATACTAACATGTACTTTGAAATGCACATGTATTATAAATAATGTATATACAAATCGTGATCAGAATCGAGATCAAACTAGCGATCGAGGAAAGGAAAAAGGTTACACATAAAGTGTAGTGAGGACTTGAAATCTTAATATATAAAGTGTCAAGGTTAGTGCAATGCATATTTATCATGATACATGGATGTTTTATGCATAATATTGATGTTATTATTACATGTTGGATATATTTTAAATATGTTATAAATGCATGATCACTAGTATATATGACATTATGGTATGAATGTTATTTTGGGGTATGAACTACCCAAGGATATGTTATGATGATATACATTGCCATGGATGAAATAAATATGAAATATATGCTCAAATACGGTATTGAGGGACAAGGTATAGTTAGCATGCCATATCGTCCAGCAGCACGTTGTATACTCGGGATAGCACTTCGGTGCGGTAAAGCACTTCAGTGTTGGATAACACTTCGGTGCATATTTAGACTCCTGTACCGAGGGTCCTCATAGTGTTATGTTTGGGCTATAGTTTATTGGTTAATAAATGATAAACATGTTATTAAGCTTTTAAGCTTATGGGATAAATGGAAAGTATATTGGTAAGATATTTGATATTCGGATTATATTATGTTAATACATGATTAACATAATGGTAAGGCATATCTAGTGATCTTGATGCATGGTTATGTTTATAATATTACATTTATAAATGTGTAGCATTGCACTGTACATTTTATTATTGTCTCACTAACTGTATATTTAGCGTGTGATGGTATTCACGCGTAGGTAAATATCAATGTTCGGAGTAAGAAGTTAAAAAGGCATCAGAATCACGAAGTATTTTTACAGTATCAGTAATGACATCCTTAAATATATTTTTCTATTACTAGTTGGAATGTATATATTAAGAACTAGTGGGTGTTAAGTTTAGTATTAATACGGTTTGTAATAATTTATAAATTAGTTTATATTATTAGTATATGATGGATAATTATATTTATGAAAATGATTATTAATATTACTAGTTATTTATCGGGTAACCTAGAGAAAAAGAATTAAATGACTAACAATTAGATGTTTAAATTAGGCACTTATATTATTTATATGTTGAAATTATAAATTGCTAAGTTGTTGCCTGAAAATGAGATTATATTGATTGATTAAAAATTTTAAAAAAAATCTTACGCGATAAAGGGACAAATGGATAAATGATTATCATGAATTGCTAGAAATTTACCATGTGACACTCTAGTCAGTATTAGGACTTAAATACTGGTAAGAGTGTTACACTCTAAGTCGGTCCAGTCATTGGACTCATCAAGATCAAATTTTTGCTAGTCTTATCGGAATATTGTAATAGGTGGTGACATTCATATCCTCTTGTTTCAGGTCGGAAGGTTAACATTTAATTCCAAAAAGTTCAGTAATATTATCTGAACTAGAATAAATTTTTTGGACTGCATCCCATATGTTTTTGCAGTTTCATATAGGAGAAAGTTACCACCAATCTCCAGTTTCATTGTGTTGATTGACAAATACATCATTATACTATTTTCTTATTGCCACTTCTCATATGTTGAATCTGTCAAAGCAGGCTTTTTCACCTTTCTTGTGATATCGCCAAGCTTTCATCTTCTAGTTATGTACATCTTCACTGATTGACACCACTGTAGATAATTAGGATCCCAGTAGCTTATGGCATGTTATTGACGAAGTGGTAGAATCATGAAGAGTATCAATACAGGAACTGGTTTCTTCCCATGAATTGATCTCGGATAAAGAAGATTTTTCTATTAGGTTAAGGATCGAAACCTACTAATACCATGTAAGATTCACACATTTTGAAAGAAAAGTAGTTTTTCTGGTATTGAATTCGAATGAATAATTACAGAAGGTTAGTTCCTTTCAAGGAACTAATTACAACATAGTAGTTAAGTCAAACTCTAACCCTTTAATTAAGTTAAACTCTATCTTTTAGGAATGTATTTCCTACTTAAAATAAATAATAGTACAAACTTCTAATTAAATAAGAACTCTAAGACTCTAATCCAAGGATACAATCTACATTGGTTGTTGATATTTCTATGCAGTACAATTTTTTATCAACAGCTATATGATCTTATTCAAGCGCGGAAAAATGATACAACGAAAGGTTAGGACGTGTGCCTCGTTAAAAACCTCTCTAAGCCTAGTTGGAGGAAAAAAGTACGGCACGCCAACCAAGAAACAAAGCGAACCGACAACCAAGGTACAAAGAAGCAAAAAAACCAAATCCAAAAAATAAGAACCAAACAAAGACTCCCAACAATGCAACACCAAAAAACGCAGACAAAAAGCTCCTGCGAACAACATGCACACCTCCCCGAAGCTCAGAAAATAGGCACCTAAGCACATGAAGCTCGAAACATCAAACGGCACGTAAAACCCTCCTTCGCCAACGCATGTGCCAAACCGTTGGCCTCACGGAAAACATGATGGAAACTCACACTTCGAAGACTACAACATATACGATCAATCTCGCAAAAAACATCCCATAAACGTCAAGGTCGTTTACGGATATGCAACACCCAATTCAAAGCAATCTGCGAATCAGATTCCACCACCAGACTAAAATCAGACCAACATGAAGCAAGAAACAAAGACAACGCATACATAATCGCGCGCATCTCAGCTTCATTCGAATCCATACATCCAAGAGGGAAAGAAAAGATCACCAAAATCTTGCCATGAGCATCCCTCAACACCCCGCCAAAACCCCCTGGTCCCAGCTTACCACGGGCAGAACCATCAACATTGAACTTCAAAGACCCAATAATAGGAGGCTCCCAACACACCCCAATTCGACCCAAAACCGGAACCGAAAAAGAGCTGCATAAACAGGGACAACTCCACCATATTGCTTCGCTTAGATTAACATTCTCCCAAAGAGCTTTCACCCAATAGAATGCTCGTAATTTAATCATAAAGCACAGCTCCTCCTGCGGAACTCGCTTAAATTTGAACACCATCTCGTTACGTGCCAACCAAATGGATCAAAGTAAGGCCCCAACACAGGAAACCCACCAGTGTCGAAGCTCACCAAAAAACGAGCAATGAAAATTCATTACAAAGAAAGCAAAAAAAGAACCGGAAAAAGGCAAACTCACTCCCCACCATAGGCGAAACCAGTCCCAAACCAGAGCCATACACGGGCACGAATAATGTAACCCCATCGTCCCGGGCTAGACGACAGACCGGTCCAAACAGGTTACATGGGAAAAACCAAAGTGAAACTCGTTAAGGCTCCACTTCGATTAGCAACCCTAGAAAATTTTTCTTTTAATTATCTTGTCTAAATGTATCATTTAGCCTTATGTGAGAAACGACAGCGGAAAACGATGACAAGACAATACAAACGGAACGTAAGGTAATTTAAACTTTACCAAGTGACATATTAGTCCGATCGCATGCTTACGAACCCAAACTATTCATAAAGGAAGCATACGAACTAAACAAGGAGGTAAACAACAAACGGAATAAAACACGACATCCGAGAACCTTTGAAGATGCCAAAAAGACAAATTACAAGCCTGCGTTTTGAAACAGGGTTGCCCGTTTCGATACGCGGGCTCCAGTTTAAAAGCCAGACCAGGCCGTACCGATACGGTCCACTCCGTTCCGGTACGGTGGTCTCCAGTAACAAAACGTTCCGGAACTCGTTCTGAAACAAGCACTCACAGAGGCAAACCGTATCGAAACGCGTACCGAAACGGGCACTCACATTGTCAAATTGTATCGAAACGGAACCACCCCCGTTTTGATACGAGTATCCCTGGAGCTACACCCGTTCCGAAACAACCCCGAGCGTTTTGAAATGCCTGCACACTGTGTGACCCTGAAAACCATTTTCTGCATCTCCAAATGTTCCCAATCATGCCCCAAAACCACAAGAATCATGAAATAGCAATCATACACATAATCTAAAGGCATTTCACCCAACCACAAACATGTTCAAACTCATAACAATACATGACAAGGCCATTTCATTCATAGGAACATGCATCCACATAAACATGGCATAAACAAGGTTACATGCCTTCAATACAAAACATAAACATTCATAAAACAAGGTTTACATGCTTTTTCACACAAACACATAAACATCTCATAAACATGGTTTACAAATCCACAACATAAAAGCATTAACAAAATAGGAGTCTAACACATGCTCTTACAATACGTAGCATCCTCGTTGCTAGCTAATACATTATTCAACAAAACCATACTTGAGCAACCACCACACGCTTGGATGCCCTTTTCTTGCTCCTTGCTAACTCCACACTAATGATCTGCATTGTCGAAAACGAGTGCGTAAGCTAAAAGCTTAGGGAGGGAGCTCTAAAACAAAACAATGACAATGCAGGGTTAAAAGCATGATATCCTTAAGACATTCACAAGGCATACATTTACACTAACATAGCAACATAGCCAAACGTTAAGAGAATGCATGAACATGGCATCTTACCTCATGTTATGCTAAACAAAGATATAATAAATATCTTACACAACAACCACACATGAACAAGTATATTGGCAACTATATACTACTAAGATATGCGGATAACTTCTGTTGGGATTTTTGCCCCAACGTACTCAACAACCATATTACCTTCCGGTGGGAATACACACATCACCGTTTTCACTCATGGATGTGATTACACCCATCATCACATGCTAACATTTTTCGGTGGAATATTACCTCATCGTACTCCTCCTTGATGGCTACACATCACCAAGGTCACGCGCGAATTTGACTCTTATCGTGTGCACACTCATCCTAATGATCGATTATTTATACCCGATAATTATAACTAGTGCCAACATACTAAACAGGCCTCACCATGATTTCACAATCATGCAACACAACGTATCATCACCATTATACAACATCAATATAAATATATATATATCAACATGCATAACGAACACATACTACACAAGTCCACATCTATTCATATTAAGCAAGAATTCATAAAGTCAAACAAGGGATTAAGCTACCAACTTGATCCCCACCTTAGATTGGCCTACCAAGCTCAACCTAATACCTCAACCACACACTTGAACCAATTTAAACCATTTTAAATAATCCACTCACCGAACACCCTTAAGCAAACCGAGAAAGCCGATCAAGCCTCCAAATTTCCCAGAATCGAGCCCGAAACTTCTCCAACGATTTCCCGTGATTCTAATCAACCAAAAACAACACATTACTCAACATATCATCCTCAAAACCACTGTCACAATCAGGTTACAAACACAAGGCTATTCTCTACATTTCCAAGCCATGAACTAACCCAAAAATCCTTATTTTCGGACTCACACACAATCCATTAGAAATCTATCAAAACCCACACCCAAATCATCATTAAACACCTTCAAAACAACCTTCAAGCATCACTATAACATCAGCCCAAAAATGTAAATCTAAAGTCATGGAAACGTTTGGAATGGTGAGGGGAAGTCAAAAATGTAATTACCTCGATGAAAGCTCTTGGAATCGATGAAGAACTGAATGGAACAGTGATTAGGGGGTTTATGGAGGTTTTGATCGTGAAAAAGGTTGAAGGAAGAAGATGATGAAGATATTTCAAAAAGGCACTTTTTACATGTTTTAATTTTTCCCATTTAGAAAATTATCACTTTGCCCTTAATGATAGTCTCAAGCCCTTTTAATTAAAAGGGAAAACTACACCGGTGGTCCCCTAACTATCACCATTTTCCTGTTTTGGTCCCCAAACTATGTTTTTCGGCAAACTCGTCCCTTCTGTTACAAAGTTCTCATGTTTTGGTCCACCGACGTTAAATAGCTATTGATTTGCTGATGTGGCATTTTTTAATATTTTTTTAATAATTTCTCTCTCCTCCTATATTATTTTTATTTAATTTTATTCACCCAATCATGTCGTGACACGTGTCACTACCCTATTACTTGGAAAAAACCCCAAAATCCTTAAAAATACATTTGGTGTCGCAGGGATTCGAACCCAGGAACACCAGCGCAAAAGGCATGTGCATGAACCAGCTATGCTAGGTTGGTTACTTGATTTAAATCTACTAACATTTATATTTAAGCTATACAAATTAACCCAAAAAAAACCTTAAAATCACAACTTGGTGCCAATAAGATTCGAACCCAGGTAACTAGCCAGTTTCAGTGCAGGAATTCCAGCATTCAATTTGCCTCTGGCTAGTCAAAAAGAAACAAGGTGCTTTTGGGACCATATTAAGTAGCAAAAAAAAATTGATTCGGGTCCAATAATATGAAAGGGATAGAACTGGAGGATTGAATAAGGTGTCAAAATCTGGGAGTAAAAAGACAAAAGGCAGTGAAATGGAACAAAACACTGGAATAGAAGATGCTAGATTATAAGACTATATTAGACCTAGCCTAAAACTGTATGTCCAGCCAAATTCTTTGAAACTCTGGGGGTGTTTATTACTACTAAAACCTCCTGATTAGCAGTTAAAGCTATTTGACCTTGATATTGTATGGATTAAGTCTCTCTCCCTCTCATTTTTATAGCCTTAAATGCCCAATCTTCAGTGTGTTTCTGCTATTTTCATTCTCAAACTGATAGATATGTATGTTTTCCCCCATTTAATACCAACTCCTGCATATGCAACATCTTATCTTCTTTTTGGTTTCACTTATTTTTATCCTTCCTGCAAACTTTCAGCCTAACAGTGGCCACCCATGGCCACAAGGACCATAGCATCCAAGCCTGCAAGGCAACTTGGAGAACTCCTCAAAGAACAGCAAGAGCCTTTTGCCTTAGAGGTTTACCTTTCAGAAAAAAGGGTGCGGGACAAAGAACTTAACTTTCATCCACAGCCATGGCAGTTCAGGCAAGTTTCTAAAGATGTCTGGTAGTAACAAAAACAAGAGAAACAAGGGTATTCTGAACTTCCCCAAGCTACTTAAAGATATTCTATGTAACAAGTTGTTTACAATAAGAGCCTTAAGAACAAAGAATTCCAATGGTGAAGATGGAAATAACAAAGAAGCTGCAGAGGCAGAGATATTTTCTTCTAGTAGCTGCAGAGGCAGAGATACTTCCCCAAGATATATTCTTTAAGAACAAAGAATTTCAATTTATTACTTGAATCAAGTAACCAGCCTAGCATAGTTGGTTCACACACATGCCTTTTGCGCTGGTGTTCCTGAGTTCGAATCCCAGTGACACCAAATGTATTTTTAAGGATTTTGGGGTTTTTTCAAGTAATAGGATAGTGACACGTGTCACGACATGATTGGGTGAATAAAATTAAATAAAAATAATATAGGAGGAGAGAGAAATGATTAAAAAAATATTTAAAAATGCCACGTTAGCAAAATCGTTAGCTATTTAACGTCGGGGGACCAAAACATGAGAACTATGTAACAGAAGGGACGAATTTGCCGAAAAACATAGTTTGGGGACCAAAACAGGAGAACTGTAACCCCCTCATCCCAGTCTGGACGAATGACCGGTCCGAGTGGGTCACACGGGGAAAACCGAAACGAAACCCGTTAAGGTTCCCCCTCGGTTAGCAACCCTATTTTTTTTCATTAATTAATCTTGTCTAAATGCCTTATTAAGTCCTATGTGAAACACGACAGCGGAAACACAACTCCATAGCAACGACCAACCAAAACAGCACCTTAAAACAACCCATTTAACCTTTTTAAGCAGGTCGTATCGATACGTCTTCAGAGGGTATCGATACGCCTTGACCAAGGTCAACACCCTTTGGTCAACATAAGAAGACCGTATCGATACAGCCCTTGAGCGTATCGATACGCCCTTCTCGGTCAACACCACTTGGTCAACTAGGTTGAACCGTATCGATACGCTTGGACACCGTATCGATACGCCATACACTCCACAACTCCCCAGGATTCCAGAGAGTTGGGACCGTATCGATACACCCCACGTATCGATACACCCAACCAAATTTGTGTTCTCTGAGCAAGGCCGTATCGATACAGCCCTTAGGCGTATCGATACGCCCTGCACTGTAAGTCCACAATTTTTAGCTAAACGACCTCAAACACGACTCTAGATGCAATTCTCGACTCACCTAACATATACAAACATGTAAGCACACATATTTAAGCCAAGGGAGTCATTCAAACATAGACTAAAGCATTCATACATAGCATTCTAGTTAAAGAGCAATTTATGCATATATGGACATACATAAAATCTCAACAATACCAAAGATACAAATTAACACATAGGAGACTTAGACATATCAACTAAGCAACCTAATCATCCAAAAAGGACATGCCATCACACACAAGCATTCATCAAGGCATGCACCACTCAAGTATTCATCAAGGTGTGTATCATAAATGATATTTACAAATCAAACAAGGCATCTAAGTGCCAAACCAAATCAACACACATCAAAGCATAAAAAACAACAACACCTATCCCATTGATTTACTATTACAATCTTTCAATTTATAAATCATACATTGAGCTCACCAAAAGCAACACTTGGAGACCTTTCCTTGCCCTTGCCACCCTCGATCTATTGATCTGCATTGTCGAACAAAAGAGAGCGTAAGCATAAAAGCTTAGTGAGGGTAAGCTCATTAAACAAACCTTCGACAATACAGGGTCCAAGCACGAGCAATTTCCAAAATGAAATGCATGCTCTTATCTCCGATCCACAAAGACCAAAATGAACATGATGCATGAACATATAAACAATATTATGTCATGCTCAACAGGCTCTATCCATAGCATACGTAAACATATACATTAATCATCATATTGGCAACATAAACCACAATCCGTATTGGCACCTAGCTATGACTCGAATACACGGATAACCGTTGGAACTCACATCCAACAACACAACCATTACCTGGCGGTGGGATTCCACTCATCACCGTTCACGCGGAGGGGATTCCACTCATCCTCACGCCCGTCGATGGGATTCCACTCATCACCGACATATAAATATATAAGAAGATTTCCGGGCGAACCCGTACTCTATCTTGATGACTACCATCATCAAGACCACGCGCTCATTTTGACTCACGTGTGCACACTAAACATCCTAATGATCGATCATTTGTACCCAAGCATACTAGTGCCAATACTACACATTTCATTACTCTTTCACAATACCATTTCATAATAACTTCCGTGCTTAGCACATACTCACCATGACTCACTGTCATACACAAACCACATTTACATCATTAACAACCATATCATATCTATCATCAACATGCATATAGCAATGCATCCAACATGCCTCAACACACATGTATACAACATATACATAATCAACATCATCACAATCTAACACGAGGCATATACAACCATTAAAGAGTGCAACCAAAGTCTCTAATCAAAGCTTGGGATTAGGCTACCACTCTAATCCCAACTCTAGGTGGGTTTACCAAGCCCATCCTAGGTTCACATGCTTGAACCAAATACTCAAAACCATTTCAAAAACATTTAACCACTCACCTCTACCTCCAAGCTCAATTACCAAGCAAGCATCACCTTCAAGTTTCCGGATTCCTTCCCGAAGCTTCTCCAACGCAAATTCTCGCTTCTAAACAACCTCAACACAAGTAAATTAACCTCAAATCAGTCCACAACACAACGTAGTAAACCCGAAATGAAATTCAAACATCAAACACTTGTTTTTCGAACCAAGAACAACCACTAAAAGCCATTCCCGAGCAGCCCTTTTACACAGTCCAAAACTTGTGATTTCAACACATTTAACACTTCCAATTGCTTCCAAAACGACCCCAAACCAATACCCTAACATCAACCCTCAATTTCCAACACAAACCACACCCAAAACTCAACTAAAAACCCTCCTAAAACCCTCCAAAACACAAATTCGGGAAACTTAACAAAACCCTTTAAAAATCATATATGTTGAACCCTTTGGTTCATAAACTTCATATCTATCATTGTTTAATCAAAATCTCACGTTAAACACCATAAAACTACCATTTTTATTCAAATCTCCCAAAAATCAAATTTCTAAAACATGGATGAAAATGAAAACTACTTGTACTTTTGAAGAGAGGAAGTTGAGAGCAAGTCAAAAACGTAATTACCTTTCAAAACCGAGCCAAAACGAGGGAGGAAGGAGATGAAATAGTGAAAGGGGGAGGGAGCTCTTCATTGTCGTTGAAGAAGATGATAATGAAGAGAAAAAAGGGTGATTTAATATATATAAAGGGGATTTAAATTAGAAAATGGGTAAATTACCAAAAAAGGTCCTTAATAAATGGCTATTTCATTGTTCTCTAAAAAGCTCTTCAACTTGCAATTAAATCAATTTGGTCCCATTTCAAATATTTACTTCGAAACCCGAAATTTGAAAGAATCATTTTTGTAATAAAACCGAGCCCAAATAATATTAAAATATTATTTTCACCCGACCCCTAAACCCGGGTGTTACAACTCTCCCCCACTTAAGAAATTTCGTCCCCGAAATTTATCAGACAGGAAGAGTCACTGGCACATGCTCCTCCACACTTTCTCTCTTACCACAACATACTCTCCAACTCGAAAGACTTACCACACAACACTTCCTATCTTACACCTAGATCCCAACTGATTCTTCAAGACATGCCAATTTCAAACTCAACTCAATCTCTTCAAAAAACATAGCACTGAACATTTTTGACTCATACTCCCGAATTATAGGTTCACAGACACATCACAAACCTCTTTCTAGCTCTGGTGGTAACCGCAACAAATAAACAACTGTACTAGCCCGATTCACAATCTCATACCACATTGGTTGAACACTTGACTCGTAACTTTCTCTGACTGATCCTTTGTCTTCAACAGGTAACCAAACATTATACCAACGTCTTCAAAAATGATCTAGTTGAAATCTCGAATCTCTATTACTCGCTTCCATTATGAACCTTCCACGGATGTAACAAACTAGAAGAAACTGAAGCTCGGTCTTGACACGCTGGCAATTTACATACTTACTCTCATACTGAACCACATTATTCATCCACTCAATTCAGAAGCATTCATCTTCAATCCACAATATGTCTTCATACTACTCAGATGCAATGCAAATGAACCACCGTGCGCTTCGGCCAAAACAATACATCTCAAAACACTAGGTCAGTCGGTACAACTATTCTGTCTCTGAAATGCAAAACTCTATCATCTCTGAAACTGTATTCTGAGGGTTTTCCTTCTACTATGCCTCGCACGTGAGGTGCCAAGAATCTGTCTTGCAATTGTTTCTCATCAAACATTCTGACTCAAAGTAGTCTCAACCCGAAACTCGGCCACCAAACTACTATCATTTGATATACGGAATTCGGCCATTGCAACTCGTAACTCAACTACTAATCTAACAGCAAATACAACTCGGAACATCGGTTGCTGCGTAGACTCTCTTCAGATAGTACTCAACCTAACCCCACATGTAACACGTCACTACAGTTCACAAGCTCTTTCTCTAGTATAGGCTGGATCAAGGTCGAAGTTTTCATCAAAGTTTCTTTCAGTTTCTCTAGGGCTCATTATCTCGCATTTAACCACACAACTGAACATTCTCCTTTAGCAATCTATGAGAACTATTACAACTGATCAAGGAACTCGGGAAAATATTCTGCTCAACATCTCTATAAGGTAACTAACACACTAGTCAAGCAAAGCGGCATAACTCGGAACTCAAAGCGATCATATCTTGCCTCGAAAGCTGTCTTCGATACTTCAACTTCTCTCACTTTCAACTGGTAATTATCGAATCCAAATTAATCTTCAATTTGACTGGAGCAAACACTAACTGATCAACAAGTCACTGACACTTGTTTCAACTGCCTGAAATCTAAACACATTCTCGTACTGTCACTCTTTCTTCGACACAAGTTACACTGTAGAACTCTGAGATGATGCACTAGGCCTAATGAATCTAAGGTCTAACAAACTCATAGTTGATTTCTTCAACACTCTCAATTCTTTCGGGAACCATAAGATACAGAGAAATCAAAGCAGAAGCAAACTCGGAGATGGTATCAATAATAAGCTCTTCTTCTCTGTCAGGAGACAAACCAGGCAATTCTTCCAACCACTCCTAGGAAAAGAAAACACAAACTATTCTAACATTCTGCTGTCTAATCTTCATTCAAAAATCAAATACATTACACTTGCTAAGCAAGTCTGTCAACTAAACTCAATCAACCTTTGATCTCTAAACTGGATCAACATTCGATAAGAAGTTTACATCTTCACTTACTACTACAGTTCACAGAAATCTGCAACTTCAAAGCAATTCTCTCTTTGTCTCAACGTATACACTAACTCTTTGCTCTTCAAGCCAAACCTTGTCAAAAGGTACATCAAAACCGTAGGAAGACAATCACCTCGCACCTACTAAAAACTAGTAACTCGGAACTACCAACAAACACTTTCTGTACATCTTTATGATCACTACTATCTCCCAAAGGCTAGTCACATGTGTCCCTACTTCTAAGGTCTCAACACGTACATCAAATTTTCTTCGCAGGCTCACACAAAAAAGACAAATCCGAAGAAATTGTAACTACACCTGTGCACAGCTGATAGTCTTCGGCCCTCTTGTTTACGGACTGGTTCTTCAACAAAATCTGACTCTTATAAACTGTTCCTTGAGCTTCTCGTAACCTCAAGATTCAATTCTGAACACACGCAAACAGTCATGCTGGACTTGCTCTACCTCTAACAAACAACCTAGAGTCAAAACTCAAGACTCCCTTCTCAACTCAACTATATTGGAAGTGACTTCATCTCTTCCGCTTGCTGGAAGACAACCCAACGTACACTGACCCAATCACACAAACTAGCTCACATTCACGGACACCGACCGGTTGTCTTGTACTAAAATCATAGGCCGAACCCCCAACGGTCACCAACTAACACTTCTGAATTTCAGATTACTCACACGAGACCCTTACCCTGATCTCGCCCCAAAGAACTAAGGTACTCACACCTACCTCTGACACTTCATCGGCACATTCAAACTTGCATGCTTGCTAACAATATACAGAAGTGCAGACTCAGAATCAATCAAAATGGAACAAGCTTAAAACTGTACCAAGGCTTACCTACTATATCATTGATAACACCCTGACTCCCACTCATAGGTCGTCACCTCTTTCACCACTATCACCAGAACATATCACATCGTTCCTCATCAACAGGAACCAACCCACATACACACTAACTTAGTCAAACAAATTGTACCTCAACTCCGGTACAACCATACCTCCCTGACTAAAGCGATGAACTCCCTCAACATCATTCACATTTTCAGAACCCACCGTTTCCACTTACCGATTCACAGTCTACGCCTTGGCCTCAAACTTTCCAAAAAGCAATAAACTAACAACAACAACACATTAACATACAAACTGGGTTAGCAAAGGAAAAGGTCCAAGTGGCTCAAGTATGATTTCCTCACTTAAAATCTCTTTTTCCGATGTAATAGAAGCAATGGGACTCTACTCAACATGCTTCGAGCAACTCAACACACATACATACTCAATCATGCATATTACAAGGCATACTTGCTAAACAAGCAAACATATGCATACGATCAAACTACATACCTTCTCCATCAAACAATCACACATCACCGTATACAAGAGTAACAAGCAACATGCTTTTAAACAAACAACCAACATACTTGTCATACAAGCAATCATACTTACAAAGCAAGCAATCATTCATTTCAACATACTCGAATAACAAGCAACATACTTACATGATAAGCAAACACCGTGCATATCAATCATAAAACACAACTTACTTCACTTACCTGCCCAAGGTCTCGGAAACCTTAGGCTCTGATACCAACAAATGTAACCCCCTCATCCCAGTCTGGATGAATGACCGGTCCGAGTGGGTCACACGGGGAAAATCGAAGCGAAACTCGTTAAGGTTCCCCCTCGGTTAGCAACCCTATTTTTTTTCATTAATTAATCTTGTCTAAATGCCTTATTAAGTCCTATATGAAACACGACAGTGGAAACACAACTCCATAGCAACGACCAACCAAAACAGCACCTTAAAACAACCCATTTAACCTTTTTAAGCAGGTCGTATCTATACGTCTTCAGAGGGTATCGATACGCCTTGACCAAGGTCAACACCCTTTGATCAACATAAGAAGACCGTATCGATACAGCCCTTGAGCGTATCGATACGCCCTTCTCGGTCAACACCACTTGGTCAACTAGGTTGAACCGTATCGATACGCTTGGACACCGTATCGATACGCCATACACTCCACAACTCCCCAGGATTCCAGAGAGTTGGGACCGTATCGATACACCCCACGTATCGATACACCCAACCAAATTTGTGTTCTCTGAGCAAGGCCGTATCGATACAGCCCTTAGGTGTATCGATACGCCCTGCACTGTAAGTCCACAATTTTTAGCTAAACGACCTCAAACACGACTCTAGATGCAATTCTCGACTCACCTAAGCATATACAAACATGTAAGCACACATATTTAAGCCAAGTGAGTCATTCAAACATAGACTAAAGCATTCATACATAGCATTCTAGTTAAAGAGCAATTTATGCATATATGGACATACATAAAATCTCAACAATACCAAAGATACAAATTAACACATAGGAGACTTAGACATATCAACTAAGCAACCTAATCATCCAAAAAGGACATGCCATCACACACAAGCATTCATCAAGGCATGCACCACTCAAGTATTCATCAAGGTGTGTATCATAAATGATATTTACAAATCAAACAAGGCATCTAAGTGCCAAACCAAATCAACACACATCAAAGCATCAAAAACAACAACACCTATCCCATTGCTTTACTATTACAATCTTTCAATTTATAAATCATACATTGAGCTCACCAAAAGCAACACTTGGAGACCTTTCCTTGCCCTTGCCACCCTCGATCTATTGATCTGCATTGTCGAACAAAAGAGAGCGTAAGCATAAAAGCTTAGTGAGGGTAAGCTCATTAAACAAACCTTCGACAATACAGGGTCCAAGCACGAGCAATTTCCAAAATGAAATGCATGCTCTTATCTCCGATCCACAAAGACCAAAATGAACATGATGCATGAACATATAAACAATATTATGTCATGCTCAACAGGCTCTATCCATAGCATACGTAAACATATACATTAATCATCATATTGGCAACATAAACCACAATCCGTATTGGCACCTAGCTATGACTCGAATACACGGATAACCGTTGGAACTCACATCCAACAACACAACCATTACCTAGCGGTGGGATTCCACTCATCACCGTTCACGCGGAGGGGATTCCACTCATCCTCACGCCTCATTTCATGCGGAGGGGATTCCACTCATCCTCACGCCTCATTCCACACGGAGGGGATTCCACTCATCCTCACGCTCGTCGATGGGATTCCACTCATCACCGACATATAAATATATAAGAAGATTTCTGGGCGAACCCGTACTCTATCTTGATGACTACCATCATCAAGACCACGCGCACATTTTGACTCACGTGTGCACACTAAACATCCTAATGATCGATCATTTGTACTCAAGCATACTAGTGCCAATACTACACATTTCATTACTCTTTCACAATACCATTTCATAATAACTTCCGTGCTTAGCACGTACTCACCATGACTCACTGTCATACACAAACCACATTTACATCATTAACAACCATATCATATCTATCATCAACATGCATATAGCAATGCATCCAACATGCCTCAACACACATGTATACAACATATACATAATCAACATCATCACAATCTAACACGAGGCATATACAACCATTAAAGAGTGCAACCAAAGTCTCTAATCAAAGCTTGGGATTAGGCTACCACTCTAATCCCAACTCTAGGTGGGTTTACCAAGCCCATCCTAGGTTCACATGCTTGAACCAAATACTCAAAACCATTTCAAAAACATTTAACCACTCACCTCTACCTCCAAGCTCAATTACCAAGCAAGCATCACCTTCAAGTTTCCGGATTCCTTCCCGAAGCTTCTCCAACGCAAATTCTCGCTTCTAAACAACCTCAACACAAGTAAATTAACCTCAAATCAGTCCACAACACAACGTAGTAAACCCGAAATGAAATTCAAACATCAAACACTTGTTTTTCGAACCAAGAACAACCACCAAAAGCCATTCCCGAGCAGCCCTTTTACACAGTCCAAAACTTGTGATTTCAACACATTTAACACTTCCAATTGCTTCCAAAACGACCCCAAACCAATACCCTAACATCAACCCTCAATTTCCAACACAAACCACACCCAAAACTCAACTAAAAACCCTCCTAAAACCCTCCAAAACACAAATTCGGGAAACTTAACAAAACCCTTTAAAAATCATATATGTTGAACCCTTTGGTTCATAAACTTCATATCTATCATTGTTTAATCAAAATCTCACGTTAAACACCATAAAACTACCATTTTTATTCAAATCTCCCAAAAATCAAATTTCTAAAACATGGATGAAAATGAAAACTACTTGTACTTTTGAAGAGAGGAAGTTGAGAGCAAGTCAAAAACGTAATTACCTTTCAAAACCGAGCCAAAATGAGGGAGGAAGGAGATGAAATAGTGAAAGGGGGAGGGAGCTCTTCATTGTCGTTGAAGAAGATGATAATGAAGAGAAAAAGGGTGATTTAATATATATAAAGGGGATTTAAATTAGAAAATGGGTAAATTACCAAAAAGGTCCTTAATAAATGGCTATTTCATTGTTCTCTAAAAAGCTCTTCAACTTGCAATTAAATCAATTTGGTCTCATTTCAAATATTTACTTCGAAACCCGAAATTTGAAAGAATCATTTTTGTAATAAAATCGAGCCCAAATAATATTAAAATATTATTTTCACCCGACCCCTATACCCGGGTGTTACAAGAACGGTGATTGTTAGGGGACCACCGGTGTAGTTTTCCCTAATTAAAATCAAGCCCATTTTAATTTAAAACAAGCCCACGACTTGAACCCGATTCACACACTCGACTCCCGGCCCCTAAACCCGGGTGTTACAACTCTCCCCCACTTAAGGAATTTCTTCCTCGAAATTACCTGACTGAAAGAGATACAGAAACTGCCTCTCCATATCCTCCTTTCTTTCCCAAGTGGCCTCTTCCACGCCTCGGCGTTGCCACTTCACTTTGACCAACTCAATCCATCTACCACGCAACACCTTACTATCCAATGCTAAGATCTCAATTGGTTCTTCATCGTACGTCAAGTCTGGGTTCAACTCAATCTCTTCCACTAGCATAACGTGTGATTGATCTGATCTATACTTTTGAAGCATTGAAACATGGAACACATTGTGAATATTCTCTAACTCAGATGGCAAACGTAACTGATAAGCAACCAGACCAATTCGCTTCACAATCTCATACGGCCCAATGTATCTCGGACTCAACTTCCCTTTTCTGCCAAACCCCATAACTTTCTTCCACGGAGAGACTTTCTAGAACATTCTATCTCCTACGGAATACTTAACTTCTTTCCTCTTCAAATCGGCATAAGATTTCTGCCTATCTGAAGCTGCCTTCAAACGGTCACAGATCAACTTCACCTTATCGATAGTCCCTTTAAGCAAATCTGGCATCGGTAACAACTTCTGACTTGCTTCGGCTCAACAAACCGGTGTTCTACATTTTCTACCATACAATGCCTCATACGGAGCCATCTGAATGCTCGACTGAAAACTGTTATTGTATGCGAACTCGACCAACGACAAGTATTTCTCCCAAGTACCCTGAAAATCAATAATGCAACAATGCAACATGTCCTCTAAAATATGTATAACCCTCTCTGACTGACCATCTGACTGAGGATGATATGACGTACTAAAATTCAATCGGGTACCCAAAGCTTTATGCAAACACTCTCAAAATCTAGCTGTGAATCTCAGATCTCTGTCAGACATAATCGACTTCAGTACACTATGCAGTCTCACAATCTCACCGATGTACAAATCAGCCAACTTATCTAAGGACTAAGTCGTGTTAACAACTAAAAAGTGAGCACACTTTGTGAAACGGTCAACTATAACCCACATGGAGTTCTTCTTCGAAGGAGTCAAAGGCAAACCCGAAACGAAATCCATGGTGATATTTTCCCACTTCCATTCCGGAATCCTCAACGATTGCAACAAACCTGATGGAACCTGATGTTCTGCCTTCACTCTCTGGCATACCATACACTTACTCACGAAATCGGCTACGTCTTTCTTCAAACCAACCCAATAGTATTCATTCTTCAGATCATGATACATCTTTGTACTACCGAGATGCATAGCGAATGGGCTACTATGCGCTTCGGTCAAGATAGTACGTCTCAAATCACTGTCATCTGGCACAACTATTCTACCTCTGAAACACAAGACCTCATCAACACTGAAACTGTAGTCCGATGGTCTACCCTTGGCTATATCTTGCACGTGAGGTGCTAAAGATCTATCTAACAGTTGTTTCTCTCTAATCAACTGGCCTAAGGTAGGTCTAACCTGAAGCTCGGCCACTAGACCACCATTACCGGACAAGCTCAAACTAGCAAACATGGCCTTCAACTCAACAGCTACCTTCCTACTCAAAGCAACCGCCACTATATTGGCTTTACTCGGATGGTACTCAATCGTGAGATCATAATCCTTAAGCAACTTTAGCCACCTACGTTGTCTAAAGTTCAACTCTCGTTGTGTCATGATATACTTCAGACTCTTGTGATCCGTATACACTGTGCATTTCTCACCATACAAATAATGTCTCCAGATCTTCAAGGCAAACACAACTGTGGCTAGCTCTATGTCGTGTGTCGGATAATTACGCTCGTGAGTCTTCAACTATCTCGAGGCATAAGCCACAACTCTTCCGTCTTGCATGAGCACACAACCTAAACCTACATATGATGCATCACTGTAGATCACATAATCTTTCCCCGACTCTGGCTGAATCAAAATCGGTGCATTGGTCAAAGCTTCTTTCAATTTCACAAAGGCTTGTTGTCTCGCATCTAACCACTCAAACTGAACATTATTTTGAAGCAATTTTGTCAAAGGAGCGGCTATCTTCGAGAATCCATCCACAAACCTCCTATAGTAACCCGCTAAGCCTAGGAAACTACGAATTTTGGTTACAGTCTTCGGTTGCTTCCACTCAACAATGGCTTCTATCTTCTTTGGATCAACTCTAATCCCCTCGGCTGACACTACATGTCCTAGAAAGACTACTTCTCTGATCTAGAACTCACACTTACTCAATTTAGCATACAACTGGTTGTCTAGCAAAGTCTGCAAAACTAACCTCAAATGCCGATCATGATCTTCCTCGGTACGCGAATACACCAAAATATCATCTATGAAAACAACCACAAACTAATTTAAGTATTGATGGAAGATTTTGTTCATCATATCCATGAAAGCAGCCGGTGCGTTTGTCAACCCAAACAGCATAACTAAGAACTCGTAGTGACCATATCTAGTCCTAAAAGCTGTCTTCGGTACATCAACCTCTTTTACCTTCAACTGGTAATAACCGGATCTCAAATCAATCTTCGAAAAGACTGATGCCCCTATCAACTGGTCAAACAAATCATCAATACGTAGCAATGGATACTTGTTCTTCACTGTCAACTGATTCAACTGTCTATAATCAATGCACATCCTCATACTAGCGTCTTTCTTCTTCACAAATAAAACCGGAGCGCCCCAAGGCGAAGAACTCGGACGGATAAAACCTCTATCTGACAACTCTTGTAACTGAGTCTTCAACTCTTTCAGTTCTTTCGGTGCCATACGGTACGGAGCAATCGAAACATGAGCAGAATCTGAATATGTCTCTATAGCAAACTCTACTTCTCTATCAGGCGGTAAACCCGGCAATTCTTCCAGAAACACACTCGGAAAATCGCACATTGTTCTGATATCCTGAGGTCTAACTTCATTCATGTTCGGATTCATTACATAGGCCAAGTACGCCTCACAACCCAACTCAACTAACCTCTGAGCCTCTAAGGCTGAAACAACATTCGATAAGAATTTCACATTCTCACCTACTACCACAATCTCATAGTCATCCGCAAGCTTCAGGAAGACTCTCTTAGTTTCGAAATCTATCCTAGCTCTATGTTCCGTAAGCCAGTCCATACCCAAAATCACATCGAAGCCATAGAACGGTAACTCCATCATATCCACTGGAAATATATGCCCATGAACCATTAACGAACACCTTCTATACATCTTCCTAACCACTACTTTGTCCCCGAAGGAACTAGTAACACTAACATCTACCTCTAATACCTCACAAGGTAGATTCAACATCTTTGCATACTCACTCAAAATGTATGAATGCGTAGACCCGGAGTCAATCAAGGAAAGTAAACTCAGAGATTGTATCAAGAAATTACCTGCAATCACATATGTGTCGTTCTGTCCCTCTCGCCGAGCATAAACTCTAGCCTGACCTCCGCCCTCCGGCTGAATTGCAACCACGTGTGCTATATTCCTCTAGCCGTCGTTCCTTGGTTGAAAGTTACCTCGACCGCACCCACGGCCTCTCGAAAAATCAATGGCTCTAGCAGGAGCCTGAACCTGAACTGGTGCAAACCCAGCCTGATGTGGACAATCACGCCTAAGGTGATCTCTAGCTCCACAGTTCTAACATGAATGAAAGTTTCACCAACACTCACAGATGTGTTGCCTCCCGCATCTAGTACACTCGGGCAAACGCCCACCAGCTCTTTGGCCCTGATGGCCTCTCCCGTGGTTACCACCACCACGTCTATGATTATAATGATGCCTATTGTCCCTATGCTTCTTGGCATCACCTTTATCAAAGTCGTCAGACCTCTTCCCGAAACTAGAACCACCAGAACGTTTGGTTAGACCCAAATTGTGCTATATGTCCTTGGCCATAGTGACCAAGACGTCAAAGTTCGTGTAGTTCGTAGCCAAAATGTACCTCTTCACTTCCTCACTCAACCCGTAAAGGAAACAGTCGCAATGTTCCCTCTCAGTAGGAACTAGCTCAGATGCATACTGACTCAATCTGACAAACCGTATCTCATACTCGGTCACTGTCATGTTCCCCTGAAGCAAAACCATGAACTCTCTCTTCTTCTCGTCAAGATAGCGGGGACCCAAATACTTCTTGCGGAAAGCAGACTCGAAGAACTCCCAAGTGATCTCGGCATCTGGCATGCCCGTAGTAATGGTGACCCACCAAGTGTAGGCATCACCCTGAAGTAGAGAAACAACACACCCTCGTCAGCGTGGTCTAGTACATCCCAACTTAGACAAGATACGAACAGTCTTGTCAAACCAAGCCTATGATCTCTCGGGTGCCAACCCTCGGAACTCTTCACCTCCCAAACTACGGAGCCTCTCTAGTGGCAAATCGGTGCCCTCACCCTAAGTTTGTGCCACAACTTGTCCTCCCGCTACAGCTTCTTGAAAAGCCCTAGCTATAGCCTGAACTAATGGAGCTAGATCTATACCAGCCGGACCTTGGCCAACCTGAGGTCCTACACCCTCAGCTTTCGCCTCACCTCCCTCTTGACGAGGAGGAGAAGGAGGAGGTGGAGGAGCCTGCGCCTCTACAACCGGCTCAACTTCCGGAGCTGCTGCCTGTGGTTTCGGGTAAATCATCCTAGGCCTACCTCTAGGTCTCATCTTACGGCTAGCAAGATAACAACTACAAACAAACAAACACACAAGGATTAAGTTAACAAAGGCAAGGGTCCAACGTGCTCAAGTATTCCTTTACTTAAAATCCTTTCAAATAAGTAATAGTAGCAATGGGAACTCGACACTACGCCTCAACACAACAACCATGCAAGCAAACGAGCAACAAGCATACATGGCAAAAGCATTCACAATACAACATACACTGAGATAGCAACATAACACTTCAACTTACCTTACTTACCTACCCGAGGTCGCAGAAACCTCAGGCTCTGATACCAATAAATGTAACCTCATCGTCCTGGGCTAGAGGACAGACCGATCCGAACAGGTTACACGAGGAAAACCGAAGCGAAACCCGTTAAGGCTCCACTTCGATTAGCAACCCTAGAAAATTTTTCGTTTAATTATCTTGTCTAAATGTATCATTTAGCCTTATGTGAGAAACGACAGCGGAAAACGATGACAAGACGATACAAACGGAACGTAAGGTAATTTAAACTTTACCAAGTGACATATTAGTCCGATTGCATGCTTACGAACCCAAACTATTCATAAAGGAGGCATACGAACTAAACAAGGAGGCAAACAAACAAACAGACTAAAACACGACATCTGAGAACCTTTGAAGATGCCAAAAGCCAAATTACAAGCCTGTGTTTCGAAACAGGCTTGCCCATTTCGATACGCAGGCTCCAGTTTAAAAGCCAGACCAGGCCGTACCGATACGGTCCACTCTGTTCTGGTACGGTGGTCTCTAGTAACAAAACATTCTAGAACTCGTTTCGAAATAGGCACTCACAGAGGCAAACTGTATCGAAATGCGTACCGAAACGGGCACTCATAGTGTCAAATCGTATCGAAACGGCACCACCCCCGTTCCGATACGAGTATCCCTGGAGCTACACCCGTTCCGAAACAACCCCGAGCGTTTCAAAACGCCTGCACTCTGTGTGACCCTGAAAACCATTTTTTGCATCTCTAAATGTTCCCAAACATGCCCCAAAACCACAAGAATCATAAAATAGCAATCATACACATAATCTAAAGGCATTTCACCTTACCACAAACATGTTCAAACTCATAACCATACATGACAAGGCCATTTCATTCATAGGAACATGCATCCACATAAACATGGCATAAACAAGGTTACATGTCTTCAATACAAAACATAAACATTCATAAAACAAGGTTTACATGGTTTTTCACACAAACACATAAACATCTCATAAACAAGGTTTACAAATCCACAACATAAAAGCATTAACAAAATAGGAGTCTAACACCTTCTTCTACAACACGTAGCATCCCCATTTCTAGCTAATACATTATTAAACAAAACCATACTTGAGCAACCACCACACGCTTGGATGCCCTTTTCTTGCTCCTTGCTAACTCCACACTAATGATCTGCATTGTCGAAAACGAGTGCGTAAGCTAAAAGCTTAGGGAGGGAGCTCTAAAACAAAACAATGACAATGGATGGTTCAAAGCATGGTATCCTTAAGACATTCACAAGGCATACATTTACGCTAACATAGCAACATAACCAAACGTTAAGCGAATGCACGAACATGGCATCTTACCTCATGTTATGCTAAACAAAGATATAACAAATATCTTACACAACAACCACACATGAACAAGTATATTGGAAACTATATACTACTCGGATATGCGGATAACTTTCGTTGTGATTTTTGCCCCAACGTACTCAACAATCATATTACCTTCCGATGGGATTACACACATCACCGTTTTCACTCATGGATGGGATTACACTCATCATCACATGCTAATATTTTCCGGTGGAATATTACCTCATCGTACTCCTCCTTGATGACTACACGTCACCAAGGCCACGCGCGAATTTGACTCTTACCGTGTGCACACTCATCCTAATGATCGATCATTTATACCTGGTAATTATAACTAGTGCCAACATACTAAACAAGCCTCACCATGATTTCACAATCATGCAACACAACGTATCATCACCATTATACAACATCAATATATATATATATATATCAACATGCATAACGAACACATACTACACAAGTCCACATCTATTCACATTAAGCAAGAATTCATAAAGTCAAACAAGGGATTAAGCTACCAACTTGATCCTCACCTTAGATTGGCCTGCCAAGCTCAACCTAATACCTCAACCACACACTTGAACCAATTTAAAACCATTTTAAATAATCCACTCACCGAACACCCTTAAGCAAACCGAGAAAGCCGATCAAGCCTCCAAATATCCTGGAATCGAGCCCGAAACTTTTCCAACAATTTCCCATGATTCTAATCAACCAAAAACAACACATTACTCAACATATCATCCTCAAAACCACTGTCACAATCAGGTTACAAACACAAGGCTATTCTCTACATTTCCAAGCCATGAACTAACCCAAAAATCCTTGTTTTCGAACTCAGACACAACCCAGCAGAAATCGATCAAAACCCACACCCAAATCATCATTAAACACCTTCAAAACAACCTTCAAGCATTACTATAACATCAGCCCAACTTTCCTTCACAAAGCTACCCCCAAAAACCCAAGTTTTCACCCCTTTAAAACACCCACAAAAATCCATTTCGGGATTTTCAACAAAACTTCACCAAATTAGGATATGATACACTTAAAGGTGAGATTATAACATATATTACCTTTACAAATCAAAAGCTAAAAGAAAAACCATTAAAGCTCCCACCTTTTACTTAAGATTTTGAAAACTTGAACAACCCAAAAAATGAAGCTTATGAAAATCTAAAGCCATGGAAACGTTTGGAATGGTGAGGGGAAGTCAAAAATGTAATTACCTCGATGAAAGCTCTTGGAATCGATGAAGAACTGAATGGAACAGTGATTAGGGGGTTTGGGGAGGTTTTGGTCGTGAAAAAGGGTTGAAAGAAAAAGATGGTGAAGACATTTCAAAAAAGCACTTTTTACATGTTTTAATTTTTCCCATTTAGAAAATTACCACTTTGCCCTTAATGATAGTCTCAAGCCTTTTTAATTAAAATCAAGCCCATTTTAATTTAAAACAAGCCCACGACTCAAACCCGATTCACACACTCGACTCCCGACCCCTAAACTCGGGTGTTACAAATAAAAAAGATGATTAGTGTCCTCTTCCACCTCCTCACACCAAACGCATATGCCACGACTATCACCAAGAGCAACTCCACGTGACCGCAAAAACTCATACGTAGGTAAGCGACGTAGCCATACAAACCACAAGAACGCTTGCACCTTAGGCGGAACAAGTATCTTCCACGTAAAATATTACCCCAGATCGTTGTCGCACACCTTATCAAGCATTAACAACGACAGCTTCTTAACGGAGAACCGACCATAAGAATCTGACTTCCAAAGCACAACATCCTTTACACCCACCCCTAATAGACGAGGCAATCACCAAAGACCGCAGCTCATGCAATTGGTGAACCTCGAACGGACGCAAACTCCTACGGAAAAAACCATCCCACTCATCATGATCAAATCTTGCATTCGCAGTGTACTCCATTACCAAAGCTAACTTGTGATTCGCTATCGAAAAAAGCCGTGGAAAGACATCTTTCAAAGCTTGTTCGACGCACCAAGGGTTGAACCAAAACAACACACAACTTCCATCACCCACCTTCCGAAGAAAATTCGAAACGCCCATATGCGCATCCACATCAGCACTACACACGGAATATACAATTTGTTTCCACACAATGGACATAGACTTTCGATGAACTGTATTAAAATGCCACCACTGAGAGTTGACACCTTATCTTGCTACAATAAGAGATCCCATCCTCACAAAGCCAAACCAGGCACCGTCTCTCGCAACCTTATGTGGAATGAAAGCATTAACAACCACACTGTGTCGATCGAAGACATGCCATAACCCATTCCAGTGCAGCGTTGATGAGATGTTACCGACGAACAATGTCCATACACGACGGTGCTCCCCTTCCTCACGACCAGTCGCCATTTTCTTATTTAAATGTCCCATCCTCACGATCAAACATTGAGAATTTAGTAAACATAATTTATTTCCATGTAGTACAATTGACAACTCACTTTAATGTCTTATTTTTGGATGGTCTCTTTTGTTTCAAAGTTTTTGTTGTGTGTTCTCTATAGTTTTTTTTTCTTCTTTAGAGTTGTGAAGGGAGAAAATTAGGTCGGGAAGGTCACCCCATAATAATTCTCTATAAAATCTAATCCAAATTAATCAACCAATTGATAGAATGTCGTGGTTATAAAAAAAAATAATGAATCTTATCGATATAAATACTATCAAATATAATTTGTTGAACCTTATAGTTTTATATAATAAAAATATAAAACTATAAGACTAACATGATAATTTAGAATTTAAAAATATTTTGAACCCAAAAAGTGTTCTCAGTAGAAAATCGGATGATGTTTCATCCTAGGAGACCAGGTTTAATGCTCTGTCAATAATGTGTGTGCGCAATGTCAAAAGGTTAAGAATATGTACGAATAGATACTACATTTTAATCATCTTAAGACCATTAAAAAGAGTTTAAAAATATAAAAAAGTTAAACTTGAAAGGACTTGAAGCGGGATAATCTTGAAAAAGAAGCCTAATTGTCATCTTTATATATGTAATTAGGATAAAGTACATAAATAGTCACTAAACTATCCCGGAAAATATAAAATGCTCACCAAACTTTAAAAGATTACATAATGGGCATTAAACTTTAGTTTTTGTTACAAAATGGTCATTGAACTGTTAACTGGCGTTAACTGGGTGACATGACAGTTACGAAAATTTGTATAATAGCACATTTAATCTTTAATAGTTACACATTCAATCAATTTAGACATCAGTAATGAGGGTTAAATTAGAACTGAATTGATTGAATGTGTAAATATAGAAGATTAAATGTGTTATTAATCAAATTTTCGTAACTGTCACGACATTCATTTAACAATAGTTAGCGGCTCAACGACCATTTTGTAACAAAAACTAAAGTTTATTGTTCATTATGTAACTTTTGAAAGTTTGATGACCATTTTGTATTTTTTTGGATAGTTTAGTGGCCATTTGTATACTTTATCCATATAATTATGCAAAATGCAATCTAAATATATTTAGTTTTTATATATTAAGAGATCAAATTTGAATTCCAGTACTGGTGAACCGTTGAAAAGAAAGGAAACTAAATGTCAAGTTGTGATTGGAAGAGGGAAGGAAGGTGGGATTCTTCAACCCTTGATGGCCACGAAAGGGGACTCGCCGTGTGAGTCGGCCTGAACATGGTGGCCCCCGGCGGCCCCACCGGCAAGTAAAGTAGGCTCCTCTGTTGTTTGTTTCTCTATGGCTATCATTCATCTTTTGAGTTTTGGCTTTTGCTTTCCATCCCCATACGCGTGTTCTTCAAACAATAATCGAAACATTCAATAATTTTTTTATAGATTTTATATCAAATCGAATCAAATAAGTATTCATCTCGATCGAATGGATTTGATTTCTTCCAATCATAATTTAAACTTTGTTTAAAAGGAGGATTTTCTCAATCTGGAAGATATCGATGATTAAAATCTTAGGGTTATGATTTAATTCACTATTAGTATATATGTTTATTTTAATTTTAAAATCCAAAATTTATAATTATTTTATACTATTTTCTAGGTTTTTTTATAATATTTTTTCTCTCTTCTCTTATTTTAGTTTTTTTTTCTTTGTGGTTTAGGAGAGTGGTGACAACGTCGGCCTTCGACCAAGCTATTGCCACACACGCTTTAAGTTTTTAATTTTAATTTTTATATTTTCTCTTCATCTTCCTTGATTTTCTTAATTGAAAAAAAAAATGTTGTATATTTTTCTGCCATTGTAGCTCGTTTCTTCTGTTTTTATAACACGTTTTCTCTGCTATTGTAGTATATTTTTATATGTTTTTGAGGTTAGGATTAACGTTGTCTCTTGTTATTTGATTATTATGTTGATCTAACCATGATTTGGACCATTAGTCTAGTTATCTTGTATTGATAGGGTCTTGCAATCTACCAAAAATAGTTTGTGGTTAAGTTGTGGTAAAACCAATTTTATTAACATGCTATTTTTATGTTAGCGTTATTAGTGTTTATCCCTCACCGAAAACAATTGTATTTATTTATTTATTTATCATTTTTTTCAAATTATTTGATTAGATTTTAACATTTTTGTTGTATAGTCTATTTTATGTTTTAATGATTAATATATTAATCGATTCAATTTATGTCGTTATTTAAAATTTCTAATGTCTCATTCCAATGGTTTGAATGAAATGTTGCATCCAAAGCTCCACTAATTGATTGAGATATTATCTTTATTAAAACAAGGTAAACTACATAGATGATCATTTAATTATAGGGTCGGTGTCAATTTAACTATTATACTTTTAATTTCGGTAAATATACCACTTAACTATTTAAGTCGTTCCAATGTAGCCACCAACCGTTAAAACATAACGAATAGACTAGCGTGGCTGTTAAATAAAATTAGTATAATTACACATTTGATCCTCATTATTTACACATTGTATTAATTTAGTCCTAAATTGAATTTAATTTAATAAACATGTGTCACCATCAAATTGAAAAGAAAAATTTTAAACTCAATCCTGGGTTTAATGGGAATTGCACCTAAAATAGGTTGCGTGGAGTTGAGTAAACACAATCGTGCCAAGGATTATTATCTATTATAATTTTACACATTCTTAGAAGAAATTTAATCACCTGCTTAATTTTAGAACTACACCGGCAACGTTGCAACTGTTACAAAACAGATTCATGCTTGGAACTGTTTTTCTAAACCTATGATGATCATGTTTGTCGATGGAAAAAAAGCCGTGTTCATACAATCAATCAACTGTGAATCCACTGTTAAGAAATCGAAATAGAATTTGGCATTCTTTCCTTCTTTCCAACAATTATGAAGCCGGCGTTTATGATACTTGTGAAATGTGTTTGTAGGGAGGGTGTTGAGGATGCAATTTCTGGTTCAAATGATTTGATTCAGCCAGGGAGAAACTTCATTTACGAGATTTAATTAGATGATGAGATAGTGACTCACGCTACCAGTGCAACTGTCCATGGCGCCTTTGCGGTTTTACCGGAAAACTCAATTATTTTTACACATTTGTTTGATTGTTGGATTAGGGTAATAAATGACTAAAATTATTTTTTTATTTCTTATTTTCAGACGATAATCTTTACATTCTTTACTGTTAATATCATATATCCATCTACCTTCATCCAACGGTCCAAAAAAAAATGTAAAACTTTTAAGTTTTACATAGTGTAAGAGGATTCTATCCCTATCCCATATACATATATTCTGTAAGTTAAGCTTGTCTGAATCAAAACACTAGTTTTTTCAAATTTTTGTTTTCAAGAGAATGGTTCAGGCAAGAGTTACCGGGAGCCAATAAAACCATAGCTCCTGGACAAGCCGATGCTTACACCATCGATGGCCATACGGCCCATACTGGAGAAACCAATCGATGTAGCAATGGTACGTATCTACTATTGTTTAGAGTTAGACTCTTTAGTTTTTGTTATAATCCAACAATTTTGATATTTATTTTTAATGTTGCAGATACAACGTTTGAGTATCAAGTAGATTACTAGGGACTTTACCTTCTTCGGATAAATGTTAACGAAACAATGGTGTTTAGCATTGCATTCCACAACCTTACCATGCAGATCTAGGAATATAAACTTTGTAGTTCACCGATTAATATAGAAAAATGAAAAATAAATAATTAATTATCGACTAGCGGTAAAACACGTGAGGAAAATAAAATGTTGTACTTCATAAATTTTTAGTTTTTTTATATTTATTTTTATTCAAAAGTCCACATATCACGCACATAGCAAATCAATAAACATTTACTTTTTTTAAAATCGAGAGCCACACTTTAATAATTATACAGAACCTTTAAATCTTTGAACCGTAATATTCATATGTTAATAGAAGGTGCAATTTTAGCTCTCTTTGCAAACGTTGTATGATGGAAGATTTGAATAATGTTTTTATAAGGTGCACCAAGTCGAGGGAAATAGGGCAGCTAGCTAGTCATCAATTTATGCACTCATCCTTCGCTGAAGCTCTAGACCATGTGTTGACCCTTTCTGCTGCCGGGACGGTCAAAATAAGTATACTTTTTAAAATAATTATTTAATATATTTTTTTTATCAAAATAGATATTTAAAGTATATATTTTTTATTTAAGTTCATAGAAATTGATATGTGATAATGATTAAAAATATGTACTTATTTTTGACAAAAAAAAATTAAGTACTTATTTTGAAAATATATATTTTAGGTATCTATTTTGACCAAAAATATAGTTTAAGTATTTATTTTGACTAAACAAATTTTAAGTACCTAAATGAAAAAATTAGTATATACTTTAACGTGATATACGCCTTTAAAGGCGTGTCTAACGTAAGGCATGGAGCGGTGCGGCTATTGTGCGGCACCAACTAAAATTTTTACAAGATATGAAACATGGAACTGAAAAATGTTACATTGTTTGATAACATTTTCGGTTGGTGGTAAGTATCGAAACTTAACTTCGAGTATAGATACTTTTATCACTTATGATAATATTTTATACTATTTTCTAGGTTTTTTATAATATTTTTTCTCTCTTCTCTTATTTAAGTTTTTTCTTCTTGGTGGTTTAGGAGGGTGGTGACAACGTCGGCCTTCGACCAAGCTATTGCCACACACGCTTTAAGTTTTTAATTTTTATTTTTACATTTTCTCTTCATCTTCCTTGATTTTCTTAATTGAAAAAAAAATGGTGTATATTTTTCTGCCATTATAGCTCGTTTTCTCTGCTTTTATAACACGTTTTCTCTGCTATTGTAGCATGTTTTATATTTTTCTGAGTTTGGGTTTAACGTTGTCTTTTATTATTTGATTATTATCCTGATCTAACCCTGATTTGGACCATTAGTCTAGTTATCTTGTATTGATAGGGTCTTGCAATCTACCAAAGATAGTTTATGGTTAAGTTGTGGTAAAACCAATTTTATTAACGTGCTATTTATATGTTAGCGTTAATGGTGTTTATCCCTCACTGAGAATAATTGTATTTATTGTTATGAATATTTATCTATGTGGATGTCTATCATGATTAGAACTTTATCTAAGGAGTTTGATTTATTTATTATTAGGAATATTATCTCTATTAATTAGAGTTTAATGTATTATGTACATCTTATGCCCATAAATAGATGATTCATTGAAGGCATTGTATACACAAGTCTATATTTGAGAATAATACAAATCTCCCTTTTTCTCTCATCTCTTTGTTCTTCCATTCTTTTTATTTGTTCTTATTATTGTTCTTTGTTATTTTATTCACAACACGTTATCAGCACGACTCTAATCAACCGAGGTCTTCACTGTTTGAATCCAAAAGAAGTTATTGGAAAGAATTCGATTCTATGATAAACCAAAGATGAATTTTTTTTTCTCTCTTCATTCTTTTAAATTACTGATTGTCTTTTTATTTATATTTTAACTTAATTTTTTTTGAAAAGTTTGGAAGTATGTTTGATTTTATTCGAACATTGGAAAGAGATAAATTTGTGGCTTCTCACAAACCAAAAGACGAATCGACAGAGACGAAGAGGTTGCATTTGGTGTAAATTACGTGTGTTTTCTCTTGTTCCTAAAAGGGTTAATTAGCGGTATGCTTATTCATACTTTTACTTATATGATTATATTTGATATTTTTCATATTATTATTTATGTTATTTTATTTGGTAAAAGTTAGTATTTTTAACTATGTTTTGAGTTTTACATGATATGCTTAAATGGCTTGGAAAGAGATGTGTTATAAAGGGACTATGAGAAGCTATCTCGGCCATATGCTATGTCTCCATTGTCCACGAGAGAAAAATCAATATCGGTAAATTTTGGTTTTAATTTTATTCTTTATACTATTATTTTAAAGTGGGATAAGTCATGATGATTTTTGAATTTACAAGAAGATTATTATAAAGTCTATATTTGCTCGAAAGCAATATTTCTTCTTTGTCGAAAAACTCGACCATAGACTTCTCTCAATTTCAAGTTACGAAAATCCGTCTTGATCCAAAAAGTTTTATGGGAGGCATTCCCTGAAGTGAATGCAAAGCATGATGTTTATTTCATGCGATTATCAATGATGGGGCATTCCCTAAAGTGAATGCAAGCATGATGTTTATTCCATGCAATTATTGGAACTGTTTCATTCCCTGAAGTGAATGCAAACATGGTAAATCATTATTCAATTAGAGACATAATCTCGATATAATCCAAGTATATTGGTTGGACATCCCGTTCTACGAGGCTACTGGTCTCAAATGAAGTTTTTAAAGGACCTTGTGGACATATTTAACAATGTCGCGTACGAGGATTAAATCTTTGTTCTCTGTGATAAGGATATGTGAAAAAGATTTTAAAGGCCCACTGGCTCTACTCCATTCCCTGAAGTGAATGTGAGATTATATTATGGAAGGAATAAAAACAACATTAGAAGTTGTGGTCGTGGTCGTGGTCGAGGCTATGAATATAGACATGAAAAATATGGTCATTTTAAGAATACTTCTACCCATCAGTAGTGAGGTTATAAGGATGACAAGAGTGATAAATATCATTCTATTGAAGTAAAACTCTTCTTATTACCAATGCGATGTTATAAACCATTGGTCTCGTGCGTGTTGTACGTTGAAAAATTAAGAATCGTTGAATGATAAAGGAAAGAAAATAGAAGCAAATTTTGTTTGCGAAACATGAAGAAGATGATACTGGTCCAACTTTATTTGGACATTGTTGGTCCAAATCTTTTGGACGTTGTTGATTTTCTTATAACCCTCGAAAGGAATAAATCATCTTCTAATTATTCTCATAACTTTGAAGATAATTATTTATTTATTTTACTTTACGCTTATTTATTTTACACACATTAATTATTTACGTTTTATATTTATATTTATATATTATGATATTTATTTATTTTGTTTAACATGATTACTTGTCAAATACAATCTATGGTGACGATTTATGCTCAACATAAGCATAAGATATATTTTCCCATTTAAATGCAAGGGAATAATGTGAGTACTATATCTCAAAGTACTGAAAATATTGATGCTCTAGAAGAGCAATAAATTCTTGAGAGAAAGCACATTGTGAAAAGTGCAGAGTTGCGAATATTGCAATAATTATCACTAATGGTAATAATATCGTCACCACTATAAGTGGAAATTTTAAGAGAGCAATATGAGTTCGCAAATTATCCCTTTGGGAATTATAGATAACATATGTTATCAATTGGCATTTGAAATAAGCCAATATGGATATAAGTTTTGGTAGCCAAAAAGTCAGTTGAAAGCTCTAGAAGAGCTATATATTGCTACCAAAAGATAATTTCAATTGAAAGCTCCGAAAGAGCTAAATATATTCATATTTAAAGGAACAATTTTAATGGTCGTACTAGACATGTACGAGTGAGATTGAATTACATGTTATGGTAAACAATGAGTTTACAAATTCAGAGATATATATACACATATATATATAGTTGTCATGATCGGTTAGACCATCCTGGTCAATAATGGTGCAGAAATTATTGAGATGTACATGCACATGTATTAAAAGAACCTATAGTTCTTGTGGTGCTTATTCTCAAAGGAATTGATTAAATCCCACTTATTAAAGAACATGAAGTTCTTGTGTTGCTTAATGGAATTGATTAAATTTCACTTACTAAAAGAACTTGAAGTTCTTGTGTTGTTTGTTCTCAAAGGATATAGTTGATCCCACTTACCAAAATAATTAGAACTTGAAGTTCTTGTGCTGAAGTTGAGACTGCATGTCTTGCATATCTGAACGAAATATGGGCTCATATATCCACAAATGTGGAAAGTTTTATATGATTTTAGTAGATGCATCTACATTGTTTTATCAACTTACAACCAGAAGTTTGTGAGATTGATTCTAAAAGGATTCAGATTATGCAATTAGATTATTCGTTTTGCAAAAGCTTGTGGGTTTATATTTTAGGCTATATTGGTTGTTACAAAGCCTATTGATTATGAAAAATACGATTTAGCAAATTTTTAATTGGATCCCTCCTATTTAATAGCTAAACTGTGAGAACAAAACATCTATTATATATATGGTATTTTCATATAGCAACACTTATACGCATCAAGCCAACGAGTTATAATAAACTCCACATTATGAATTGACTTTTGGTCATAAGTCATATTTCCCATTTTTAAATTTTTGAATGTGCGATATATAGTTGAATTGCTCCACCATAACGCACAAAATGGGCAAGTAAAAAGGGTTGAGAATATATATTGAGTATGAGTCTCCTTTTATGTTTAAATTCTAAACATTAATTGGAGAATCATTTATTAGATGATTTTTCTCAACATCAGGGGAGAGAATAATCATCTAGATAAAGAAGGAAATGAATTATCATTATCTAGATCCTCGAATATGAACTAAAAGTTCATAAGATAATTCATGTTATTTCATGTCAACTGCCAGACATATTTATTGACTCAATGAGAGTAATTAAGTTTCATATACCAGCTGAAATGCTCTAAGTTTAAATTACATGTTAGAGCAAGTAGATGTAAATCATGCTTGAAGCATGATAGTTGAAATGGTTCCAATGATCAAAATTCTCGTAAATGAAAAGTATTATGAGATTGTCATATATTGGAGGCGGGTGCTCCTGAAGAGACCCAAGGCATAACTAATAATAAAACTCTTTAAGAGTTTCAGGTACCTGAAATAAAGATTGAAATCTTGAAGAGATCTCGATGAGTTATGTCATTACAAGAATGGAACCAGAAAATTGGAAAGTTGTCGACAATAATTTTACATAAAATACTTCTATAGAAGTAAAGAAAGAAATCGAGGATCTTGTATAAAATCTATCCAGAAGTATAGATATTGAATTGGTCTATGTTGAAAGACGCTTTGAACTTCTAAAATATAAGTATTTATGAAAAGTTTTAATTACTTCATGGTGGATGCAATTACTTTGGCAGTTATGAAAAATTTTGCATGCGTCTAATTATTTGTGAATCCATATTTATCCTTGAAGGATTTAAAATGCTAGAAGTATTTGGAAATTTCTGAGGAAATTTATTTAGACATGTCTGATGAATATTTTGGCGCATTTGGTATAATCGCCTTAGTGAATACTAATTGAGAAAATACTATAAGAATGATTAGATTTCCTTATGTATTTTATAAAGGAGTTTGGATCAAGATCCATTATGATAATTTTAGAACTCCTAAAGAGCTTCAAATTGGAAACTCGTGAAGTACTTTCAATACAAGTACTTGAATCTTGACATCAAGTTTATCTCGATCTGAAGATCGAGCATTTTTATATATTTCTTTTTGTCTATGAATAGACATAAGCTGAAAGAATCTTAAAGAAGATTCAATATGAATAGAGCATATCTATTGAGTATCCCAATAGTTGTAAGATTGTTGGATGTGAATAAAGATAATTATATCTTTTCTTGGTTTTGAAGCACCATATATTAGTTGGTCAAGCAATATCCATGGATATACAAAGATCATTACATTTAGATCTTCAAACATTCGTTGATGCCTTTTCAAATGTCGTAGAAATAATTGTTATGCACGAGGCAAGCCAAAATGTGTTTGGCTAAGATCATTGACCCAACATATCCAAAAGATATGTGGATTTACTTTTACAAGATATGATAAAAGCTACGTTGTGTGAAGATAATGCAAGATGTAGATCTCAGTTTGAAAGTAGATACATCATGGAACATATTACTCCAAAGTTTCATCCCTCGCGATCTTTAGAAAAATAATATTCAAGATTGAATTATGAAGATTCTAAGACCTTCTGTGATGTTTTCATGAGGGGGAGTAAATACGCGTTGCACTCTTTTTCCCTTAACCAAGGTTTTGTCCCAATGAGTTTTCCTGGTAAGGTTTTTAATGAGGCAACATGTTATGCGTATTAAAGATGTGTGTACTCTTTTTCCTTCACTAATGAATTTTTTTTCCCATTGGGTTTTTATCTTAGTAAGGTTTTAACGAGACACATTATCTTCATAGACATCCAAGGGGGAGTGTTATGAATATTTATCTATGTGGATGTCTATCATGATTAGAACTTTATCTAAGGAGTTTGATTTATTTATTATTAGGAATATTATCTCTATTAATTAGAGTTTAATGTATTATGTGCTTCTTATGCCTATAACTAGATGATTCATTGAAGGCATTGTATACACAAGTCTATATTTGAGAATAATACAAATCTCTCTCTTTGTCTCATCTCTTTGTTCTTCCATTCTTTTTCTTTGTTCTTATTATTGTTCTTTGTTATTTTATTCACAACATTTATTTATTTATCATTTTTTCAAATTATTTGATTAGATTTTAACATTTTTGTTGTATGATCTTATTTTATGTTTTAATAATTAATAAATTAATCGATCCAATTTATGTTGTTATTTAAAATTTCTAATGTCTCATTCCAATGGTTTGAATGAAAAGTTGCATCCAAAGCACCGCTAATTGATTGAGATATTATCTTTATTAAAACAAGCGTAAATTATATAGATGACCATTTAATTATGAGGTCGGTGTCAATTTAACTATTATACTTTCAATTTTGACAAATATACCACTTAACTATTTAAGTTGTTCCAATGTAGCTACCAACCGTTAAAACATAACGGAGAGATTAGCGTGGTTGTTAAATAAAATTAGTATAATTACACATTTGGTCTTCATTATTTGCACATTGTATTAATTTGGTCCTAAATTAAATTAAATTTAATAAATTACCCTCTAGTCATATAGTGACACGTGTCACCATCAAATTGAAAAGAAAAAATTTAAACGCTAAGATAAGTTGCATGGAGTTAAGTAAACACAACCGCTAAGCCAAGTGTTATTATCTATTATAATTTTACACCTTTTATTTAAAATCTTCTTAGAAGAAATTTAATCACCTGCTTAATTTTAGAACTACACCGGCAACGTTGCAACTGTTACAAAACAGATTCATGCTTGAAATTGTTTCTCTAAACCTATGATGATCATGTTTGTCGATGAAAAAAAAGCCGTGTTCATACAATCAACTGTGAATCCACTGTTAAGAAATCGAAATAGAATTTGGCATTCTTTCTTTCTTTCCAACAATTATGAAGCCGGCGTTTATGATACTTGTGAAATGTGTTTGTAGGGAGGGTGTTGAGGATGCAATTTCTGGTTCAAATAATTTGATTCAGCCAGGGAGAAACTTCATTTACGAGATTTAATTAGACGATGAGATAGTGACTCACGCTACCAGTGCAACTGTCCATGGCGCCTTTGTGGTTTTACCAGAAAACTCAATTATTTTTACACATTTTTTATCGTTGGACGAAGGTAATAAATGACTAAAATTATTTTCTTATTTCTTATTTTTAGGCGATAATCTTCACATTCTCTAATGTTAACATCCATCTACCTTCATCCAACAGTCCAAAAAAATGTAAATTTTTTAAATTTTACATAGTCTAATAGGATTCTATCCCTATCCCATATACATGTATTCTGTAAGTTAAGCTTGTCTGAATCTAAACACTAGTTTTTTTCACTTTTTTGTTTTCAAGAGAATGGTTCAGGCAAGAGTTACCGGAAGCCAATAAAACCATAGCTCCTAACCAAGGTGATGCTTACACCATCGATGGCCATACCGGAGAAACCAATGGATGTAGCAACGGTACATATCTACTATTGTTTAGAGTTAGACTCTTTATTTTTTGTTATTATCCAACAATTTTGATATTTGTTTTTTAATGTTGCAGATACAACGTTTGAGTATCAAGTAGATTACCAGGGACTTTACCTTGTTCGGATGATAAATGTTGTTAACGAAATAATGGTGTTTAGCATTGTATCCCACAACCTCACCATCAGGGGCAGATCTAGGAATATAAATTTAGTAATTCACCGACTAGTATAATAATGTAGAATCAATTTACATCAGTGTAATAATGTTGAATTTGTGGCTTGAAAAGTCATGCTTTGTGGGCACCGATTTTGACATTATCCTTGTCAGAAGTTGGTGCAACAATTGAAGAAGAAAATATGTGAATGGCTGCACCGAATAGAGAAAAAATGATGCAGTAAATTAATGTTCCAGCGGTAAGTGTTGAAATTACCAATGGGGAAATTAATTTTTGGTCTCTTAACTTTAGGCTATTTACAAGTTTAGTCCTTAAAGCTCAACTATAAATAGGCCTAGCATTTGTCATTTGAAACCATCCCAACATTCATACCATCTCTCCCATTTGTAATATTTGAGAATTCTTAGGAATTCCATTTGTTTATACCACTTTGGTATTAGCGAAGTTATCATCCGGTGGTGGTGCCTGAGGAGTAGACGACATTTTCGTCGAACCTCGTAAATTCGGTGTGTTCTCTCCATTATTTATTTCGCTTGCTTATTATTGGGTTTTTCCATTGGGTTTCAATATTCAATAGTTGACGGGTTTGTCCACTGTGCAAATTTCGGTAGTTTCTATCTCGACATTTCAGCTCAGATTTGAAGCTATGTTCGTGTGGGAAATAACTCGGTTTCCCCAACAATTGGTATCAGAGCTTTGGTGAAGGCTATCTCGGTCTCTCGATTGCTGCAAAGAAGTGTGGTATTGTGACAGTGCATGTCTAGGAAAGTTCTGGCTAGGAAAGACTTGGTATTTAAGTGATCCGTGTGATCCACCTCTCTTTCCTGGGAACTTACCTGGTGTAGTGTTTCAATATCCAGTTCGTGCTGTTGAATATTATTCGTTGACATGGCAAAAGACGGGTCAGATGGGGCATCAAGCTCTTCCTCTATACTGGTGAGGAGGATAATGTCAAATGCAAACTTCTCGGTGGAGTTGTTCGATGGATCCGGTCACTTCGGCATGTGGCAAGGCTAGGTGCTAGACTCTTTATTTCAACAAGGTCTAGGCATTGCCATTGAGGAAGAAAAACACGCAGATATTGTGGAGAAAGATTGGAGAACAATCAACCGTATGACGTGTAGTACAATTCGATCTTGTCTTTCCAGGGAGCAAAAGTATGCCTACAAGAACGAAACTTCTGCAAGCAAACTGTGGAAAGTGTAGAGGAAAAATTCCTAAAGAAAAGCTCTCAGAATCGTCTTCACATGAAGAAAAGATTGTTCAGATTTGATTATCAGCCAGGCACCAGTATGAATGAACACATCGCTGCCTTCAATGAGTTAGTGGTAGATTTTTTGGGCATGGATGAAACTTTCAAAGATGAAGATTTGGCTTTAATGTTGTTGTCATCCCTTCCAGATGAATTTGAGCACCTTGAAACAATGTTACTTCATGGAAAGGATGAGGTGACCCTTAAAGAAGTAACTGATGCTCTGTATAGTTACGAGCTCAGAAAGAAAACCAAGATGGAGAGCAAGTACAATGTAGCAGAGGCCATGGTGGTAAGAGGTCGCTCGAAAAGCCAAAAGCAAAAAATAAGAGGGAGATCAAAGTCAAAGTCCAGACTTGGAAAGATGAATGTGCCTTTTGTCATGAGAAAGGTCATTGGAAGAAAGATTGCCCGAAGCTGAAGAAGAAAGGAAAAGCCGCTCCAGATGCATGTGTTGCAGAGCATGATACTAGTGACTCTGAAATATCACCGGTTGCTTCATCATCATCATTTCGTTCAGACGGGTGGATATTGGATTCGGGTTGTACCTATCATATGTCCCCTAATCGGGAGTGGTTCTTCGATTTAGTAGAACTAAATGGAGGAGTTGTTTATATGGGCAATGACAACGTCTGTAAAACGATTGGGATAGTTTCAATCCGATTGAAGAATCAAGATGGATCAACCAAAGTTTTGACTGATGTCCGATACGTTCCTAGTTTGAAGAAAAATCCCATCTCATTGGGAGCTTTGGAATCTAAAGGCTCGATTGTCACTATGAGAGATGGAATTTTGAAAGTCACGTCATTGGCACTCGTGATAATGAAGGGCATCAGGAAAAATAACTTGTATTACTACCAAGGTAGTGCAGTTATTGGAGCAGTAGCAGCAGCTTCCGGTGGAGACAAATTGGATTCTACTCAGTTGTGGCACATGCGGTTGGGACACGCTGGTGAGAAATCCTTGCAAATTTTGGCAAAGAAAGAATTGTTGGAAGGTGCAAAGGCTTGCAAGTTAAATTTTTGTGAGCATTGTGTTCTGGGAAAGTAGAAGAGAGTGAAATTTGGCACCGCTATCCATAATACGAAAGGTATTTTGGATTATGTTCACTCAGATATGTGGGGTCCTTCCAAAACAACGTCATTTGGAGGAAAACACTATTTTGTAACTTTTTTTGATGACTTTTCCAGAAGAGTTTGGCTGTATACAATGAAGTCTAAAGATGAAGTGCTCAAAGTTTTCCTAAAGTGGAAAAATATGATCGAGAACCATACTGGCAAGAAGATCAAACGACTTAGGACGGACAATGGAGGGGAATATAGAAGTGATCCGCTCTTTGATGTTTGCCAGGAGAATGGTATTGTTCGACACTTTATTGTTAGACATACACCACAACAGAATGGGGTGGCAGAGCGTATGAATCGAACACTACTTAAGAAAGTTCGATGTATGTTGTCCAATGCTGGGTTGGGCAAACCATTTTGGGCTGAGGCTGTGACATATGCTGGTCATCTCATCAATCGTCTACCGTCATCGGTAATTGGAGGAAAAACACTGTTGCAGGTATGGTCTGGAGTACCCGCTACAGATTATGATTTCTTACATTTATTTGGATCCACTGCTTATTATCATGTGAAGGAGTCAAAACTTGATCCTAGAGAAAAGAAGGCTATCTTTATGGGAATCACTCATAGAGTGAAGGGATTTCGACTTTGGTGCTTAGACGCAAAGAAGATAATTTGTAGCAGAGATGTTACCTTAAATGAATTTTTCATGTTGAAGAAGGTAACAAATGGGGCTGTTCAGACAAGTAGTACTCCACAACATGTGGAGTATACTCCAAACCAGGTGGAGTTTCAAGAGACGGTGATTAGTCCAGTAATTGATGCTACTGATTATCCAACTCCAATAGAGGAATCAGAAAATGAAGAGGTTCAAACCCAAGAATCATTGGAGACACTAGAACCACTCGCAGTTACAAGGCCAATGAGGGAAATTCGTAAACCTGCTCGATTTACAGATATAGTGGCCTATGCTCTTCTAGTTGTTGATGATGATATCCTTGTCACTTATCAAGAAGCAATGCAAAGCTTACAAAGTGACAAGTGAAAAATCACTATGGATGAAGAAATGCAGTCTCTCCAGAAGAACAACACTTGGGATTTGGCATATTTAGCAGAAGTTAAAAGAGCAATTGGATGCAAGTGGGTATTTGCAAAGAAAGACAGATCTCCCAACAAGAAAGATGTTCGCTACACGGCAAGGTTGGTAGCTAAAGGCTACGCTCAGAAGGAGGGAATCGACTACAATGAAGTATTTTCCCCTGTTGTGAAGCATTCCTCCATTAGAATATTGTTGGCATTGGTAGCACAGTTGAATTTGGAGCTAGCTCAACTCAATGTAAAGAATGCAATCTTGCACGGTGATTTGGAAGAGGAGATCTATATGACTCAGCCAGAAGGATATGTAGATGTTGGTGGTAAGAAATGGGTTTTTAAGCTGAACAAATCGCTATATGGATTGAAGCAATCTCCGAGGCAGTGGTACAAGCGATTTGATAGCTTTATGAGGAGGCAGAAGTACACAAGAAGCAAATACGACCATTGTGTGTATTTGCGAAAGCTACAAGATGGAGCTTTCATTTATCTCCTCTTGTATGTTGATGATATGTTGTTCACTTCAAAGAGTCAACAAGAGATAGACAAATTGAAGGCTCAATTGAATCAAGAATTCGAGATGAAAGATCTAGGTGAGGCCAAGAAGATTCTCGGCATGGAGATAAGTAGAGATAGACGGAGAGGCAAGCTTTGTTTGACTTAGAAGCAATATCTGAAAAAGGTATTACAATGTTTTGGCATGAATGAAAGCACAAAACATGTAAGTACCCCACTTGCTTCTCATTTGAAACTCAGTTCTCAATTATCTCCTAAAACTAATGAAGAGCGAGAATACATGGCAAAAGTTCCATATGCTAATGCAGTAGGGAGCTTGATGTATGTGATGGTGCGTACGCGGCCTGACATTTCACAAGCAGTTGGAGTTGTGAGCAGGTACATGCATGATCTTGGAAAAGGACATTGTCAAGCTGTGAAATGGATTCTACGGTATCTCTAACAAACTGTAGATGTTGGTTTAGTCTTTGAGCAAGGTGAAACACTTGGTCAGTTTGTGGTTGGATATGTTGATTCCGACTATGCTGGTGATTTGGACAAGCGTCGGTCTACTACTGGGTATTTGTTTACTCTAGCAAAAGCCCCAGTGAGTTGGAGGTCTACTTTACAGTCAACGGTGGCTTTGTCAACTACAGAGGCAGAGTACATGGCAGTTGTAGAGGCTGTTAAGGAGGCGATTTGGCTTAACGGATTGTTGGAAGACTTGGGAGTTGTTCAAAGTCACATTAGTCTCTATTGTGACAGTCAGAGTGCTATTCATTTAGCGAAAAATCAAGTCTACCATTCAAGAACCAAGCACATCGACGTGAGGTATCACTTTGTGTGGAAGATCTTTGAAGAAGGAAAGGTTCTACTTCAGAAGATTGCGACAGCAGAAAATCCTGCAGATATGTTGACCAAGGTGGTAACATCAATCAAGTTCAATCATTGTTTGAACTTGATTAACATCTTGCAAGTTTGAGCACCTTTGGGTGTATGGCGCTCGTGAGCGCATTTGGAGGCACTACAGAAGATAACGTTTGGGGAGAAGAAGATTTTGAGAAGCTTGATGAATTCAAGTCAAGGTGGAGATTTTTTGAATTTGTGGCTTGAAAAGTCAAGCTTTGTGGGCACCGATTTTGACATTATCCTTGTCAGAAGCTAGTGCAACAATTGAAGAAGAAAATATGTGAATGGCTGCACCAAATGGAGAAAAATGATGCAGTAAATTAATGCTCCAACGGTAAGTGTTGAAATTACCAATGGGGAAATTAATTTTTGGTCCCTTAACTTTAGGCTATTTACAAGTTTAGTCCTTAAAGCTCAACTATAAATAGGCCTAGCATTTTTCATTTGAAACCATCCCAACATCCATACCATCTCTCCCATTTGTTTCTTTCTCCCATTTGTAATAATTGGGAATTCTTAGGAATTCCATTTATTTGTACCATTTTGGTATTAGTGAAGTTATCATCCGGTGGTGGTGCCTGAGGAGTAGACGACATTTTCGTCGAACCTCGTAAATTCGGTGTGTTCTCTCCATTATTTATTCCGCTTGCTTATTATTGGGTTTTCCATTGGGTTTCAATATTCAATAGTTGACGGGTTTGTCCGCTGTGCAAATTTCGGTAGTTTCTATCTCGACATTTCAGCTCAGATTTGAAGCTACGTTCGTGTGGGAAATAACCTGGTTTCCCCAACAAATAATATATTGATAAGGAGTAATTGTTATGCAAGCAAACATGATCTATAGTCAAAGACATATTGATATTGAAGAACCAATCTATACCATGTAAATATGTTTGAGAGACTATAACCATTTTACATTGGTGCAATTCTGTTTTAGAGAATATAAAACTTACTAGAGTTAAATTAAGTATTGATGGTGACAATTGTTGTGCAAGCAAATATGAATTTTATATTTCAAAACCGATTTAGAGTTCTAGGGTTTTTCTAAAAAGATTACGAAACCAAATTTGTTTTAAGTTTTAAAAACTCAAATCGATTACAATTTATCGGGAATAAAAAATCGAAGAGGAATTTAAGTTTCAAAATGGCATGAACAAGAAGAGCTTTTCCAAATGAATAGAGTTACACTGTTAGAAATATTTTTTTGACGTAAACGTGTTTATTTGAGAGCTAAAAATGTTTTACTAGTTTTAAATTATATTTAAATTAACCAACAAGTGTTGCGTGCATTGATAAGACACATTGCACTCCCAAGGAGAGGACGTGAGTTCAAACTTTCGAGACGAAATTGTTGGGAGGGCAGTCTCGTACCTCGAACATGGACCGTAGACAGACATGCATATTGCCAAAAAATTATATTTAAATTTAATTGTATTTTTTTAAAAAAATAATAAATAAAAATTTTAGTTAATTTATTTGACATAAGTGTCAATGTATCTAACCAAAAAAATTTAATGGAACCAATAAATATACTTATAATAGTTATAGAATATAAATTTAGATGTTTGTTTTGACCAAAAATAGATTAGGAGCTCATAATAATAATAATAATAATAATAATAATAATAATAATAATAATAATAATAATAATAATAATAATAATAATAATAATAATAATAAAGGATTGATTTTTTATTTTTTTAAAATGCTTAAAATTTTTAGGATAAATTATATTGGTAGCCATTGAACTTTTAGTACGTTTTCACTTTGATCACTGGAATCTAAAAACTTTCACTACAATCAATAAACTTTTAATTCGATATTATTACAACCATTGATGTTAAAAATATTCAACTTTGGTCACCGAACTATTAGTTTTTACAAAATCGTCATTAACTTTATATTTTTTTTCCAGTTTTGGTCACTCACCGTTAAAAGACTAACGGAAAAAATAATAGCTCAGTGAAAAAAACAGAAAAGAAACAATAGGTCGGTGACCAAAACAGGAAAAAACGCAATATTAATAACTAAAATTGAAGAAAAAACATAGTTTTAGAGATGTTTTATAAAAAAATAGTTCATTGGCCAAAACAAAAAAATAACACTATGTTAATGACCACAAATGTAGTTTATCTAAAAAATAATGGTAGGTCAAGGGACCTACGATGCACCATGGTAGGTCCGCCCCTGCTCACCATTGTGGGACAGGTTTTAAATAAAACAAGGTGTAAAAAATATAACAGACAATAATCCTTTGTTCAACGGTTGTGTTCACTCAACTCCACACAACCTATTCTAGGTTCGATTCCCTCCCACTAAACTCAAGGTTAGGTTTCAAATCAGATGGTAACACGTGTCACTATATGACTGGAGGTTCTCCGTTATATTTTAACGGTTAGTAGGTATATCAAAACCACTTAAATAGTTAAGTAATATCTTTGCTAAAATTAAAAGAATACTGATCAAATTGACATCAACCTTATAGTTAAGTGGTTATCTATGTAGTTAACTTGAAAAAACTCGTTTAATTGAGGTGATGCCTTATTATGGTCCTAACTCCTAAGGACCCACGCGGTAGGTTCGCGGGCCGCAGTTGTTGGAGAGGGTTGGTGCATAAATTTCTGTGTCTCATTTCATTTTCTGTTACTAGGTAGTCATGTCATGTATTATTGCCAAAAGGATTTTTAATATTCCTATCAATATTTGCAAGTTGGTTGATAGACGATTTACAAAACAAGGTTACCAAATATTTATTTTAAAAGATTCGTTTGTAAAAATGTGTGTGCATTGTTAAAAAATTAAAAAAATGTATAAATATATACAAAATGTTTGCACTTTGCGCAACTTCATCCTTTGTTTTACTCAGGATTGTTCTAGACAAGTGCATTAAAAGCGACTGTATAAGGTCATAGAAAAAAGAAAAAGAAATAATTAATTATGGACTAGCGGTAAAACACGTGAGGAAAATAAAATGTTGTACTTCATAAATTTCAAGTCTTTTTATACTTATTTTTATTCAAAAATTAACATACCACACACATAGCAAATCAATAAACATTTAATTTTTTTTAAAATCGAGAGCCACACTTTAATAATTATACAGAACTCTTAAATCTTTTTTTTTTGATGAAAGCTATAGTGATTACAAGTAGTATCTGTTCTATATATACTCTCAACCATTTGACAATAAACGCTCAATCACCCTGCTGCAGCTGCTGGTGCTCGAACCCGTGACCTCTAGGAACAACAACCGTTCCCTTAACCACTTCGAACCATAATATTTGTATGTTAAAAGAGGGTGCAATTTTAGCTCTCTTTGCAAACGTTGGTATGATGGAAGATTTGAATAATGTTTTTATAAGGTGCACCAAGTCGAGGGAAATGGGGCAGCTAGCTAGTTATCAATTTATGCAGTCATCCTTCACTGAAGCTCTAGACCATGTGTTGACCCTTTCTGCTGCCGGGACTATAAATAGAGCCCTCACTACTATTGTCTGGAGCATTTACATTTTCTACAATATATTTTGTCAAAATAAGTATATTTTTTAAAATAATTATTTAATATTTTTTTTTTGTCAAAATAAATATTTAAAGTATATATATTTTATTTAAGTTCATAAAAATTGACATGTGATAATGATTAAAAAATACAATATGTACTTATTTTTGACAAAAAAATTTAAGTACTTATTTCGACAAAAAAATATTTTAGGTATCTATTTTGACCAAAAATATAATTTAAGTATTTATTTTGATTAAAAAAAATTTAAGTACCTAAATAAAAAAATTGGTATATACTTTATACTTGATATAAGCCTTTAAAGATGTGTCTAACGTGAGGCATGGCGCGGTGCGACTATTGTACGACACTAATTGAAAATAATATAATATATGAAACATGAAACTGAAAATATTACACTATTTGATAACATTTTCAGTTGGTGGTAAGTATCGAAACTTAACTTCGAGTATGAATACTTTTATCGTTTATAATAACGTTTTAAATTTTTATAAGTATCGATACTGTGCGAGATACAACAAAAAATATTATAGAAAATATAGAAGTTTCAGTTATATATTTCATAGTTTATAATACTTTTAGTTAATGTCGCACTGTACCGCAATTATGCGACACCGTGCCGCCTTTAAAATGTAACATTGGAACTGTATTTTGAAATCCTCCCATGAGCCCACATGTAAAATCCCTAATTCGCCGTGTCCCAGAGAAGCAAAGCAAAAGAACAGAAGAAATATAAGAGAAAGAAAAGAGCAACGAGGAGAGTAGAAGCTTGTTTCTTCTTTGTCCTCGAAAATTGAAAATTGAAAATTGAAAATTGAAAGTAGATAGAAGAGGATAATGGAAAATATGCAGGCCGTGAACAGCTTCGTGGCAGCTTATTTGAAGAAGAAAGGATTCAAAGAAGCGGAGCAATTGCTGGAGGATCTTCAGAACAAGGACTCCGCTCCGATTGATTTCCACAACGACCCTGATCTCGCCAACTTCATTCACCGCTTCTCCCCGTGAGTTCAATGCAAAACCCAGCATTAGCTTCATTTTGGAATGTTGATAAAAAAAAATATATGTGAAATGATATAATGTCCAGAGAATTTGAGTTCATATCATCTTTCAACTTGCAAATTTCGACTCTTTATGTCTTAAGGAATGTCCAATGTCATGGGTTAAATTGAATGTAGGGTAATGATTAGTAAAATTTCTTGTGAACATGCTAATTTGAGATATACTTTATCCGCGTTGAATCTGAATATTTTCCTTTTGTGTCCTTTTTGTTGCATGCATTTCACTGTTTGTACACGGGTACAGATACGGGACGAAAAACTGTAATTTCTAAAATTACAGTGTACGGGTACAATACATGATAAGAGTACGATAAATATAAAATAAAATTTATATTAAAAATAAAAAGTCAAAAGAAAATTATATGAGCATGGCATCACACATACTTATATACTCGTAGTTGAATCATGTGAGCAAGATAAAGTCGAAAAGAAACAAGAAAAAGACCGAAAAAAGTATGGGAGAATAGAAGAATAAGAAAAAATAGGGAGATGAAATATTGGGGAGTACCCAAGCCGTATCCAATATGTCCCCAATACCGGGACGTATCGAGTACGTGGTACGGTATTAGATTGAAGTACCCGTGCTTCATAGCTTTTCGTTTTCTTTGTTCTTATCAATGTGCTTGTTTCAGGCCGGAGGATGAGGTGGCACGGTACCGGGATGGATATAGCAAACTGAGGTCGTGGACTTATAGTTCACTAGATTTGTACAAGGTAATTGCTTTTGATATTCGCAGTCTGATATGAGTTTTTGCATTAGGGGCATAACCTAGTTTTTGAATTTATACAGCATGAGTTGCTTCGTGTGCTTTATCCAGTTTTTATACATTCGTTCATGGATCTGGTTGCGAAAGGACATTTGCAAGAGGGTAGGTGTTAAAATTAAAACTTACTGGACTTTTTGTTCTCTTGTATCCTACACTTTTATTTACTTCCTGAAGTGGGTTATTCTGGTATATATATGATAGGTTTGTCTCTCAAACGTTTTTGATCTTTATTTTGTAGCTAGAACATTTTTTAATGCTTTCCATGAGGACCATCAACTGATGCACTCACGGGACCTTAAAAAGTTGGAAGGGGTTCTTTCTCTGTCTCATTTGGAGGTTAATTAGCATCCTATTTTTTCCCGTATTTAGCTTAAATACAAGAATCACTACTCTTCACATTATCAGTTGTTTTCTTAACCAGGAGATGGAATTCGCTCGCTCTCTTAGGCAGAATAAGGTTAACATCAAGATATGTCAGGTGACTGCATAAATTCTTTCTTTGATGATTGCTAGTAATATTAGCCAGGCTCTATTATTTTCCTAATGAACTGCTGAACTGTTTTTCAATCATCTTGGCAGTATTCCTACGACCTTCTGTTGCAATATTTGCATAAAACACAGTCCTCTGCTATGCTGGGGGTCGTCAATGAACATATCAATTTCCAAGGTGATTTCATTTCGTTGTTGACATTTTGGATAACACAAAGAAGAGGGCCTACTATCTGATTATGGTTTTTGTTTCCTTGCAGTTATTTCTGGGCAACCTGGCTCCATTTCAGATGATATGGAGGTTGTAACACTAATTGGAAGCTGCCAGGATGCAGCTAATCAGATAAATCAGAAAGAAATACATTGGGGGGTGAGTTACTGAACTGTTCTTATATATCAACTGTATAAATGAATTTTCTATGGATTTAGCGCATATAACTCCATTACATTAGTGAAAGAAAAATGGAGAGCTCTATGCCAAAATTGCATCTGTACTAAACTACTTCATAGCTTTGTTAACCAGATTCTCCATTTTTCTGTAAAGTACTCATGTCCGATACCTGTGTCTGAGTGTCTGACGTATATCTGCATATAAGTATAGGATATGATCCTTCAAATATATGGGAAAACTTGGAAATTTTTTAGCATACTCTTGTTAGACACATACATATATGTATCTGACACTCATAACTCCCTGAGTAACATAACCATGCAGACATGTACATATGCAGGCTTGTTCTCGTATTTCTAGTTTTCTTTAATTATGAGGCTCATATGCTTTTCATAGTTACTAGAAGACTCCTTAGAAGAACGCTTAGAGAAGGAAGGAGGTTTGCTTTCAGATTCTGAAAAGATAGAAGGAGAGAACAAAGAAGGGGACGCAGAAGAGAGTAAGGTACATATTTGCTGTAAATTCCTGGAACAATCCCTTATTTTTCTTTTCTGCATTTAAATGTATATATTTGAATTGTGTTCAATTTATATGTGATTTTTCAACTTTACTTTTGGATTAATACACACAATTGTGGTTCTTCAGAAAAGATCAGCTGAAGGTGGTAAGCAAGGTTCTTCAACCAAAAAGTTGAAAAAGGACAAATCTGTTAATACAACAGCAAAAAGTGCTCGCCCTGAGGCTAAAACCACCTCTGCTGCACCACGAGTCAAACCAGAGCTCACTTTGCCCATTATGTATTTTCCATGATACCCTCTTTTGATTGTTTTATTTAGATGTAGGATTGAGCTTAATATAGTTTTCTATACCTTCATTGTGTTAAAACCATCACAGAATTTTTAGTTTTCTTTTCAACTCTTTGTGAAAGAAAAAGGAAGAATAAGAGGAAAAGTTGATGGAAATGGGCTTGGATGTGCAATATTCTATTAACATGCATATTGTGACGGTCCTTGGTAGTATAAGTTAGGGGTGTTCGCGGTTAACCTATAAGTTATGTTCTTAGTGCAAAAGTTATATGTTCTTAATGTAATTAGAGGGAAAATACATAGAGAATGTGCCTAAGAATGCATAGAAGTTTAGGGACTCATTCTTAATGGTTAACCAACGGTTAACCGCGAACACCCCTAGTGTAAGATATGTGAATATAAACAGAAGTTACCTATGTATTGTTGCTTATTTATTTTTTTATCTGATTTTTGCATTGAAAGGTCTCATTCATTCTTGCAAATACTCTACATGATAAGGGGTTAAAATGTGTATACATATCTTGGAAGTTTTTTGCGCAAATGATTTTGTATTATTATTACTGTTAATTTCTGTCTTGTTTTGGTTTTAGACTATCTTGGGCCTGTACTACCCTGGTGCACTGTGGGGTTTTAGGCTATGAATTAAAACTGTGAGAGATTGGATTGATATGCATTTTTTGGTCTTTTTCCTACCTGCTAATGTTTATGAAACAATGCCATGTTGAAGTGAACTTCTGTGTATGTAAAATCTATGGCAAAAAATGCAATGCTCAGATCGCCACGCCACATGTTATTCTATAAATTATCTTCTTAATGATTGCTTCAGGTCAACAGAGGTAGAACAGTCTATACTTGAGGACTTAAGAAACCGTGTACAGTTGAGTAGCATTGCATTGCCATCAGTCAGCTTTTATACTTTCCTCAACACACATAATGGGTAACTTCCATGAATTGGTTGATTTAATGGTCATGTTTATCCTTATTGTCTTCACATACTGATTATGTTTTATTTAAACCGTCTTCAGTTTGAACTGTTCATCGATATCCCATGATGGTTCTTTGGTTGCTGGAGGGTTCTCAAACTCATCGCTGAAGGTTGTATCTTAAATAACAGTGTGGGAGACTGAGATATATAATTGCTGTTGTATTGGTTTCTTATTGACTTGTGTTTTGAAAAATGTTGGTTTCTAATATTGGTTTGCGCATCATAGGTTTGGGATACTTCAAAGCTGGGCCAACAAAATGGTGGATGTAAGTCCATAAGAATTTGTATCTATCTCCCTGTGACTGTTGTAGTATCTTTTGAAGTTTTACCCTTAAACATTTGAAATTTTCTTTGAATTTGACTCTGCAATTGTAATATGCCCTTTGTTGTGATTCTTTTTGACTAGTTATTTTAAGCCTATAGGTATTCTTACAAACTAGTGCTGGTGTCAGCTACAGTGCTGGGTGAAAATGATTCTACTTCAATTGAACATCTTGCGGGACCGAATGGTGCGAAAAGATCCTATACATTGTTTCAGGGTCATTCAGGACCAGTTTATTCAGCCACATTTAGTCCTCATGGGGATTTTATTCTTTCCGCTTCAGCAGATACAACAAGTATGTTACAATGTTTCTTTCTCCTTGGGATTCCACTCTCATCTCTGTCACCCTCCCCCACCTGTTTTCTAAATATTTTGCTTATGTTACAATAATCAAACTTCCGGCATCCTTAAAATTATGGACTTGTTTCAGTTCGCTTATGGAGCACAAAACTAAATGCAAATCTTGTTTGCTACAAGGGTCATAATTATCCTGTATGGGATGTTCAGGTATGACTGATCTTCCACAATGTTTGATAATGTCTACCACTAAGTAAAGTTCATCATCCACTTTCATTCTTTTAAATGAGACATTTTTTCCCTTTCTGCCTCTAATGCATTTCAGTGTTCCTTATATCGTGCTGCAGTTTAGTCCTGTAGGACACTATTTTGCTAGCGCTTCACATGATCGAACAGCAAGGATTTGGTCTATGGATAGAATACAACCTTTGAGAGTAATGGCAGGACACCTGTCTGATGTCGATGTAAGTAGTCTTATCTCTTTCTTTGGTTGCTGTTCTAAATGTTTTATCTACCGCATGCACCATTTTCCCTATATGAATAAATTCTATTGTCTGTTGGTGCTTTCTAATTATTATTTTTGCTCTTGAAAGCTAGTACTTCCTTATTTATCATATTTCAAAAGCAACCACAAATAGTTTATCCTCCTTGTCCCAGTGTGTGCAATGGCATGCCAACTGCAACTACATTGCCACAGGTTCTAGTGACAGAACGGTTAGATTGTGGGATGTACAAAGTGGAGAATGTGTTCGGATTTTCATTGGTCATAGGAGCATGATTCTGTCACTAGCAATGTCGCCTGACGGTCGATATATGGCTTCTGGTGATGAAGATGGTACAATCATGATGTGGGACCTTTCAAGTGGACGATGCGTTACACCTTTGATGGGTCACACCTCATGTGTGTGGACGCTTGCTTTCAGGTGGAAATCCTTGCTCCTACATAACCAAATCGTATATTGAAATTCACTTTTACGTGTCGATATGGTCTCTTTTTGACATTCGTCCCTGTTACTGGATGTTCAGTTGTGAAGGTACACTTCTGGCATCTGGATCTGCAGATTGCACTGTAAAATTGTGGGATGTAACAACAAGCACAAAAGCCCCAAGAAATGAAGACAAGTAAGTTTCATGAGTGATAAAATGTCATGTGGTACGTTTTTATTTGCGATAAACTAAAAATATTGCCTCGAATGTGATTCAACAACAGGAGCGGAAATCCCAACCGGCTTAGATCTTTGAAAACCTTGCCAACCAAGTCTACTCCAGTTTATAGTTTGCGGGTAAATTCTCGCGATGCTCATCTTGTGACACAACCTCTTCTTCCATTTTTGTTTATTCACTAAAGGTGTCTAATATAAATGATTTGCAACTTATTGTGTTGGAGCAGTTTTCGAGAAGGAATCTGCTGTTTGCAGCCGGGGTGCTATCTAAGAACGTGTAAAATAACGGACAGACTCGCGATCGATTGCACTAGGGAGGCTGGTCAGCTTACTGTGTAGCATACAAGATGTTTACTGGTAAAGCAAGCCTAACACAGTCATGCATCTCTTTTAGTTGACAGTGCCTCTTGTGTTTTCTATTGGAACCCGAATATGAATCGTATTTAATTAATTAATTTGATATATAGTTAGGTGTCGTTGCTTATTGTTCTGGTCGACGTGTTGCTAGAATCATCGAGCGAACACAGTCCGATTAAGACTTTCGATCTTATCAGTTCGAACATCGTCGGATTGATCCATACTCTTATCAATTATATTAATGCCATCAAAACAAGCTCATAGCATGGTTCGGTGACAATAACTTGCGAGTGCCAAGCCGTAATGGCAATAAGTTCAAACTTTGATTTTTATATGTATCCAATCTCTATGTTAAGGATGGCAATGACAACGGGTGGGATTTTGTTTGATCTGATTTTTTTTTAACCACCTGTTTTTAATTTACTTACCGACTAATTTAGATCGGGCTTTACAGAGGCCTATTACAAGAATGACCCAAATCTCTGACCTTACTTAAGGAATTTAGTCTCATTCACCAATTAATTGTTGGTTGTTTGATTTGACTTTAACACCATATAATTATAATAAAACTTGTTCTCGACTCGATTGAATTTAATTATAATTTTATTGGTTTTGCATTTCAATCTGAAATTTAAATTGAAAATGCGACTCTGACATGATTTTATTTAATATCATTTCCCTTTTTTTATATATTTGTCAAAATTTAAAACATTAAATAAAATATCGATTTAGTTAATTTAATAACATAAAATTTACCTTGTATGTTAATTTTCTACATATATTTTTTTATTAAAATTTAACTAATAATGTATAGTAATTTTTTTGTAATTATTCCAATTAAGTCGAGACGGGTTTATATTAAGGGAAAATATTCCATTGGCGGTGGAAACAAAAGTTTTATACAAGTGCCTTAATTTTAAGATTTAGAGGCTTAATTTAGGGTTCAGATTTTAGTAGTTTAAGTGTAAGATTTTAATTTTTTTTAAATAGGGTATCATTTGGCATTTATTCCACAAAATGAAACAACATTATTACAAGGGTTAAGCTCGAGGCCAGCTCAGCAGACCTGGGGACCATAACCCACAGATCACGAGGAGTCTTAACCCGATCTTTGAAACCGAACCAGGTTCATCCTCGCTCAGAAACACAAACCAAACAACCAACAAAAAGAAAAGTCAGCTAAAAACCCAAAAGACAACCAGCAAAAACTAAAAACCAAACCCAGCAAAACCAGAAACAAAATAAAGCGAGAACTACAACAAAGATGGCTGCCAGATGATCCAGAAACCTGATCGACTTTCCGATGTGATATTTAGAAACCTAAGCAGGATCATAACATCGTGTGGGTTGCAGATGATGTTTAAAACCCACGAAATCAAAAATAGAGGTGAACTACGGCGGATCGACAAACCTTCTGTCTAGATCTGCCTCCGATCTTACTTCCGCCGGAACCTCCTCCACCCAGAATCGATCTTCTGTGAATCTTCTACCCAGGGAGGCCATTGCATGTGCACTCTTGTTGTCGTTCCGACCGATAAAGGTAAACACTCACCTCCTGAAGCTTGTTGTCACGTTTTTTGCATCACTGATTAGAGGTATAATATTCGATCTTTTTGTTCCCAGGGCTAATAATTTCGTGATGACGGCTCTTGAATCTCCCTCAACGACGACCTCTCCAAACCCTAGATCCCGTGCGAATTCCAGGCCCTGAACCAACAATTTTGCCTCTACTTCAAAGATCGTGTGGATATTTTCGTTGAATCGGTAAGCCGACCCTAACACTTGTCCTCTTGAGTCTCTTACAATAATTCCTGACCAAGATTGTTTCTGATGCATGAAGAAACTGGCATCCACATTTACTTTTACGAAAGGAGGCTGTGGAGGAGTCCATCGATTATCCCCATGAGTTCGGGGATGGGCAAACCGAGATGATATGGCCTTCAACTCTGTAACATAATTTTTCACAAAGGTAATGACCACACTCGGACTTTGTTGTATCCCTTCACGATGAAGCTTATTTCGTGAATATCATAATGCCCAGATAATTACTGCAATTTCAGTGTGATATGTACTGTTATGGCTTGTGAAAATCCACTGTAACCATTCATAAAAAGTTGATTGCTTAATATCATTAGGCCACTGATACGAGAAACCAGCCCATACCTGTTTAGAATAATGACATTGCCATCCAATATGACTGTTTGTTTCTGCTTGATTCGAGCATCTAGGACATGCATTATTACCAGTCAACCTCTTTTTGAATAAATTCTGCATATGGTATGTAATCTTCAGTAAATTTCCACAAATTGATACGCACTTTAGCTGGACATTGGATTTTCCAAATTGACTTGTAAACCATATTATTATCAACTTCTAAAAATCGAGCCTGGATAAGATATCTGTACCCACTTCTAACCGAATAACATCCCGTATGTTCACCATTCCATGCTTGAACATTTTCATTGTCAGTTAAGGGCAGCCTTATAGATATGATATTATCTGCATTTTCAGTAGAGAAAGTTGCCCTAATTAAATCAATATTCCATTCTTGGGTACCTGGCTTTAGAAGGTCAGACACCCATTCTAACCCAGCAACCCTAGGAGATGAAACTAGCTGCACAGGCATAGTAGGCAGCCAGTAATTATTCCAGATGGAGATACCAACTCCATTTCCTATCTTCCAAACTAGTCCAAGCTCTAATGTTCTCCTCGAAGCCCAAATACTTTTCCATAGATATGATGGCCTTGAGCCCAAATTGGATTGAAGAAAGTCACAGTTAGGAAAATACCTGGCCTTTAGACATATTTAATGCACATTTATCCTTTATGAAAGCCAAGGATTCTTTTTTATTTCTCCCCACCATAGACGGTAGGCCAAAGTATTTATCAAGATAATCTTGGGTCGTAACCTGCAATAGCCGACACACCTCCCTTCTGTTCTCATCAATGACATTAGTGTTAAAGAAAACACTAGATTTATCATAATTAATTAGCAGTCCTGAACACTAGGAATAAGTAGAAAGAATGTCCATTAACTTATGTGCCCCATTCGTTGTAGCTTCTCCAAAGATGATACTGTCATCCGCAAAGAACAAATGTGTCATTAGTGGCGCACCTCTACAAATCTTCGTCCCCTGAATTGTTCCACGATGAGCCCCCATTCGCAACAATGCTAATAATTCCTCCCCACAAATAAGAAATAGAAGTGGACTAAGGGGATCCCCTTGCCGTAAACCTCTTGTCGGAATAAATTTCTCTCCTACCTGTCCATTAGTGACAATTGCATAGGACATCGATGTAATACAGTTCATTAGCCAACGGATCCATCCTTGAGAAAAGCCCATTTTTAATAGAACCGCTTCAACAAAAGGCCACTCTACCCTATCATAGGCCTTACTCATATCCAATTTCAGTGCAAAAGAGCCTTTCCTCCCAAATCTTATGTTCTTCATGGCATGTAGAGTCTCATATGCTAGGATTATACTATTCGTAATGAGTCTGCCCGATATGAAAGCACATTGCGATTCATCTATGCAGAAAGATAATACTGTCTGCAATCGGTTCAAGAGCATTTTTGAAATAATCTTGTAAATAACATTACATAGACTTATAGGCCGAAACTGCGACATTCTAACTGGATTTTGTACCTTTGGAATAAGTACGATATGTGTAGCATTTATTTCAGAAATTGGAAAATCACCCTGATCAGTGTATAAAAGTTCTATATTTTACCCATCATTTATCCTTATTTTTGCTGCACTCAAGCATGTTTAACTGCATTTTAGGTTAAGTTTTGCATCAACATCACATTTAGATAAAACTGCACAGATACTGCTAAATTTGGTTACTTTTGCAGGTATCTGCCGTGGTTGCAGTCGTGACAGCATCCAGGGCAGCAGTCGTGACATCACACAGGGCAGCAGCCGTGACAGCACCCAGGGCAGCAATCGTGGCAGGCGCTGGGCAGCGATGCAGAAAAGCTGGAATGAGCAGTCAAGGAGGACGATGCTGCCATGGTTGCCGCCGTGACAGCAGAGGACGACAGCAGTTTTGTGGAGAAGATGCAAAGTGGACCTCGACAGATAGAGAAAATTCAGCCCGTCTGTCGTGTGAAATCACCATATTTTTCCAAGCCCTAGATCAGAAGATATTCCAAGCCCAAAGTTCAAGGAGAGATAATCCCAAGAAACAAGGAGGACGGCTGGAAAGTAGATTCCTTGAAGATTTAGTCTTTATTAGAATCATACTTTAAATTAAAGTTGTAATCCTTGTTAAATTAGATAACTTGAGCCCAAAGCTTATATAAGGGCATATATCTTAACCTAGAGGCATAACCCCATACCCGATTACCCTAGCCTTCTCTCTCAACCTCTAGTCGTTTTCCTTCCCACACCATGTTCTAAAGTCCCCCTAGGGCCACGGGTTGTTTTGTAAAGTAGTTGCAAGGGTTGCTTTTGTTTTAGGAATTTTCAGTTCAATAAAATAAACTTCAAGTTCTCTTATTTTGGTTATTAATATCTTGCAAGAGCATCGGGAGAGCATTGTGAGGCTATCTATTTACTTAGCATCGGGAGAGTTAAGTATACGAAAGAAATAAGAGCAAGTTCTCTAGTTTATAGTTGAACTATCTCGGGCCTAGGGATAGGACGAGGTTAAGTGGCTAAAGAAGAATTCATCCACATCGGTGTTCATCCTTCGATTCACGCCGGGAGGTATCATCAAAGACGTGATCATCGACAGACTTGGACCTAGGGATAGGCCAAGGCACATCTGGGATTCTTGCCAAACTTGAAGTACGGAGTTGAGTGTTTGCTGCCGCGACAATCAACGGACTGCTGCCGCGACAGGTGCTGCCGCGACGGGCGCGACGACAGAACTGGATTTCCTAAACTCTGCAATACCTGCACTACTGAGCAATTCAATACCAGCCCATTCTCTCTATCTTGATATCTCTACTCTTTTATTTAAGTATTCTTTATTATTTTCGTGACAATATCTTAAATTATTATTTTTCCCCTTGTACAGATAGCAAAGGAAAGGGTTAGCCCAGTCCCTATGGAGACGATATCCGATACTCTAGTATCACTTTATTACTTGCGACGTGTACACTTGCACTCAATTGCGATAGACTATTTTACACGCAACACACCCCTAATAGCCTGAATATAGTAATCTGAAATTTCCGGACCAACTATATGCCAAAAACGCTGATAAAATATTGCTCCCAAACCATACTCTCCCGAAGCCTTTAGAGGACCTATGGTTCGAACCGCATCAAGGACCTCTGCATGAGTAAAATCAGCCAATAACTTTTCATTCATTGCTGGCGATATACATTGATTAATCCCCTCTAAAATTACCCCCGGATCAGCAACCCCTTGAGAAGTAAAAAGATTAGAAAAGTACTCCCTCGCAATATCTTGTATCTCTTCCTCCGATTGAGCAGTTGAATTATCATCGGATACCAGCTTATGTATTTTATTCTCCCGCCTTCGATTAGTGGCAAAACTATGGAAATAACGAGTATTACGATCCCCATTCTTTAACCAATTGGCTCGTGCCCTTTGCTCCTAGTAGATTTCCTCTCGATCAGCTTCCAAATTTAGGGCCAATTTAGTTTCAAGAATTTCCTCCAGAGTGTCATCATTTGGTTGTTGATCATTTAGCTCTTTCAATCGGTTTTGCAAAGCTTTAGCTGAAACTTTCTTCTCTTTTTTAATTTTCCTGAACCACTTTTCCAGCCCTGCATTTACACAACCCAACCTCTCAGGAATAGTTCCAGAACTTGAATTCCATAGATTCTGAACTTCAGCCTCACAAGATTCCTCCACTAACCATGCAGCTTCAAACCTGAAAGGAGCAACTCGATTCCTTCGGCCCCCTGATAAGTTTGTTGTTAATAGCAAAGGGCAATGATCCGAGAAAGCATGTGTCAAATGTTCCAGCTTGTAATCTGGGAATAAACTCGACCAACCCTGATTTGCCACCCCTCAATTTAGCCGTTCTCTTATATTATTTGAAGATAATCGTCCCCATTCCCAAGTAAACCAAGCACCATTATATCCGATTTCATCAAGATTGCAGTCTGATAATACAGTTCTGAATCTCTCCATTTGATGTTCACTTCGAATCCGACCACCACTTTTTTCGGAGGCAAAAAGCAACTCATTAAAATCCCCAATTACCAACCATGGGACCGACGACAAATCATCAAGGCTACGCAATAAATTACATGATGTCTCTCTATTTTGTTCCTCGGGGGCTCCATAAAAACCAGTACAACGCCAAGTATCACCATCCTCATCCTCATCAATTAAAACATCAATGTGCCGATTCGAATATGATCGAACAGACACTCGACAATTGTTCTTCCAACCAAGTGTCAATCCTCCACTTCTTCCAATTGAGCTAACATCAATTCCATTCACATAACCACACGACTTACGAACATTTTCCATTCGCGTTTGTTGTAATTTTGTTTCAATTAAGAAAATCACAGTCGGGTTAACATCTCTAAGCATATGCTTGAGACGCTTAATCGTTCGAGACTGACCCAAGCCCCGAACGTTCCAACTTAAGAGTTTCATAATGCCCGGCTGACCCTTTCATTAGGGTCTACCGATATATTCAGTATGGAGTCAGTCGAATCAATAATAGAAACTTCTGACCCTTGTAAAGTAACTCTAGGCCTCTTCAATCCATCAGTCATCTCGGTACGCTTTTCCTCCTCATCTGTAGTCATAATAACATCTTGCACGGATGAAGATCCCTCTCTAACATTTACCTCCAAACTTCCAGCAACATAAGTTGATTCAATAACTGGCGGATTTACAAAATTCTGTTGAAATGTCTCATTACCCCTATTCAGGCCTTGCACAACTGGAGTTAGATTAGTTGGAATTCGATTCGTGGGGATAGGAGAACATGAATCGTGATATAGTTTCTCATCTCTTAACCATTGACTGCCTTGCATCATAGTTGATCTTCTTGGTGGTGCACGCAAGCTAATATCCCAATCAAAGGTAATTTCTTCCTTGGGTTTAGTCAGTCGAACTGGGCATAAGGATTCTCCGTGTCTAATTTTACCACAAATAAAGCAAAACAGCTGTAGCTTTTCATATTCAAAACGGACATAAACAGAACCACCATTATGCAACGCCACCTTCTTCTTTCGCTTGAGAGGTTTTCGAACATCAAGCCTCACCCGGACACGCATGGTACCTTTATATCCCAGAGATATAACAGAAGTATCATAATCTATAAAGACCCCAATAAAATTGCCTAATAACTTCGCAAATCCTTCATACACATAACCATGAGGAACATCCCGGATCAAAACCCAGAATAGAGAAGTATGTAAGGGAACAACCATTGGATCATCACCACTTTTTAGACGATGTACGAGGAGTAAGTGGGAATTAAAATGCCAAGGACCACCGTCTTCCACTCTATCAATGTCAACCATATGAAAGAACCGAAAAAGAAAACGGTTATTATCTAAGTCAAATATTGCAATACCCCCCAAAGGCCTCCACAAATTTTCCAAAGTTGTTCGCATCGATTGGAAGTGAATCACTACTGTAGTAAGGAACCGGCCAACGAAACAGAGATCAAAAGAGATACATGGAGTGTCATAATTAACCGATGCTTGGATCTCAACATTCTCATCATCCTCCAACGTCAGAACCGCTAAATCATCATCAACCTGTTGCTCCATCGTAGATCAAACACAGATTCAAGAAACTAGATCAAAGTAACCGTTCGTGCAAGGAAGCAGAGTTGGTTCGTAAGGTTTTAAAATTTGAAGTTTATAGCTAGAATTTAAGGTTTAGAGGTTAAGAATGGGTTTTAGGGTAATATAGTTAGGGATTTTAGTTTTAACCTATAAACATTAAATTTTAATCATAAACCTTAAATTATAATCGTACCCCCTAAATTGAAAACTCATACACTTAAATTCTTAAACAAAATCTCTAACTCTAAAATTAAAGTTTATAAAAAACGTTTGTGTATGAAATAATTAACTTAGTACTAAATCCAATCCGACCAATTTTCAAGAAACCCAATTTCGTAAGTTTCAAATTTCATCTCCAGTGGGCAATTTTTTTCCTCCTGTAATTGTTTTCATTAAAAGTATGTAAATTAATTTATAATATTTTTATTTTAATATAAAACTTAACCGTTAAAAAGTACCCAACCTATATCTTTTTTATATACATTATTATTACTGTAATATCCAAAAAATAATTCAATTTTTTATCAAAATAGTTGAAAGTTTTTCTTATTTTATACATTATTATTACTGTAATAACCCAAAAAATATCGTAAATTCAAATGTAACTGTTTTCCATTTAAGAATTAAAAAATAACTTATTAAGTGGTCCTAATGAAAAAGGAATGTTGTTCTTTTTAAGAAAGTTGTGTTCGAACGGTTTATCTATAAAGTGTGTATTTAAATGACTAAAAAATATAGGCTTAACCGTCAAATAAGTGCCCAAACTATATCTTTTTTTTCACATAGGTGCCCAAACTATATTTTTGGCCAAATAGATGTCTAACGTTTCATTCTGTAACTCATTTAAGGTTTAGCCGTGACGAACGTTAATATATTTCCGTTATCCAATCAAAATCGAACACGTGGCAATATTTAACATTTTCTGAATTTTAATTTTTTAAATAAATTAGATTTTTTGAATATCCTGAAATTTTCAAATAATCTTAAAATACTCCCCAAATCTCTAACCCCAAATCCGGCCACTCCCACCGAAGTTGATCGCGTTTCTGGCGACAGAATGAACCGCCATCTCCTCGCCGAATGACCCACACATTATTCATTGTTCGTTATGTTGTCGTTCGTCGCAAATTATTCGAATGAACCATTCGACGATTTCAATGTTTTGCACGGCATCGATCGATTTCTGATGACAAGAGGATGCAGTAAATGGTCAAGATGGTCCGGCGACAGATATGATGGGTAGCGGCGTGACAATCGGCTGCGAAATCATGTCAAATCAGAATTTAGGTCGTGTTAGGGATTTTAAAATTTGGGGCTATTTTGTGAAATTTGAGGTTATTTTATTTTATTAATTTTCATTTATTTTTAAATATAATTTTAGAAATTTTAAAAAATGGATAGTAGTGAAAATTAACGGACAGTAACGGCGGGACACCTATTTGAGTAACGTTGAAAACGTTAGGCATCTATTTGGTCCAAAACAAAGTTTAGACACCTAATTGAAAAAAAAAGTATAGTTTATGCACTTATTTGACTGTTAAGCCAAAAATATATACAACCATGTAATCACAATGTTTGAAAACGGAATATAAGCCTAAATCATGTGCACTAAACTGCTCTTCTTATCCGTTAACAAAATCGTCTAACGGCCCCTTTGGCATGGCTTAAAAAAAGTGACTTTTCATCATTAAGCAATGTCAAACGCTTTCAATTCAAAAGCTAAAATTTCTAACTTTTGGGGTAAAAAATCACTTTTAAGTGTGAAGTTATTTATTTACCCTTAATTATTAACACTAATATTAATATTAATATATTAAAATAATATTAAATATAATAATAATTATATTAAACTAATTTTTTAATATTAAATAATATAATTATTAAATATATTAAATATAGTAATTATTAAAAAATTAATATTTTAAATAAAAATAAATAATAAAAACTTTAATATTATAAAAAAATATTAAGTATAATAATTATCAAACATTAAAATCTTACAATTAACTTTTTAAAATCACTCTCTATCCGTAATTTTAGAATGCATTTTTTAAAAACCCTGCGAAACTGGCCCTAATCCAATGCAAAAGCTTGGCTTCTTTTTATCAGCTCTCGTTTAAAACAGTATCCTATTAAAACAGAACCAATCTGTAAAGCTAATACATTAGAATAGAAGCATTGTGAGGAACATAACCAAATAATGTTCTCTTGATTCATGAGCAAAGACCCTCTTCTCCACCCTTCTCTACAAAGTTATTCCTGCAAGCAAAACCAAAAACACCATGTCGAACACATCGAAACACGAACTCGGTTGATTTCAATGACAGCTATCAAGTACACATAAACATTATGTCAGCAAAAAAACCCAGAAAATTGATTATATAAACCTATATAGATTGATTCAAGCTGCCTATCATTCATTCACTGAAAAAAAGTAAAATCTTATATTTAGCAGGTGGTTTTGTTCAGAAATTACATAAGATTTTATGTTAAGATGCGAACCTTTATGAAGTTATATTAAAAATTTAAGAGTGTAAAATTAAATCAATAGAAAATACGATCAAGAACAAGATATCTATAGCCAGCACCATCTAGACTCAATTAAATCATTAAAACAACACAAGGAATGAACATTACTTCCAATAGAACTCTTTGCTTAAATAACACATAAAGGTAGCTTTTGAGAACTTAGATTTTAAAATTAGTATAAGCTTTGGTAAAACACGTATACACAACATTTATGATTATTTCTCAAATTTAATTCATGTTTATTTAATAGCGAATTTGAAATTTCTAACTATAAACTTAAAATTAAATGTTCAAATTCATATTTTAGAAAATAGCAACAAATGTTGAGTGTAATGTTAAGACATACTACAGTCACAAGGTTCGACCTTGAAGACAATATTGTTAAAATGGATAGCCATGAAATCGAACATAGACATTGATTAAAATACCAACAAAGGAAGGAAAATAACATTAGATTAACCATTCATTTCAATCTTTAAGTAATTAACCATAAGCAACAGAGGTGCAGTACTACAGCATAACAAGTTTTTTTTATCTTTCGCGGCGTTTGAGAAATCAACAAACTAATGAAGCAATCATTCAAAAACATTGCAGAAGAAACAATACATTATGAAGTTAACCACATTCGACAAAAGTTCAAACACTTGGGCTGCATGTAATCTTAGAGTTTGAAATTTGTTGATTTCATGCAATTTTAACTACTTTAACTCAACAACAATCCCAAGTAAATGCCATTGGAGTCTGGAGATGCAAGAAATAAACAAAGACATGGACACAATACAATAATGGAAGTATATCAAGTGTCAAAACATAGAACAAAAGCTGTAAAACTTAGTCCATTCCTATTAGAACAAAAGCTGTAAAACTTAGTCGATTCCTATTACGGGTGTTTTTAGGGTTGTTTATGGTTAACTAAAATACTACAATAGTTAAAACGTAAGTTATGTTCTTAGTGCAATTAGATGATAACATCTAAATATAACGTGTTCTAATTACACTACGGACAAAACATACATGTTAACCGTTATAGTACCAATTTCTACCGTGGGCAGATGCATGTCATGTCAATACATGAAAAAGGATTTGCCTTTTCAAAAAACAATACCTAAACTCAAATGACTGCAATCAGTATGAGATTAGACGCTCTGTCCCAAGGCCAAACCTGTGTATGCAAAAACTGGAGAAAGGGTAGGGTTAAACTTAAACAAAACACAGGAATATAAAACTCCATTTTCCACTTGGAGATTCCAAGCAAACAGATGATTTGAACAAATTTGTGCGGGAAAACAAAAAGGGTTTGTACTTTGTAGAGGGGAGAACTAGCTATTAAGGACCAAACTAGGCTTAGCTAGTTATAGGCTACGGCCTATAACGTGAATGGTCCCATGCTAATTCATAGTTTTTCTGCTAAATCCACACAGTAAGATCAGGTGTACATCAAAAGTGAAACAGATCAAAAAAGAATAATAAAAGAGCAATATGTATAGGCTCATACAAATAAGAGGAACAAAAGCAGGCCGGAAAGTGACTGAATCACATCCCGGCACTGGAAACTGACAGAAAGAGAAGTGAGCACGCAAAAGCAAGTGTATAGGCTTATACAAATGCCTTTGTGTGCTCACTCTCTTCTGTCAATTTTCTATGTCCCGGGGATGAGCATTGATTGAATGAGGATACAAAGAAGATGATGATAGAATGAAAGGTAAAGCTTTACCATTTAAGGAAACAAATGAAATGAACCAAAAGAAATGAAGAAAAACAAAACCAAGGAAAGGAATGAGTCAGATCTGAAAACACAGTAAACCCCCCCATTTATGGAATAATGGTACCAAAAGTTAAGACCTCAAAATCCACGATCCATGCTGTTTTCAGCAAAGAATGCCTACAAGTTCAGAACTGATTTTAGGGTATTTTTTGTTTCTTACAAAACTAAAACCAAAGAAACAAAGAAGTAGAAGAAACCCTTCTCTCATCATCATCATCCACTAGGCTTCTTCTTCACTTATCTCTCTCTTTCCATGTCTCTCTCTTACATGCAGAAGGCACAGATGTCGGTGCACAGACAGAACAACAAATCCAAATCCAACAGTAATGTCATTAGTAAGAAAACACCTCCTAGTCTACCAATCATATATAGGCAGATTTATCATTAAACATTATGTTTATTTACTCCTTTATTTATCTTTTCATTGCAGAAAGCATATGGGAGAGAGAGTCTTGTGTTGGATACTTATCGGATGGTTAGAGATTGATCTTAGGGTACGTGTTGCTATCGTGGAGCCCTAATGGTTTGTGATCTATTCGTGTCCGATTATGGAAAGGATTCCCGACCGTTGACAGAAAGGGGTTGTGGGGACCAGGGTTCTTTCGTCGGTTTGTGCCTGCTTGCAGGGTCTACTTGGGAATTGTGCTGATTTGAGTGAATTATGTAAATGAGTCGAGTCGAGCTCGAGTAGTGCTGAGTTCGACTCGACTCGTTAAAAATTCGAGTCGGGTTCGAGCTTGATTCGAACTTGACTATGCTGAGCTCGATTCGGCTAGTTAAGAATTTGAGTCGAGCTCGAGCTCGAGTCGAGTATTGATCGAACTTTGATTGAGTCGAGCTCGAGATCTGTCTCATTTCATTTACTGTTCTCTTCATAATAATAGTAATATGATAATAATATTGTTGTTATCGATCAAATTACATGATTTTATTGTAGATAGAATCATACAAAAGAAATATTTTTCATGTGACTCGTTAAAAACTCATAATCCTAGTAGGAGGAAAAAAGTACACATGAAGATATAAAGAAAGTTAAACTAAAAATTAAACTAGCATAACAACTAAAAACACCTTACATTTTAGTTTACTTTAATTTTAAAAATTAAAAAATAATTTATTATATTTTCGAGTAGCTCGCGAGCTTTTCGAGTCGGGTATCAAGTAGTTCGTCTCGGCTCGGCTCGTTAAGAACTCGAGCTGAGTTCGAACTCGAGTCAAGTTCAATCGAGTCGAATATTGACCAAACTTTCACCGAATCGAACTCGAGTAGCTCACGATCTGTTTCGTCTCATTTACATCCCTATTTTAGAGAGACAAGTCCACACTTTAGCTCTCATGAACACTCGTCTCTTCTTTTCTTATAACAATTCCGCTCCATGATCTCAAGTATATAGAGATCATTAGTGGAAGAGTATGATCCCACTTGATGACATCTCAAGGTTAAATTTAAGAATATGTACTCCAAGGATACAATATTTTTAATGTTGTATTCTGGCTTTTGATCTCTTATAATATAAGAAAAACTTCGTACATAAACTTGTGAAATTTATGGAGGTTAGTTTAGAATTTAGGAATTTAGATTATATGGTTTAGAATTTAGTACATAAACTTCGTACAATATGGATGCCATAAACTTTATCAAACAGTTTTTAAATGATACTTTTAAGATTAAAGACTTAAGTGATTTGAAGTACTTTCTAAATTTTGAGGTTGCTAGGCCCAAACTGGGTATAAATTACTGCCAATGAAAATATACTCTTGAACTATTAGAAGAAATTAGTTTTTGAAGTTACAAACCTGCCTCAACCTCTTTTAATGTTAAAAATAAATTTTTTAAATTAGATGGCATACCTTTGGATGGTATAACTTCTTATCGAAGATTGATAGGAAAGCTTCTTTACTTAACTAATACTAGACCTGACATTTCTTTTGTTGTTCATTACTTATCCCAGTTTTAGCTGCACTTACAAACATTCATTTATTTGTTGTTCACATAATTCTTAGATATTTAAAAGGAAGTCCTGGTCAAGGCTTGTTTTTTCCTGTTGATAATGATATCAGAATCAATGGTTTCTCTGATTCAGACTGGGCATCATGTTCAGATTCTAGAAAATCAACCACTGGATTCTGCATTTTTCTAGGATTAGCTTTAGTTTCCTGGAAATCCAAGAAACAACCTACAATTTCTAGATCTTCTAGCGAATCAAAATGTCGAGCCCTAGCAGCTGTCACTTTTGATATACAGTGGCTCATTTTCCTTCTCTTTGATTTGCAACTTTCATTTTATTCTGCTAATTTCTATTGTAATAATTTGTCCGTCATTAAAATTGCAGAAAATATGATTTAACATGAAAAGACTTAGCATATTAAAATAGACTACCACTTGATAAGGAAAAAGCTTCATCAAGAGCTTCTGAAAATACTGTATGTCTCCTCATATGCTCAGCTTGCTTATTACTTTACAAAAGCGCTTTCACCTTCTTCATTTTGAGATTTCATATCCAAGTTGAGCATACAAAATTTGTATGCTCCAACTTGAGGGGTTGTTAGAATATATTATTTGTTGAAACAGTTATTATATTAGATGTTAGTTAGTTAGTTGTTGTTTTAGTTGTTAATTAATGTTCTAATTAGTTTGTTAGGATTAGTCTTTATTTTCTTTTTCTTTATTATTATATATTAAGCACGCTTTGTATTATTGAAAGTGAATGAAAAATAATAACGTCTTTTACATCAGAAATCCCTAATCTCAAAAAAATCCCCAAAAACAGAAGTTAACACTATCCCTGCTCGGATGTTAGGTAATAACATATGTGCTAGCTAAATTAGTAGTATTCAGTTATTGTACAAGGATTAATATCCTATACACTAGCGGTGGAAATTGAAAGTTTTCATAAGCGCTTTAGTTTTAGGGTATAGTGAGTTAGTTTAGGGTATATGGTTTAGGGGTTTAGGTGTAGGTGGTTAGAATGTAGGGATAGTTGTTTCAATTTAAGGTTTAGGGTTATAATTTAGGGTTTGTAAGTCAGGGTTTAGTTTTTAGGGTAATGTGGTGAGGATTTAGTTTTTAACCTATAAACTCTAAATTATAACCCTAAACCTTAAATTGAAACAACTATCCCTAAATTCTAATCTACTACATCTAAACCCCTAAACTATATACTCTAAACTAACTTCCTATACCCTAAAATTAAGGTACTTGTGGAAACTTTCAGTTTCCAACGCCTGTGTATAGAATATTTATCCATTGTACAATATTTTAATTATAAAGAGAGAATTTAGAGTTAATTTAAATATTTTAATTATAAAGAGAGAATTTAGAGTTAAAATTAAATTATTATGTTATGACTATTAACTACAATGCTTATGTGATGAAGTTGACATATTCAAACCTAATATTTTTCATATGATGCCATAGACTGAAGTGCGGTTAGCACAGGGGTCTTTTTCACGTACTCCTTAGTCCTTACTGCCTAGTGGCTAGTACGGGCCGAGACCAATCATATTCATTGCTTTCCGAGGGTATAACTGTCTTATCATTCAAATATTTGAACGTTTATGATTTGTAAGGAGGAGGTGAGAATTTGAGTCAATATATATTTGAATTAGTTTTGTTGAAAAATTTTATTTTATAATTTAAACTATATTTCATTCTTTTAGTCAAGTTTATGAAATTTAAGTCGAGTTATTCGAGTTTTTATTTAAATTTAATTTTAAGTATTTATAATGCTATGATACCAATTGTTTCTAATTTGAATAACTTTCTATAATCATATATGATATATATATATATATATAAATATATTTCTTCATATGTGATATACATACTTGAACATGAATCTTTCTATTTTTAACTCAACTTTATTTGAGTTTTTTTGAATTGAGTCGAGTTTATAAAATTACGATTCGAGTCAAGTTGATTAAAAATAATAATTTTTTGATTCTAGTTTAGCTCACACCTATTTGTAAGTTTAAATTTCATGGTTATTCGAATAAAATTAAATTTTATTTTTAATTAATTTATGATTAATCTTAATTTTATATTGTAGAAATAAATGTTTATATTGAAAAATATTAGTAAATAACTTTAAAATATTATATTAAATTTATTAATAATTTTATATTTATACAAAAAACTTTAAAATTTTATCAAATAATATTCAATGAAAGGAAGCAACGAAGGGCCGGCAGTGACAATTTTTAAGTTTTAAGGGGTAATCTGATGAGAAAAGGTTTTCAGAGGATAAAATGAGAAAGTTCACTAACTTTGAGGGTTGGATAAGTATTTTACCCTTATCTATATAATGAAGCAGAATATATATATATATATATGTCAGATTTAAACGATAATATCCTGCAATCTTTTTTTTAAGATGAAAAATCAGCTTTGGCTTCAACTTGTCGTCGGTTCATGTATTTATTGAAATACGGTTTTAGTGGGCGGGGACCGTCTGTACCATTCTATGCTTTTTTTTCTCAATTTTATTTTTATTAACCACCGGTATTCAATTTATTGACTGAGTAATTCAAATAAAATTTTACAAATGTCTAATATAGAGGTGATCCTCTCATCCCAGTCTTCTCCATTCATAACGTTAGGATTTAAATCTCTGACCTTGCTTAAGAGACCTAACGTTTCATCCCGCTAGACTAACTGGTTGTTGGTCATTTCTTCCACTTTCAATTCCATATATCTCATACTATGGGTGTTCATAAAAACCCGAACCGATAAATCATATCAATTTTTTTTAAAAATCGAACTAAATGGTAGGGAATCGTACCAATAAAATTTTGCCAAGTAAGTATGGTACTTGCACCGCTAAAATTAGCGATTATGATTACAATTTTTTTGTTAAACTACTAATCAAAAAATAGATAAGAAAATTAAAAATTAATTCTACAGTAATATTAAATTACTGATTATTACTAATATGACGAAATTTTATATGGCACACAAAATAAAATATATACGACATTATCAAGTATGACAAATATTTATTGCAAAAAAATTAGTTTTGTCTTTTCATGGCCCTTCGAAACAAAAAGAAACGAAACATAAGGTAAATGGCGAAATAATCACGAAAGGGGCAATGGCGTTGGGGAACTCTAGTGGTGCGGAGAGCCATCGTATATGGACATTGTTTGTAGGAAATATTTCTCCGAATATACATTGGCAAGGTTTATGGCAGGTTTTTGATAGACATGGGGTGGTGGTCGATGCTTTCATCCCATCTAAGAAAGCAAGGGATGGATTGAGATTTGACTTTGTCAGGATGAAATCATTGCCGAATGCGGATTGGACAATTGAACGCCTACATAGAAAATGAATTTATGGCTCCAAATTGAGTGCAACGATTGCCCAAAGGGGGGGATAGGGATGCGTTTTGGAGACACAAGCGACCGAGTCAAAAATTAGGGAAGAATGGTACGATATTGATTAATTCCAGGGATGGGCGGCATAATATGGGGGATCGATTATGTCATGAGGATCGTGTAGTGCCGAAACGTGTGGTGCAAGGACATATCAACGATGATAAACTTTCCATTTTACGAAATTGTGCAGTGGGTTGAAGTGTTCGACTAATGAGTATTGTGGAAATGGCGGTGAAATTAAATATTGCACAGATGCAAGGTTTCTCAATTTTGAGAATCGCAGGCTCGATGTTCCTTTTGATGTTTACATCGCAAACCCGCCGCGATGAGGTAATGAATTCTGGGTATTGCAAAATTGCTTTTCGAGAGTTGAATTGTGGTCGCCATCAATTGAATATAAATCTAGAAGAGTGTGGCTATCGATAAGCGGATTGCCGATTCAATCGCGGTCACTTAATTCTTTTAAGAGTATTGTTACTGTTTAGGGATCATTTGTTCAAGTGGACGAGAAAACCTTGGCTCCGTCTTCCTTTAAGCGTTGTTGAATTTTAATTGAAACGGACATTCGAGAGAACATTGATGATATTATCGATTTTCAGGTGGAGAGTGTCTCATATCCGATACGAGTTCTAGAAGTAGATATGTGTGGACCGATGTTGGAATGCGAGTGTGTGAAATGATTTAGACTCCTCTAGTGAGGCTGATAATGAGCATCACGAGGGTGAGGAGTCACTCAAAGATCAATCATGTTCACCACAAGAGGGAGTGCAATGTTCTAAGGATCAACAACAACAATTGGTCACACGAGAATCACCAATATAGCGAACTAATCAGCTTTGGAATGAGGAGTATCAAGGGGACGATCGAGTGGTTAAGATGCCACATGTGTCGGGGATCGAATAACTGATGAGGAAACGGGGATGGTGCAATGATTTGAGTTGTCTATGCAAGGGACAAAAAGGTTGGTATGGCTAGATGAGATGGGGTTAATCGAGTTCCTAGTTGATTTTTAGTCGAACAATTTGGAGACTAGAAAACTGAGCTCATTTATGTTCGTTATGAAGTACCTGTAGAGCCTATCGAAAACATAGAGGTTGTGACTTTCATGAGGAATGATTTAGTATTTGAAGTCGTTTCAAATTCAATTTCACCTGTGGAACAAGAAGTGCCAACGATACTGCGAAAGAGTGGCAACAGTAAGCAGGGTCGACCTCGTAAGGAGTTGGATAAGGGGGTTTCAGTTGCTAACGAATCTCTTACGGATTTGAATTTTCAAGTTCGACAGCAGGCAATCCTCTGTGAAGCTGCAGCTACGATAAGGATGGGTAATTTGGTAGGTGTAAATGTTGGGAAATGTCGGTACACTCAATGGCGCAGTAAAAAAATTATCCGGCGATTACCTCTAGAAATCCATGTACGAGGAACAAATTCAGGGTGTAAGGGATGAAACGTTACCTTAATAAAACTAGAAATTAGCAGGGAGTATAAGAGAATCCAAATCGAATTCGAATCATCACAATCGCGTTCTGAATTTTACGCATTCTACCCGAACGAAACGAACAATAGTTTTCTTCTCTACTATTAGAGAGGTTTTTTGAAAAGGCATATTTTGGCTGCTAGACCTTATGCCTTTATATAGCATTAAAAATCTAATTCTAATTAAATTCGTATTCATTAAATATACAATATATTTAATCGAATATAATTAAATATGTACCTTAATTAGGTTTCTTTAGATATATATATATATATATATATATATATATATATATTAATAGTATTTGATAATTACAATAATTATCTAGTATTTATATATATATATATATAAACGAGATTATCTATAATTACAATAATTATAATAATTTTATTTTAATAATTATTGCTTGTACAACAAGTTTGTACACATGCTATTTAGTCGATATTTGTTCGTTTCAATCATAGGGTGTGACCCTTGTAGGTTCATGTAATGTTAGTAGTAATATCTAGAACAATTCTAATATTACAAACAACGAGTGTCATCTAGCAATACATCATTGCTACCTAAGTTACATGAAGTCGTGGTTCGACTTTAACTTTTTCCGTGATTAAGTTCTTTTATGTATTACATCCTTTTGTCCTCATATCTAGATCGGACACAAGTTATGGATTAGTCACACTTGTATAGTCCATCTAATATTTCTTGATATCTTGACTAGACTATTATAAACAAATAACTATGATATCTCGTATCAATTTATTCGAGCATGGCCATGTATTTTCTAGTCTCACTCAATCAAGTGACCTATGATATCACTTCTATTATATAGGAGGGACAAATCCTATCTTGATCAACCATATTTCGCTACATAGATTGTGACATATCCAATGACAATCTTTATAGTGTAGTCAGTTACGACACACGTTTGACCGTATCAAAATATGCTACCCACGATGTTGAAATGATGATGATCTCAAGTCTGAGGATTATACATGTAGTTATCACCATGAGCAATGTCATGACTGTCACATAATAATCCAAGAAACATGCTCATAGCAGGCCAGTCCAGTATGTCGTTCTCTAACACATACTTATGTATTGATTTTGACATCTCCATGTTAATGACAACGCTTTGTCATCAATCGACTACATATTAGTCTTGATATATTATTGTTGTCCATACCCACAATAATACTCAACTAAGAACATTCAAGAGTAACTATATTATTCTAAGGACTTTATTAAAACTCAGTTTATTTATAAATGCACAGAATAAGACTGAAATAATAATAATGACTTTATATTAATAAACAAGATAAAATAAGTATGTCTTTTACAACCATCTTATGATTGGTCTTTGGGCATACTCCAACAGTAAAAACTATCTGACATAAACAAGATATCATAAAAGATAGTTTACTAGTTACAACTGGCCGTGGGGTGATGTGAAACGCAACATGTGGTTCAAAGTTATGTTTAGTTCTTTTTAGACCGCAGGTGGTGTAGGTGTGAGTTTGTGGCTTGTGGCGAGGTGTTTGAATAATGTTTATGTTGGGTGGTGTGTGACTTTAATTTGCTTGGTTCCAACAGGTTGAGGCTCGTGCCGTTCAAAAGGGAAGGAGGTTGTATGTTTGGATAGTGCATCGGATTCTCGCATTTCTCTTGTTTGAGTGTCATAGCTCGAGCAATGTTTCATGGCATTATTGGGAAATCTTTGTGTTTCGCTCATATTTATAGGGTAGTGATTGGAATTGTCGATGCTTTTGGCAAATGTGGGTGTGGATCGGGTGTTGTTTGTTTCAAACTATGGTGTGAGTCACGAGTGTGTTATGTGTGTTTGGTTTGGGTTATATTGTGGTATGTTGCTTAGTTGGTTTTGTCGGTTTGTTGGTTTTTCTTCGGGTGTTTGTCTATTATTTTGTTGTCGTCATGTGTACTCTTTTCTTCTGATTAAGGGGGTTTAACGAGGCACATGACGATTGTTTGTATATAATTCCTTGCAATAAAATCATACTTGCTGAGCCAAAAAAATAGTTTTGTTGCACAAAATTAATTTTATTATGCTCCTTATAATTTTCGTATATATTGACTATTAATGAAGTTACATTGTATTTTAATTAGTTTAATGAAGCTACATAAACTTTGAATACTTAATTAGTCTATATGCTTTTATTAAATGTGTATTGTATTTTAATTTTCTTAATTGCTTTAAACTTTGAAGACTTTTTTTATTATAAATATTAAAGATTTTATTTGAATATCTTTGGTCGATGTTTTTTAAATTATTAAATTGAGTAGTAATAAATACATATTATTTATAATAATAAATGTAAAATAGTTTATGGTTAACTGAGTAGCCGTACCGAATAAATCAATTAACCATTTCGATGGCAACCGATTTAAATGAGATGGTAATGGTTCACCGAAATGTCAAATCGAAACTTTCAGTAACTGTACTGACAATTCATTTTGGTACGGTTCACCGCCCGTGAACACTCTTATCTCATACCCCTACATTGTCAATGATATAACATTGAGTTAATTACACTACATATTTCTCAAATCATGAATTTCATTTTAAATTGATTTCAAAATTTCAATTCAGTTTCATTATCATTTATGTTGCATCATATTATTACATAATACACACCATTGTTTACATTATACTTAACAGTATCTATAACGGTTTTATTAGGATGTGACATGATTAACATATACTGATAATTTAGGGATGAAATAGAGCTTTCAAAAGTTTGAAGATCAATTTAAAATGATGATCATAATTTAAAGATAAAACTAGCTAACGTTTAAAAATTTGGATCTAATTTAGAATGAGAATCATAATTTGAAAATATAATTTGAATATTAATAAATTTAAAAATTAATTTAAAATGAAGATCGTAACTTGAAGATGTGTAATGCAATTAAAACAATAAAACTCTTCTACGAAGGATTGAATCAGTGTAGTTAATATTGTAATTTGTACCGGTACTAATAATACCGATATATACATTGAATATAAACTAGAATCGAATAATTTAGGTTTCCTTTGAGTTGGGTGATTTGACTGATATTAACTTATATCGGTTAGGATTGTGCAAAAATTTGATAAACCGAAATCAAATATGAAATTAGAAAAAAAAATCCGAAAATAAAGTTAACCAAACTTGAAAAAAATCATTTTTGATAGTTATTTAAATATCAATTCGGTTTGGATATGAATCGTAATTTTGAATAAAAACGAGTAACTGAACCGGCCTATTATATATATACATACATTGTGTTTTGAAAAATTATGTTGGGTTTTATGGTGCTCGATTCCTTCAATCGTTATTGTTCACTAAGTGTGGAGAAGTTGGATATTTGGGTGTTTTTGTGGGAATAGAAAGATAGGCAATTGACACAAAAATTTATAGTGGTTCAACCTTCTAACCAAGGTCCACATCCACTACCTTAGCTTCCCACTAAGGATTTGCAAACAAATTCACTAAGAATTTTGTCATCTTTTCTCGGATTAGGAGGAAATCGTTACACTGATCAAGCTTTCTACCCAAAGCTTGATCAAACACTCTCTTACACAAGAAAGACTTAGCAAACTAGAAATCCCTCTAGAAGGTATATGTTTGCACAATTAAAGCTCTCACCCAAAACCTAAACACTTGAGCAAATTTGACAATTAGGCTCACAAGTGTTGTCTATACAATAAATTGAAAAATAAAGCCCTAAGACAAATTCTTGATCATAGTGTTTTGACAATTGAAGCATTAGCCTTCTCTTGATGCTTGGAGGTCCCTTTTATACTCCCAAATGAGTTTGTAGTTGTTGAGGACTGTTGGGGTTGTTTTGGAGCCGTTGGAGACTTTATTTCCCACATTAATTGCAGTTCTGGTGCTGTCCGTTTCGGAACTGTCGAGCCCGTATCAAAACGGTCTTCTTCAAAACTAGTCGTTGAAGTCTGATGTAGTAGGCCGTATCGAAACGCCTATGGCCGTTTCGGAACACTTCTAGTCGTATTGAAACGGCTACAACCTGTTTCGGTACGTTTGACAGATAGGCTGCAAATTAAATTAACGTTGGAAAATAGCCGTTAGGGATTTTGACCGTTGAGGTCATTACTTTATAGGCGTATTGAAACATGTAAGACAGTATCGAAACGCTATGCAAAAACCCTCATCCAGATAAGGCCCGTTTCGAAACAGGCAAGGCTGTATCGAAACGTTTTGCCTCTGTAAAGCCCCATATCAAAACACCTATGGAGTGTTTCGAAACGCCTGGATGGTTTTGTTAAATTTGGCTTTGAAAACACATGAAAACCTTTTTGAAATATCTCATAAACATAATTTCAAGTTGTTTGGACTTAAAGACACTTTTGAAATCTTTTCAATTTAGTCCAAAACTATTTTTCAATTATTATATCAAAACATTAGTTCTTCAATCTCCCCTTTTTTGATATAATAAAAACACTTTGAAAAATTGTTTGAAATTCTCCCCCTTTGTATTTAAAAAATTGAATAAGAGATTTCAAAAATTGAAAGAAGTTAAAGCTCCCTCTTATTCTCTTGAAAATGCAAATTTCCAAACCATTTCTCCCCTTTTTTGTTATATCAAAAAGATTTTAAATAACTTTAAGTTCAAAATAACTTACGAGGTTAAAAAAATGACACAAATAAGAATTTTGGTTTTAAAATTGGCTCCACCTTTCTCAAAGCATCATCAAAGAATGTTAGTCCAACACATGATAATCTAGTTGAATTGAAAGAAAATAAATCAAATTAAACAAATAAAAGCAACTAGATTTTACCACACTTGAACTCAATGGAGGATGTGAAGTCTTCCTTCTTCAAGTGTTCTTCCTTGTGTGCATGGAGCTCCCCCTCAATATTTGACTTGTTGATCAATCTCCATCACACTTATCATAAGACAATCAAGTAATTTTTGGTATCTAAATTGCTTTGGATCCATAGACATTAGTAGCACAAAGTTTAGTCCCCTTAGGAATCTATTTTTCAATTTCATCCTTTTTAGTTGAAGTACTTAGTCATTTTGGGACCCAAATACTTCTAAAACATTTTCCATTCATGAATCTAGGGGCACTAGATTGTCTAACATAAAATTTTGATTTTTCAACATTATTTTTCTTTTCAAGCTCTTTGGAAATCAAATATTTTTCCTTTTTAAGATCATCAATTTCTTGTTGATGATCTTTTTCTATTTTTTGAAGCAAGTTTTGCAAATGTGAAACTTTTTGTTCAAAATCCTTCAATTTTGCTTCAAACTCAAGATTTATTTTGGAAAGCAAATCATTCACATTTTTCAATTTGGAAATCAACTTTTTGTTTTTAGAAAATGATGCCTTGAATTCCAAAAGCAAATCATCATAGGCATCTTGTAACTCATCAAATGTATATGAATTTGAAATAGATGAGTTAGAAGTTACCTCCCCCTCATTGAGGGCCATCAAGCATAGGTGAGCTACCTCATCATCGGTGGAGTCTTCATCACTCCATGTGGCCACATATGCTTGCTTTGAAGATGATTCCTTCTTGTTAGACTTGTGGGATTCCTTCATCTTCTTCCTCGATTCATTCTTGAATTTTTCCATTTTGGTCTTCATGAACCGGGCAAATTTGTTGAAGAGATTGGTCATCTCTTCATCTTCACTTTCCTCCTCACTTGAATCTACATGATGGCACGTGGAGGATTTGAGAGCAATGGCATTTGTGTTAATGCCAAGCCCTTTGAGCTTCTTCTCCCCCATAGCTCTAATCTCTTCCTTCTTCTTCTCATCTTCTTTGTTTTTCTTCATTATTTGGTGAGTGAGAAGTGACCTCATGAGCTCATAAAGCTTCAAAGTCTTGAGATTCCTAGCTTCGATGATGGCGGTCCTTTTTGAGTCCCATGACTCGGGAAGGGAGTAGATGAGCTTTCGGACAAGCTTCTCTTCCGAGATGGCTTCTCCATAACCTTTGGGTCCATTGGTGATGGTGGAGAACCTATCGAACTTCTTTTCAATGTCATCTTTCGGATCCATCTTGAAGTTTTCATACTCTAGGTTGAGGAGGCCGATCTTGGTCTCCTTTACTTCGTTTGTCCCCTCGTATATTACTTCGAGCTTGTCCCAAACTTTCTTAGCACTCTCCCAAGAAGACATCTTTTCGTAGATATTGAGGCTAAGTGCACAAAAGATGAAGTGCAAAGCCTTGCAATTTAGCTCCATCTTCTTACGATCGTCGGCACTCCACTTTGCTTCATTGTGGTACGAACGAGTCATCTTCAATGATATCCCAAAGCTTGTAGTCTTTGGATTTTACAAAGAACATCATCCTTGTCTTCCAATAAGCATAATTTGTCCCGTCGAAGAAAGGAGGCTTGTCGATGGATTGCACCATTGAGCCGATTGATTGAGATGTTGACTGAGCTTACCGGATCGCCTCAATAGAATGTTAATCCTCTTCAATTGAGCCAAGCCCTGATACCAATTGTTGGGTTTTATGATGCTTGATTTCTTCAACCGTTCTTGCTCACCAAGTGTGGAGAAGTTGGATATTTGGGTGTTTTCGTGGGAATAGAAAGATAGGCAATTGACACAAGAATTTATAGTGGTTCAACTTTCTAACCAAGGTCTACATCCACTACCTTAGCTTCATAATAAGGATTTCCAAACAAATTCACTAAGAATTTCGTCCCCTTTTCTTGGATTAGGAGGAAACCGTTACACCGATCAAGCTTTCTACCCAAAGCTTGTTCAAACACTCTCTTACACAAGAAAGACTTAGCAAACTAGAAATCCCTCTAGAGGGTACATGTTTGCACAATTAAAGCTCTCACCCAAAACCTAAACACTTGAACAAGTTTTACAATTAGGCTCACAAGTGTTGTCTATACAATAAATTGAACAATAAAGCCCTAAGATAAATTCTTGATCATAGTGTTGTTGACAATTGAAGCATTAGCCTTCTCTTGATGCTTGGAGGTCCCTATACTCCCAAATGAGTTTGTAGTCGTTGAGGACCGTTGGGATGTTTTGGAGCCGTTGGAGGCTTTATTTCCCACATTAATTGCAGTTCTGGTGCTGTCCATTTTAGAACTGTCAAGCACGTATCGAAACGGTCTTCTTCAGAACTAGTCGTTGAAGTCTGATGCAGCAGGTCGTATCGAAACACCTATGGCCGTTTCGGAACCCTTCTAGCCGTATCGAAACAGTTACAACGACTAAAAGGGTTCCGAAACGGGTAAAACCGTTTCGATACGGGGTTGGAACCCTTCTAGGTCGTATCGAAACACCTATGGCCGTTTCGGAACCCTTCTAGCCGTTTCGGAACCCTTCTAGCCGTTTCGGGTTGGGAAATAGTCGTTGGGAATTTTGACCGTTGAGGTCATTACTTCATAGGCGTATCGAAACGGGTAAAACCGTATCGAAACGCTATGCAAAATCTCTCATCCAGATAAGGCCCGTTTCGAAACAGGCAAGGATGTATCGAAACGTTTTGCCTCTGTAAAGCCCCGTATCGAAACACCTATGGAGTGTTTCGAAACGCCTGGATGGTTTTGTTAAATTTGACTTTGAAAACACATGAAAACCTTTTTGAAACGTCCCATAAACATAATTTCAAGTTGTTTGGACTGAAAAACACTTTTGAAATCTTTTCAATTTAGTCTAAAACTATTTTTTAATTATTATATCGAATCATTAATTCTTCAAATTATATTGTCAAACTTTTAACGCCCTTCTTAATTTATTCCCATCTCCCCGGGATAACCCTCCCCAAATATTGACATGTTTTTATTGTTTTAGGGAAATGAAAATTTTGCGGTAATTTTTAATAGTAAAATTTTACGATGTGGGTCGAACACTGTTAAACACCATTAACGTTGAACACTGCAGAATATCATTAAATTAATTAATAAAAATTAAAAATTTCAAAGACTCAACATACAATTAATAATTATAAATTTTCAGTTAAATTATTTTTCCATATATATTATATATATTTTTTAGGGATGACAACGGGGCGGTCTCGCCCCTGCCCCGACCCGAAAATTAAATAGCTAAACCCGACCCACCCGCCCTGGATTTTTTATGCATATTACCCGCACCCGAACCCGGACCGACTTTTATAGTGAAAATCCGTCCCCGATCCAAACCTCACATTTTCTCACTTCATCTCAAAATTTTCTCACTAAACAAACAGTATTACAAACAGAGAGTCAAATAAAATCCTTACAATTTTAGATTAAATAGACATGCATGATATTTTTGTACCGTTTATATTCTGGAACAACAACTCAAAAAGTAGAAAGCTTTTAAAATCATCAAAAACTTGAGTGATTGAATATGAAAACAAATTCATAAAGATTCTAAAAACCAAGGCAACTGGAGTAATAAAAAATGAAGAGTATTGAAAACCCAAAAAAATAAACTTAAGAAGAACAACAGAAATGGAGAAAAAGAACCGAGACAAAAATGAATTTTATAAAAAAATTCGTTTGCTCCTCCAACATCAATGAATAACATATGAATTTTTCGTCATCTCTTCTTCGATTGCATCTCTTGCATTTGTTTTGCAAGAGTAAAATTAGAAGATAAAAAGTGAAATGAGATAATAAGATGGAAGAAGAAATTGACAGCAAATAGAAATGAGGGGAAATGAAGGGAACCCTAAAATAAAAATATATATAATGGCAGTTTCGTAATATTCCAAATATTAATGATTTTTTAATTATATATTCGGGTCGGGTCGGTCGGGGAATTTTAACTCTAAACCCGAACCCGCCCTGCTCCGACTTTATTTTCTTCATAATCCCATTCTCGCCCCGAACACGAATTTTAAAAGAAAAAACTGTCCCTATCAGAGCGAGTCGGGACCCGCCGAATCCGGATCAAATTATCATCACTGATATTTTCAATCTTTATTTTTTAAATAATTAGATCAAATATCTATCATAAATTAAAAATTCCTAAATCTTTTTCCTTTGATTTTATCCCAAATTGATATCCGAACTTTAATTCTACCAAAAAGTAAATGTTAAAATTGCACTCGAGTAAAACGAGTGGTAGATATCAGTCCATCAATTCTACCATAAACTCTCGAAGAAGAAGCTTTGCCTTGGCAGCCATAGCCATTGCAACCTGTTACCAAATCGAAGAGCCAAATATGTATTGAAGTTTAAAATAAATATAATCGTAAGTTGTGCTGCATTTAGATCAATTTAGTATTTTAGTAAAATTACAGTCACAAAGGAAAACGATTTAGGGTTTTTTTAATTTAATAGTTAGTATTTGATCTAATTATTTAAAAACAATAATTAAAAAATACAATATATATATAATAATTTAATTTAAATTTTATTTTAAATAATTATTAATTGTATGCTGAGTTATTGAAATTTTTAATTTTTATTAATTAATTTAATAGTGTTCAACGTTAATAGTGTTCAGTGGTGTTCGACGCACGTGATAGACTCATCCATTTTAATATATTTCCCCTCCAAATATTAGCATATTTGCATTACTTTGGGAAGTAAAAAAATCAACCTCACCAAACTGTATCAAATAAAATACCTTTCATCATGTTATTAAATTTAAGAGTAAATTATAACGGTGAACATCAAATTATTTGAGGATATCTATTTTGACTATCGAACTAAACAACTCGTCAATTAGACCATTAAATTTTTAAATTGATCATATTTTGACCAACACGGTTAAAAAACTAATAGAGAGGTGACGTGACGGTTAACGAAAATTTATAAAATTACACATTTAGTCCATATTATTTACTTATTATATCAATTTAGTCATAATTTTAATTTAATTAAATAAAATCAACCAACCAACCAAATAGTGACACATGTTTAATTTAGACATAATGAAATGAAGGAATCGAACCCACCGAACCCACAACCAAAAGCAAGGGGGTCTTAAGCCCTAACTACTAGGCTAACACCATTTACAAGATATGAGATGATAACATATTTTACTAAAGGCTGAGATTCTCGACGCTTTTGTATATGTTATTCAAGCAACAAGGCAGTGAACTCTAATGCTTGTCGACAAGCCTTACAATGTCTCCGGGTTTATCAAAAGTTTGATTGAAATAATAGGCATTTGAGAAGCCATAGATTTGGAAAGAACAACAAAGCAAGAGCAAATTCAGAAGGATGAAGTTTGGAGCAATGCAGATTGTAGATATGGATGTAAAACCAGTCTATTTGTGGTGTGAGTTCATAAAAGCGACATTACTGCTTCAACAAAACCTTTGAAGTTCCCCATACAAAATACATAACATCCTTCGATTGGGAATTTATGAAGTCTAAGGTCAGTTAACAGGCGACAAAGTATGTGAATTGACCAGGGGAGAGTAATCTGATTTAGGAATTTGACATAGTTGGCGTCGAAAATACCAATCTTTAATAAAATATGTTATCATCTTATATCATGTAAATGGTCATAACTAGGGATGTAAAAACAAGTCAGAACCCGGTAACCTGACTGAAACCTGCCCGAGTCAGAACCTGATTTGACCCGAGTTTTTGTTGACCCGAACCCGATCTGCAACCGATTGTTGTTGATCCGAACCCGAATTTGACCTGTTACTGTAGCAACCGAACCCGATCTGCGTCCGACTGAAAACGACCTGAACCCGAATTGGACCTGTTAATTTGGACCTAAAACCCGACCTGCGTCCGACTGAAAAGAACCCGAACCCGAAGCCGACCTGGCAAATAACCGAAATTACCCGACTGAATTGACCCGATATCCGATTTTACCCGACCTGAAATGGACCCGACCTGAAATGGACCCGACTGAAATGGACCCGACCTGCTTTTAAACCCGACCTGTTAAGTGACCCGACCTGTTCTTGACCTGAGCTGAAATTAACCCGAAACCTATGACATGATGAATTAAAAAATTTATAAAAGTTGATATACCATATACATATATAATGTATATACATATACACTTACATATATTGATATAGGTGATGTATATGCGCGCATACATATATATATATATATATATATATATATATATATATATATATTAAGTACTAAAGTTTGAAAAAAGAATAAGTAATTGATAATTTATGAAAATAAAAAATTAAATGAAGAGTTGTTTTTAATTTTAAAGTTTATTCATTAACTTGAATAAAATTGTAAACTTACAAATTATAAAAAATTAAATAACAATTGTAAACTTATTTGTAGTTCATAAAATTTACTAAAGTTATAACATATATATGTATAGCATTTGTAGTTCAAAAATTTATAAGTCTACAATTTTATAAGTCTACAATTTTATTTTTTTATACTTAACAATTAACACTTAACAGATTCTTCAAGTTTGTAAAACTTAGTGAAATTATAACTTATGTATAACATTTATAATTGAAAAATGATTAAGTAAATTTAGAAATTATAAAAAAATTGAAAGTCTACAACTTTAATATTTTATACTTAACAGATTCAAGTTATAAAAATTGTAAGTCTTCCTACAACTTTTGCAGTTCAAAATTGATAAAATTATAAAATATATGATTTTACTTAATTAGAACAAATTAAGTAATTGTTGTCTTAAGTTACAAAATGTAGAATTAAGTTAAGATATAAAATAAAATCCATACACTTAAGTAAAAAAATTAACAGATATAAAATAAAAATAACTAGAATTCCAGATTATGAATACTTTATTACTTAAAAAATATCAATACAAAATGTAAAAAAAATACAAGATAAAAGTTTACACTTATAATTTTACAAACTGAATGTCACAAAATACAAGTTTGTAATAAAATTAGCCCTCAGATCTTATAGCAAAGCTAAAAGCACTTTGCTACCAGATAATTCTCCATCGGGCTATCTCATCTAAATGCTACCAACAGTTAATTATGGGTAACTGGTAAGAAACCAACATAATTATGGGCAACACTAAGATAAGAGAGGAACAGCAAGCTACCAGTAACCAGCAGCAACACCAAGCCATTAACAGCAGCAGCAAACAGCATCACCAACTCACAAACAGCAGCAACATTCAGCTAAGAAGCAAGAAAAAAAATAGTCAAAGAAAATACATAACTTAAACAGAATCAAATAACATGAGCATTCAGCAAAATCAAATAACATGAACAGAATCACTAAGTCAAATTAAAGAAACAATCAAGGAAATACCTACTTAAACAGGAGCAATCAGCAAAACCAAATAACGACAGCTTAACTAAGTAAATTAAAGAAACAGTCAAGGGAATACCTCACTTAAAGAGGAGCACTCAGCAAAACCAAATAACAACAACATCACTAAGTCAACTAAAAAAACAGTGAAGGGAAATACCTCACTTAATAATCAGAAGCAACATAGTTGACTCCTGAGCTCTAAAGTGTTTCCTGCAAAACAGATTCAAGTCAGAAACTATATTGAAAAATAAAACAAGAATTTAAAAAAACACAGTTAAGGGAAATACCTCACTTAACATCAGATGCAACATACACATCAGATACTTCTACATTGAAGTGTTTCCTGCAAAACAAAACAAAGTCAGTAACTAAATATAAAAATAAAACAAGAATTGAAAAAACAGAAAAAGGATTATACCTTAACCTTGAAGTGGATCTTCAACAGACACATCAGAGACTGAGGCATCTTTCTCAACAGCAAGAAATTCTTCATCCCTTTCCTCAGGCTCAAAACCATACAACCAATTTCTGGTTGTTACAAATACTTCTACATTTTTAGGCAAAAGTCTAGCCCTCAATTTGTTCAAAATTCGACCTCCCATACTAAATGAGGATTCAGAAGCACCAGAGGTGATTGGAATGGCTAACACATCTCTAGCCATGAGTGAAAGTATTGGAAAAGACACAGATTGTGTTTTCCAATACTCTAAAATATCGAACTCAGCATCTGATGTGCGAGGGAGAAGGGGAAAAGAAATGTAGGAGTCAACATCGGACTTACCACTCCTAGAAGCTGCCAAATTGGCATCAAAGTTCTGCATTAAATAAAAAAAATTAGTAAACTGTAAATGAAAAAAATTAACTATAAAAACAGAAGCAAAAAGATAAACTGACCTGAAAGAGATTAGATTTTTTGAAGGTCCTAGGGCGACCAGAACTTGACAGACTTGAACTTTGAGTAGAGTTACTTTGAACAGAAGAATTATTAGAAGAAGTATGTGCAGATCTTGAATAATAAATATACATACTTACAAACTCATTATAAACAACACTTACCCTCCTTTCAACCTCATCCTCAACATAGAGGACACCATACAACTCCTTCAGAAGTTGTAACTTATACCTAGGATCAAGTAAAACAGCAAAAGACAGAATAGTTGAATGATCAGACTAGTATTTCTCATACAATTCAAGCATAGGACCAGCCATTGCAGAGATGCCCTCACATGGATCATTGTGAGCATCACATAAAAGTTTCTCAATGGCAACAACATTAGCCAAGTACAAATTAGCAGTAGGATACTTGGATCTTGAGAACAGAGTAGAAATTTCAAAGAAGGGCTCAAGGAAATCACAAATTAATTGAGCAGTTTCCCACTCAACATCAGAGATTACATCCAAACCATTTTCCCTATTAACAAACAAGTTAATAGCATGTTTAGCTTCTAGTGCCCTACGAAGCATCAGGTAAGTAGAGTTCCATCGAGTAGGAACATCCAAGACCAACTTACCAGAAAAATCAGAACCACAGTCATTAATAGCAGAATCAAAGCAACAAAGTCTAGAATCAGAAGAATCTATAAATTTAACAATCTCACGCAATTTAATAACAGAGGAGTCGATTACCTTCAAACCCCTTTGAACTATCAAGTTCAGGATATGGGCAGCACACCTTATATGAAAAAACTTACCATTGCATGGCAGAGGAGAAATTGCATGCAAATCATCTTTCAGACGCCTCACCATTCTTTCATTTGCAGAAGCATTATCAAGAGTAATTGTAAAAGCTCTCTTCTCAAGACCCCACTCAGTTAACATATTTTTAACAAACTTATAAATAGACTCACCATCATGGGGAGGGGGGGAAACGACGAAAATTTAAAATCTTAGACTGAAGTTTCCAGTTATTATCAACATAATGTGCAGTCAGTGCAAAGTAAGAACGTGAAGTGCAAGCAGACCAGCCATCACATGTAAAACAGATACGACTCACAACAGATTGCATTGAATCAAAAAGCAATTTCTTATGCATCTCATGCTTTAACATGCAAGCCTTAGTAATAGAATATCTTGAAATATCTTTCACATTAAGATTTAAATAATTATGCAAAACCCTAAGTTTATCATGCTCAACAACACTCAAAGCATAACCATGACAAAGAATTGCTTCAGCAAACAACTCACAATATCTTTTCTGATCAAAAGAAGCTTCTGAACTACTATTGGGATTAGTAGCAAGAAACTCCTTATAAGCATCACATTTTTCAGTATGCCTTTTAGGATTAGAAGTACCAATATAAGAGTCAGCTTTATACCTTTTCTTTTTGCAGTACTTACATTCTGCAAAAAGCCCTTCTGGAAGCTTGATGAATGTGTAATGATCCCAAACATGAGATGTTCTTCTCCCAATGTCCCCTCCAGTTGAAGCTGCAGACTTCCTTTTGGAGGTACGAACTGTCTCAGACAGTTGATCATTTGCATCCTCTTCTAGCAATAAAAAAAAGAGTCAGAAATGTACAAAATATAAGTTAAAAAAAATCATAATGAACAAGGATTAATAAATTACCTTGAGACAGTATAATTTGGTCATTTAGATTTCTTTCACCAGGAAAGTCCAACTCATAAGAGAAAGAATCCATAGCTGTCACAAAACTGAAAAAGTGCAAATCAGAGAACCAAACATAAAAAATATACAAAATCATATATACAGACACCCATAAACAAAAAATAAAATATCTAATGGTTTCAGTTTAACCATTGTACATGGAGTTGTTACACCTATCCACAGGGACACAATTTAAAATCCCCCTTTGGCACCAGTAGCCCCGCAGGTCAGGTAGTCCAGCCGATATACTTTAGGTTAAACCAACGAAACCCTAAAGACTCGGACCATACATATACATACATGCATAAAGATATAACATGCAAACTGATAGAAACAAACATATATAACATGCAAAAACAGATCTCAGAAAAGAAACATACATATAACCAAACAGACTCAGACCATACAGAAACATGCAAAAACATACAGAAACATGCATAAAAACAAACAGACTCGGACCATACATATACATACATGCATAAAAATAAAATCATAGAAACTGACATGCATAAATACAAACTGACAGAAACATACATGATACAGATCTCAGAAAACAGATATAACATGCAAAAACAGATCTCAGATAACATGCAAACTGATAGAAACAAACAGATATAACATGCAAAAACAGATCTCAGAAAACAATCATACATATAAACAAACAGATCTCAGAAAATAAACATAAATATAAACAAACAGATATAACATGCAAAAACAGATCTCATAAAGAAACATGCAAAAGGAGATATACAACCTTCCAGCTTGATGAACAGACCCGCACGCAACAGGAACAGACTGACAGAAGCCAGAAACGATTCTGAGAAAAAAAAGAAAATAGTAAGAAAATTGTAATCAAACAAAAAAATAAATAGAAGAAAATAGAATATATAACTTACCCGAACAGATCTCGGAAAATGAAAAGGCAGAGAAGAACAACTCTCGGAAAATGAAAAGACAGAGAAGAACAGATCTCAGAATCTGAAGAGGTAAGATGAGAATATGAAAGGATGTTGGGATTAGAGGTTAGGGTTTGGGGATTAGATGTTTAGGGTTAGGGTTTAGATATTAGGGTTTCAGATTTAGGGTTATGGTTTTGGGATTAAGGGTTTAGAGGTCAGGGTTTCAGATCTAGGGTTAGGGTTAAGAATAAATTAGGGTTTAGGGTAAAACAGAAATGAGTTTGGGTTTTGGGTTTAGAAGGATTGAAGATAGAAATTCTCAAGAACACGAGGTTGTTCTTGAGAAAAGTAGGGGGTTTGATCGAAGAAAAGCAGGTTTAAGGAAGAAATTTGTGTTTGTAGAAGATCTGGGAGGAAATTTTGGAAGAACTTGGGAAGAACACGAGATTTTGATCGAAAGAAATGAGGAAGATCTGGGATTTTGGTGTTTGTGGATGAGAGAGAATTTGAGACGATATTTCGTGTAACCCCCTCGTCCCGGTCTGGTCGGATGACCGGTCCAAGTGGGCCACACGGGGAAAACCGAGTGAAAACCCCTAAGGATTCCCCCTCGGTTAACGACCCTAAAATTTCTTTTAACTTTAATCTTGTCTAGATGCACATTTAATCCCTAAGTGGAGCATAACAGCGGAAGATACAAACAACGAAACATTCACCGACCAAACAAAGCATAAACAGTCCATTTTACTTCATTACAGCAGTCCGTTTCGAAACGCCCCTAGGGTGTTCCGAAACGCCTTGACTTGGTCAACGGCCCTGGGTCAACCATAAGGTGACCGTTCCGAAACAGGGGTGACCCGTATCGGAACGACCTTGACGGTCAATATCTCGTGGTCAACGAGATTTGACCGTTTCGAAACACAAAAGGCCCGTTTCGGAACGGCTACATCTCGCCAATATCTCAAAATTCCAGTAGCAAAAACGTTCCGAAACGCCCTCATCCGTTTCGAAACGGCAGGTCATTTACAAAGGGACCGTTCCGGAACAGGGGGACCCGTTCCGAAACGCCCCCTGTCTGCAGACTCGTCTGGGCTGTTTTGAGGCACAAGGGTGCCCCAAAACACCACCAAAACACCATACAACAGCAAATCGATTGAACCCAATTTAAACCAACAACATTATCATGCTTTAACAAGACTCAAACATGTCTAATACTAAGGCAACAATCCACAACATGCATTCATTCAAACAACATTCAAACACATGTGAAAACTCTTAAGGCATAGGCTAAAATCCAAAGTAAGCAATTAGGCATGACATACAATTCATCATGGCAACACAAACCATGCAAAAGAAAGATATAAGGGAGTCCATACATGCTCTCAAACAACCAACAACTACACATCAAAGCCATACATGTCCCATTGCTCAAACTATTACATGTCTAACATTTAAAAACCATACTTGATGAACTCAAGCCAAAAACCACACTTGGAGCCTTCCACTTGCGCGAGCAACCCACGAGCTTAAGGATCTGCAATGTTGAACAAAGAGAGCGTAAGCAATGATGCTTAGTGAGGGTAAGCTCTAAAAACAAACCTCAACATTGCAGGGTCCGAGCACGATCTAGCCAAGGCATTACACACACATACCAAGGATCCACAAGAGCCACATTATAAGGTGCATGAACAATATATACAAGTACATGTCATGAATCATTAAGCTCTACTTTCACAACATAAATAGCCACATCAAACATTCTCACAAGGATCATTAGTCTCAACACATGGATACATATATCAAACAACATTGGCACCTAGATATGACTCAAATACGCGGATAACCGTTGGAACTCACATCCAACAACACAACCATTACCTGACGGTGGGATTACACTCATCACCGGTCCCGCGGAGGGGATTCCACTCATCCTCACGCCCCATCGATGGGATTCCACTCATCACCGACTATATTTAAATGCCATTTCCGGGCGTACCCGTACTCCTCCTTGGTGACTCAACGCCACCAAGGCCACGCGCGAATTTTGACTCATGTGTACACACTAACATCCTAATGATCGATCATTTGTATTTAAGTATACTAGTGCCAATATTTTACTCGTTCCACATTACTCATTTCAATCATTTCCGTGATTAGCACGTACTCACCATGAACACAATCATGAACCAACATCATGCATGCTTTAAGCAATACAAATCATGCCTCATCTCACATGTATAATACAATATACATAAGCATTCATATCACAACACATACGGGGCATCTACATTCATACATTCAAGTTCATCCAAGGGCTCTAAATCAAGCTTAGGATTAGGCTACCACCCTAATCCTAACTCTAAGTGGGTCTACCAAGCCCAACCTAGTCCATATACTCGAACCAACCAATTTAAAACCATTTAAAACAATTAACCACTCACCTAAACTCCCGAGCTCAAGACCAAGCAAGCAATTGTCTTCAATTCCCCGGATTCACTTCCGATGCTTCACCGATGCCCAAACTTGATTCTAATCAATCCCAAACACAAACAAAATATCCACAATCAATATCTTGTCATCAAAACTAACCCGGATTACATTACCAAGCAACCAACACTCAAAACAAGACCAAAAACAGGATTTTCGAGCAGCCCACTTGACCCACTGAAAACTCTTATTTCAAGCACCCAATCAAGCATCAATTGCACCCAAAATGATCCTCATACATCATACTCACAACAGCCCTCGAAAACCAACATCAAACCACCCCCAAAACTACTTTAAAACCCTCCTAAAACCCCTTGGAAACCCAAGTCCGAAAATTGATTAAAATCATTTGAAATTTACATATGTAGCATCATTTGGCTCCTACATTCCATAACTAACCATAATAAATCATAATATTAAGATTAGATACACAAAGGCACCATTTTTACTCAAAACATTCAAAACCTCTACTTTCCAAAAACTTCATGGAAATGAAAAAGAATGGTACTTTTATGAAGGGGAAGATGAGGGAAAATCAAATTTGCTCTTACCTTTCAATTTGGAGCTGAAACGAAGAAGGAATAAGATGGAACAGTAACTTCAATGGTGGGAGGGGTTTTGGTCGTGGGTTTTGTGGAGAGAGGGAGAAGATGAGTGAAATTTGGGTTTTATTTTATTTGTTTTGTTTTAAGTTAAAAGCCCAATGACCCTTTTGCCCTTAATGAAATGGATTATTCACAAGGACATAAGTTCCATGGCCATTTGGGGTTTAATTCCAAAACTTTGTCCATCATCGATTTAATTAGTTGAAAACCAACCCGGACCATTATTTAAATTTTAGAACCGAACCCAGAATAATATTAAAATATTATTTTCTCCTAACCCCTAAACTCGGGTGTTACAACTCTCCCCCACTTAAGGAAATTTCGTCCTCGAAATTACCTGGTGGAAACAAATACGGAAACTGCTCAACCATATCTGCTTTTCTCTCCCACGTGGCCTCTTCCACACCTCTATGCCTCCACAACACCTTGACCAACTCTATGGTCTTGCCACGCAACACCTTGCTATCAGAAGCAAGTATCTCAACGGGCTCTTCATTATAAGACAAATCTGGATTTAACTCTATCTCCTCAACGGGCATCACATGGGAAGGATCTGATCTATATCTCTTAAGCATAGACACGTGAAAGACATCATGGATCTTCTCTAACTCAGAAGGTAACCTCAAACGATAAGCTACATGCCCAATCCGCTCAACAATCTCATACGGACCAATGAACCTCGGACTCAATTTGCCCTTACGGCCAAATCTCATTACCTTCTTCCACGGAGACACCTTCAGAAATACTTTCTCACCCACTGAGTACTCAACCTCTTTCCTCTTCAAATCTGCATAAGACTTCTGACGATCGGAAGCTGCTCTCAAGCGGTCACATATCAACTTCACTTTTTCTATGGTTCCCTTAAGCAAGTCTGGCATAGGTAACAATCTCTGACCTGTCTCAGCCCAACAAATCGGAGTCCTACACCGTCTACCATACAAGGCCTCATAAGGTGCCATCTGAATACTAGACTGATAACTGTTGTTGTAGGCAAACTCAACCAACGGTAAGTGCTTCTCCCAAGAACCCTGAAAGTCAATCACACAACAACGAAGCATATCTTCTAGAATCTGTATCACTCGCTCTGACTGCCCATCGGACTGAGGATGATACGATGTGCTGAAATGCAAACGGCTACCTAAAGCACTATGCAAGCAACCCCAAAACCTCGAAGTAAACCTAGGATCCCTATCTGAAACGATAGACTTCGGAACTCTATGAAGTCTCACAATCTCGCGGATATACAAGTTTGCCAACTTGTCTAAGGAATCCGTAGTGTTCACTGCTAAAAAGTGAGCACACTTAGTGAACCTATCAACAATCACCCAAACTGAATTCTTCTTCGAAGGAGACAAAGGCAACCCCGATACAAAATCCATGGTGATTCTCTCCCATTTCCATTCCGGAATCTTCAAAGGCTGTAGCAGACCTGAAGGAACCTGATGTTCTGCCTTCACTCTCTGACAAACCATACAACGGCTCACATACTCGGCTACATCTCTTTTCAAACCAACCCAGAAATAATCATTCTTCAAATCTCGGTACATCTTGGTACTACCCGGATGCATAGAAAAGGGACTCGAATGTGCTTCACTCAGAATCTGACGTCTCAACTCAACATCTTCTGGTACAACAATTCTATCTCTAAAGCACAACAGACTCTCACCACTGAAACTGTACTCAGTCAGTCTTCCTTCGGCTATGTCTTGAACATGAGGGACTAAGCTCGCATCTTGCAACTGTTTCTCTCTAATCAACTGAATCAAGGAAGGCTTCACTTGCAACTCGGTGATCAAACCACCATCATCGGACACACTCAATCTAGCAAACATAGCTCTCAACTCAACGACCACTTTTCTACTCAAAGCATCGGCTACTACATTTGCTTTACCCGGATGGTACTCAATGGTCAAATCATAGTCTTTTAACAACTCTAGCCATCTTCTCTGTCTCAAATTCAACTCTTTCTGTGACATCAAGTATTTCAAGCTCTTGTGATCGGTGTAAACTATACACTTCTCACCATACAAATAGTGTCACCAAATCTTCAATGCAAAAACAACTGCAGCTAGTTCTATATCATGAGTAGGATAGTTCTTCTCATGAATCTTCAACTGTCTAGAAGCATAAGCAACAACTCTTCTATCTTGCATCAAAACACATCCTAAGCCTACGTAGGAAGCATCACTGTAGATCACAAACTCCTTACCTGAAACAGGTTGTACTAACACTGGAGCATTCGTCAAAGCTTCTTTCAATTTCTCAAAAGCTTTCTGTCTTGCATCTGACCATTCAAACTTGACTCCTTTTTGCAACAACTTAGTCAAGGGAGCAGCTACTCTAGAGAATCCATCAACAAACCTCCTATAGTAACCGGCTAATCCTAGGAAACTCCTAATCTCGGTCACGGACTTAGGTTGTTTCCACTCAACAATAGCCTCAATCTTCGACGGATCAACACGGATACCTTCGGCTGAAACAACATGGCCAAGAAACACAACCTCTCGAATCCAGAACTCACACTTACTAAGCTTCGCATACAACTGATTGCTCAACAATCTCTGTAAAACAAATCTCAAGTGCTCATCATGCTCTTCTTCTGTCTTCGAGTACACAAGTATATCGTCAATGAAGACAACCACAAACCGGTCTAGATAGTCTCTGAAAATTCTGTTCATCATGTCCATGAATGCTGCCGGTGCATTCGTGAGCCCAAATGGCATCACAAGAAACTCATAGTGACCATATCTAGTCCTAAAAGCTGTCTTCGGAACATCACACTCTTTCACTTTCAACTGATAGTACCCGGATCTCAAATCTATCTTCGAGAATACTAAAGCACCTCTCAACTGATCAAACAAATCATCTATACGAGGCAACGGATACTTGTTCTTCACAGTCATCTGATTCAACTGTCTATAGTCAATGCACATGCGCATACTACCATCTTTCTTTTTCACAAACAACACGGGAGCACCCCACGGAGAACTACTAGGCCTAATGAAACCACGGTCTAATAACTCTTGCAACTGACTCTTCAATTCTTTCAACTCTTTCGAAGCCATGCGATACGGAGCTATCGAAACTGGGTTAGACCCTGAAACTGTCTCAATCACAAACTCAACATCTCTGTCAGGAGGCAAACCCGGCAACTCTTCAGGAAACACATCTGGAAAGTCACACACTGTCCTGATATCTTTCGGTCTAGCTTCACTCATGTCCGGATTCATAACATAAGCTAAATAGGCCCCACATCCAGAGTCCATCAACCTATGAGCCTCTAAAGCTGACACCACATTAGACAAGAACTTAATGTTCTCGCCTACTACCACTACCTCGTAGTCATCAGAAAGCTTCAAAGAAATTCTTTTTGTCTCAAAATCCACACTAGCCCGATGCTCGACCAACCAGTCCATACCCAGTATAATGTCAAAACCATAAAAGGGAAGTTCCATCATATCAACTGAGAACACATGACCCTGAATCTTCAGCGGACACCTCCTATACATACGTCTAACCACAACTGTCTCACCAAAGGAACTAGTAACATGCATACCTACATCTAAGATCTCTACAGGAATATCTAACTTCTGTGCATGCTCACTCAGAATGTAGGAATGCGTAGAACCCGAATCAACCAAAGAAAGCAAAGACTGTAACTCGAAATTACCTGCTATCATATCGGTGTCGTTCCCGGCCTCTCTCTGAGCATAAACTCTCGCTGGTCCTCCCGCCTCTGGCTGCACAGCCACAACATGAGCAAGGTTCCTCTGAGCATCTCCCCTAGGTGCATCAGCCCTAGGCTGGAAGTAGCCACGATCGCGCCCACGGCCTCTCTGAAAATCGTTACCTCTCGCAGGAGCCTGAGCAATGTTCGGTGCTTGAGCTGCCTGACGTGGACAGTCCCTCCTAAAGTGGTCCCTCGAACCACAGTTCCAACAAGCATGGAAGTTACCCCAACACTCACCAGTGTGCTGCCTCCCACACTGTGCACACTCGGGCAAACGCCCTCCTCCTCTATGGCCCTGATGGCCTCTACCATGGTGGCCACCGCCACGTCTCTGATCAAACTGATGTCCGCCACCTCTGTGCCTCTTAGCATCTCTACCATCAAAGTGGTTGTGCCTCTTACCAGAACTGGAACCACCAGATCGTTTGGCCAAACCCAAACTATGCTCCAAATCCTTGGCCCTCGCGACCAATACATCAAAGTCTGAGTAGTCAGAAGCTAGCGTGTACCTCTTAACCTCTTCATTCAAGCCATAGCGGAATCGGTTACAGCGTTCCACCTCAGTAGGAACCAACTCTGGGGCATACTGACTCAGACGGACGAAACGAATCTCATAATCAGTCACAGATGCATCCCCCTGAGTGAGAGCCATGAACTCTCTCTTTTTCTCATCTAGGTACCTCGGTCCCAAGTACCTCTTCCGGAAAGCAAACTCAAAGAATTCCCAATCTATCTCAGCCTCTGGAACCCCGGCAGTAATGGTGACCCACCAGGTGTAGGCATCACCCTGAAGCAATGAGATCACACAACCCAATCTACGTGCGCCCGCACAACCCATCTGAGCCAAGATACGAACTGTCTTCTCCAACCATAACTCCGACCTCTCCGGAGTAGATCCTCTGAACTCCTCGGCTCCCAAGCTACGGAGCCTCTCTAACGGTAGACTAGCATCATCACACCTAGGCTGAGCTGCAGCCTGAGCTCCCGCAACTGCGGCCTGAAACGCTCCCGCTATCGCTTGCACTAGCGGAGTCATATCAATTCCAGCTGGACCTTGGCCACCTTGGCCACCTTGAGGTCCATCTCCTCCGGCTCCATCTTTACCTCCAGCTCCAGGTGGTGGAGGTGGTGGTGGTGGAGGTGGTGGTGGAGCGCCAACTCCCGCAGCCACCGGCCCTTCCAGATGAGCCTCCACACCAACAGCCGGCTCAACAAGAGCCGCAACCCGTGGTTCCTGACGAACCACTCTCGGTCTACCTCTCGGTCTAGACATTGCTCTCACGAAAATTAACTACAACCACAACAACAAAACATACAAGTTGGGTTAGCAAGGCAAGGCCTCCAAGTGTTCAAGTACGTTCCCTCACTAAAACAAAACCATTTTCCAATGTAATAGTAGCAATGGGACTCACACACACACGCTTTGAATAAAACAAGCAACATACTCGTCAAACAGGCAACCATTCTTACAAGCAAGCAAACACCGTGCATATCAAGCAAAAACTTGAACTTACCTCACTTACCTGCCCAAGGTCTCGGTAACCTTAGGCTCTGATACCAACAAGTGTAACCCTCTCGTCCCGGTCTGGTCGGATGACCGGTCCAAGTGGGCCACACGGGGAAAACCGAGTGAAAACCCCTAAGGATTCCCCCTCGGTTAACGACCCTAAAATTTCTTTTAACTTTAATCTTGTCTAGATGCACATTTAATCCCTAAGTGGAGCATAACAGCGGAAGATACAAACAACGAAACATTCACCGACCAAACAAAGCATAAACAGTCCATTTTACTTCATTACAGCAGTCCGTTTCGAAACGCCCCTAGGGTGTTCCGAAACGCCTTGACTTGGTCAACGGCCCTGGGTCAACCATAAGGTGACCGTTCCGAAACAGGGGTGACCCGTATCGGAACGACCTTGACGGTCAATATCTCGTGGTCAACGAGATTTGACCGTTTCGAAACATAAAAGGCCCGTTTCGGAACGGCTACATCTCGCCAATATCTCAAAATTCCAGTAGCAAAAACGTTTCGAAACGCCCTCATCCGTTTCGAAACGGCAGGTCATTTACAAAGGGACCGTTCCGGAACAGGGGGACCCGTTCCGAAACGCCCCCTGTCTGCAGACTCGTCTGGGCTGTTTTGAGGCACAAGGGTGCCCCAAAACACCACCAAAACACCATACAACAGCAAATCGATTGAACCCAATTTAAACCAACAACATTATCATGCTTTAACAAGACTCAAACATGTATAATACTAAGGCAACAATCCACAACATGCATTCATTCAAACAACATTCAAACACATGTGAAAACTCTTAAGGCATAGGCTAAAATCCAAAGTAAGCAATTAGGCATGACATACAATTCATCATGGCAACACAAACCATGCAAAAGAAAGATATAAGGGAGTCCATACATGCTCTCAAACAACCAACAACTACACATCAAAGCCATACATGTCCCATTGCTCAAACTATTACATGTCTAACATTTAAAAACCATACTTGATGAACTCAAGCCAAAAACCACACTTGGAGCCTTCCACTTGCGCGAGCAACCCACGAGCTTAAGGATCTGCAATGTTGAACAAAGAGAGCGTAAGCAATGATGCTTAGTGAGGGTAAGCTCTAAAAACAAACCTCAACATTGCAGGGTCCGAGCACGATCTAGCCAAGGCATTACACACACATACCAAGGATCTACAAGAGCCACATTATAAGGTGCATGAACAATATATACAAGTACATGTCATGAATCATTAAGCTCTACTTTCACAACATAAATAGCCACATCAAACATTCTCACAAGGATCATTAGTCTCAACACATGGATACATATATCAAACAACATTGGCACCTAGATATGATTCAAATACGCGGATAACCGTTGGAACTCACATCCAACAACACAACCATTACCTGACGGTGGGATTACACTCATCACCGGTCCCGCGGAGGGGATTCCACTCATCCTCACGCCCCGTCGATGGGATTCCACTCATCACCGACTATATTTAAATGCCATTTTCGGGCGTACCCGTACTCCTCCTTGGTGACTCAACGCCACCAAGGCCACGCGCGACTTTTGACTCATGTGTACACACTAACATCCTAATGATCGATCATTTGTATTTAAGTATACTAGTGCCAATATTTTACTCGTTCCACATTACTCATTTCAATCATTTTCGTGATTAGCACGTACTCACCATGAACACAATCATGAACCAACATCATGCATGCTTTAAGCAATACAAATCATGCTTCATCTCACATGTATAATACAATATACATAAGCATTCATATCACAACACATACGGGGCATCTACATTCATACATTCAAGTTCATCCAAGGGCTCTAGATCAAGCTTAGGATTAGGCTACCACCCTAATCCTAACTCTAGGTGGGTCTACCAAGCCCAACCTAGTCCATATACTCGAACCAACCAATTTAAAACCATTTAAAACAATTAACCACTCACCTAAACTCCCGAGCTCAAGACCAAGCAAGCAATTGTCTTCAATTCCCCGGATTCACTTCCGATGCTTCACCGATGCCCAAACTTGATTCTAATCAATCCCAAACACAAACAAAATATCCACAATCAATATCTTGTCATCAAAACTAACCCGGATTACATTACCAAGCAACCAACACTCAAAACAAGACCAAAAACAGGATTTTCGAGCAGCCCACTTGACCCACTGAAAAGTCTTATTTCAAGTACCCAATCAAGCATCAATTGCACCCAAAATGATCCTCATACATCATACTCACAACAGCCCTCGAAAACCAACATCAAACCACCCCCAAAACTACTTTAAAACCCTCCTAAAACCCCTTGGAAACCCAAGTCCGAAAATTGATTAAAATCATTTGAAATTTACATATGTAGCATCATTTGGCTCCTACATTCCATAACTAACCATAATAAATCATAATATTAAGATTAGCTACACAAAGGCACCATTTTTACTCAAAACATTCAAAACCTCTACTTTCCAAAAACTTCATGGAAATGAAAAAGAATGGTACTTTTATGAAGGGGAAGATGAGGGAAAATCAAATTTGCTCTTACCTTTCAATTTGGAGCTGAAACGAAGAAGGAATAAGATGGAACAGTAACTTCAATGGTGGGAGGGGTTTTGGTCGTGGGTTTCGTGGAGAGAGGGAGAAGATGAGTGAAATTTGGGTTTTATTTTATTTGTTTTGTTTTAAGTTAAAAGCCCAATGACCCTTTTGCCCTTAATGAAATGGATTATTCACAAGGACATAAGTTCCATGGCCATTTGGGGTTTAATTCCAAAACTTTGTCCATCATCGATTTAATTAGTTGAAAACCAACCCGGACCATTATTTAAATTTTAGAATCGAACCCAGAATAATATTAAAATATTATTTTCTCCTAACCCCTAAACTCAGGTGTTACATTTCGGCAGAGTAACAGTAGGGATAAATGAGCAATTTTGGCTGATGGGTGAGGGTGTATTTATAGGCCTCGAGCCGGGTCAGAGGATCCGCGCACTTTGAAACGGGTTATTCGGGTTTTGCTCCGCAAGCACTCCTTCTTTGCTTTCTTTCAATTTCGTCCTTTTTGTTTTGAAATTGAGCTTAAAGCTTTGATTTTTTTTTCAATTGCATCCTTAATTCAGTTTTAACTTTTAATGTTTAGGGTTATGGTTTTAATTTAGGGTTTGTGGTTTTAATTTAGGGTATAAATTAAGGGTTTACTGATTTGTTTATGGCTAATATATTTTATTTAGTTTTTTGTTTAGGGCTAATATGTTAATTTAGGGTATAAATTAAGGGTTTTGGGTTTTTCATTCAATGTTAATGTGGTTTAGGGTTTATGATCTTCAATTAGGGTTTTAATTTAAATGTTTAGGGTTGAAGGGTTTTAGGTTTTAGTAATTAATTTTCAGTTTTAATACTTGTAGGGTTTTGATTTAGGGTTTAGGGTTTCATGAAGCAATGTACTTCGAGTGTTTAGTTTTAATGTTTATGGTTTAGTGTTAAGGTTTAGGGTATAATGCTTATGGTTAGGGTATAATGCTTGGGGTTTAGGGTATAGGGTTATCATTAGGGTTATTATTAGGGTTTATGGTTTAGGGTTTCATGAAGCAATGTACTTCGAGTGATTAGTTTGTAAGGTTTAAGGTTTAGTGTTAGGGTCTAGGGTATAGTGCTTAGGGTTTAATGTTACGATAACATGTGACATATGGTTTTGATTTTATGAGTTTAAATTTAGGGTTTAAGGTTTAGGGTATAGGGTTATCATTAGGGTTTCATGTTTTTTTTAATTTTAGAATTTATATTACAATATATGTATATAGAAAATTGGAAACCCTAAACCCTAATCCCTAAACCATAAAACCCTAAGCATTAAACACTAAACCCTTAGATCCTTACCCTAAACCCTAAGCCCTAAAGTATGTAAGTATTTATGCATTTAGGTTTTACGGTAGTGTAATGAACTAAGGTTAGTTCGAGTGATTAGTTTGTAAGGTTTAGGGTTTAGTGTTAGGGTCTAGGGTATAGTGCTTAGGGTCTAGGGTATAGTGCTTATTGTTTAATGTTACGATAACAAGTGACTTAGGGTTTTGATTTTATGAGTTTCAATTTAGGGTTTAAGGTTTATGGTATAGGGTTATCATTAGGGTTTTGAACCTAAACCCTAAACCCTACACCCTAAGCATTAAACACTAAACCCTTAGATCCTTACCCTAAACCCTAAGCCCTAAAGTATGTAAGTATTTATGCATTTAGGTTTTACGGTAGTGTAATGAACTAAGGTTAGTTCGAGTGATTAGTTTGTAAGGTTTAGGGTTTAGTGTTAGGGTCTAGGGTATAGTGCTTAGGGTCTAGGGTATAGTACTTAGGGTTTAATGTTACGATAACAAGTGACTCAGGGTTTTGATTTTATGAGTTTCAATTTAGGGTTTAAGGTTTAGGGTTTAAGGTTATCATTAGGGTTTTGAACCTTAACCCTAAACCCTAAACCCTAAACCCTAAGCATTAAACACTAAACCCTTAGATCCTTACCCTAAACCCTAAGCCCTAAAGTATGTAAGTATTTATGCATTTAGGGTTTACATTAGTATAATGAACTAAGGTTAGTTCGAGTGATTAGTTTGTAAGGTTTAGGGTTTAGTGTTAGGGTCTAGGGTATAGTGCTTAGGGTTTAATGTTACGATAACATGTGACTTAGGGTTTTGATTTTATGAGTTTCAATTTAGGGTTTAAGGTTTAGGGTATAGGGTTATCATTAGGGTTTTGAACCCTAAACCATAAACCATAACCCATAAACCCCAAATCCTAAACCCTAAACCCTAAACCCTAAACTACATACACTAAAACACAACCCCTAATGTATGTAAGTATGTACATTTGTACATATTAATGCATAAACTCTAAATCCTAAATCCTAAACCCTAAACCCCAAATCCTAAACCCTAAACCCTAAACCCTAAACTATATACACTACAACACAACCCCTAATGTATGTAAGTATGTACATGTGTACATATTAATACATGAACCTCAAACCCTAAACCCTTAACCCTAAACCATAAACCATAAACCCTAAACTTCAAACCCTAAACCATAAACATTCAAACCCAACCATATTGTATATAAGTAATTAAGTATATACGTGTGTACATATTAATGCATGAACGCTCGACACAAAACCATAAACCCTAAACTTTATTTTTATTCTAAATTGACATATACTTATTGTTTTTTTTTTCATTACTCTAATTTTTATACTTTTAATTTGATAATTTTGTTCATTATAGTCCCTAAAACTTTATTTTTATTCCAAAATACCCATTTTCCTTGTTTTTTTTAATTTGTCTAATGTTTTATAATTTTAATTTGATATTTATGTTCATTATAATCTCTGAAATTTTATTTGTAATCCAAATTGACCCATTTTCTGTCCAAATCGACCCATTTTGATTATTTTTTTAATTACTCTAATGTTTTATAATTATAATTTGATATGACTTTAAATAATTAACTCAAAATTAATGACGATTGACGAAAGTCAACCTAAAGTCTATCAACTACTTATATGGTTGTACGACCGAACTCAAACTGAATACGAATTTCAATCCCAAAAATACCCCGACCTGAATTACCCGACCTGAAGCTACCCGACCTGAAATGCACCCGACCTGAAATGCACCCGACCTGAAATGAACCCGACCTGAAATGAACCCGACCTGAAATAGACCCGACCTGAAACGGACCCGACCTGAAATGAACCCGACCTGAAACGAACCCGACCTGAAATGAACCCGAACTGAAATGGACCCGACCCATTCTAACCCGACCTGAAATGGACCCGACCTGAAATAGACCCGGTCTGAAATGGACCCGACCTGGAATGGACCCGACCTGAAATGGACCCGCACCCGACCCGAGTCGAGTCAATTTTTTTTTTACCTGAAATGACCTGTATCCGATTTTACCCGACCTGACAGAACCCGACCTGAAACCTGACCGATTACCTGTTTTTACATCCCTAGTCATAACCTAGTGGTTGGGACTAAAACCCTCGTTGCTTTTGGTTGAAAATAGAACATGTGTCGTCATCTGATTGGTTGGTTAATTTTTTAAGGGAAAACTACACCGGTGGTCCCCAAATTATCACTGTTTTCTTATTTTGGTCCCAAAACTAATTTTTTTGACAAAACCGTTCTTTCTATTACATAGTTCCCCTGTTTTGGTCCCCGCCATTAAAAACTAACGAAATTGTTGACGTGGAACTTTTTTCTTATTTTTTAAATATTTTTTTTATTATTTTCTCTCTCCTCTATATATATTATTTAAATTTTTTATTCAGATTAATGTGGTGGTGACACGTGTTAACTTTAAAACCAATGGGTTAACCACTAGGCTACGCTCCAACTATTGTTACATTTTAGCACAAGTTAACTTTAAAACAATCAAATGAACCCCCCAAAACCAAAAAAATAGTTGAAACAAATAACTTGCAATAAGATTCGAACCCATGTGCCATGGGATAAAAAGGCCAAGTATAAACCAAATGTGCCAAGGAATTATTTCGAATAAAATTTATATTTAACGTATATTAGTTTACCAACAACACATATTAATTTATCAATTGTGTTTTGTGTTCGAATAAAATATTTAACATATACTAAAATTTATATTTAAGGTATATTAATTTATCAATAAAATTTTGTATTCGAATAAAATATTTAACGTATACTAAAATTTATATTTAATGTATACTCTATTAATTTATCAATAAGGTTTTGTGTTCGAATAAAATATTTAAAATATACTAAAATTTATATTTAAGGTATATTAATTTATCAATAAGGTTTTGTATTCGAATAAAATATTTAACATATACTAAAATTTATATTTCACATATATTCTATTAATTTATCAATAAGGTTTTGTGTTCGAATAAAATATTTAACATATACTAAAATTTATATTTAAGGTATATTAATTTATCAATAAGGTTTTGTATTCGAATAAAATATTTAACATATACTAAAATTTATATTTAACGTATATTCTATTAATTTACCAATAAGGTTTTGTGTTTGAATAAAATATTTAATGCATACTAAAATTTATATTTAACATATATTAATTTATCAATAAAGTTTTGTGTTCGAATCCCTCCCTAGGTTTAATATTTTATTTTGTGTTGTTTGTAAATTAATATACGTTAAATATAAATTTTAGTCGAAATAATTCTTTGCCACATTTGATTTATGCTTGGCCTTTTTATGCCATGGCACATGGGTTCGAATCTTATTGCAAGTCATTTGTTTCAACTATTTTTTTAGTTTTGGGGGGTTCATTTGATTGTTTTAAAAGTAATTTGTGCTAAAATGTAACAATAGTTGGAGCTTAGTTCAGTGGTTAACCCATTGACTTTTAAAGCTTGAGGGCACAAGTTTAAATCCCAGCTCCCCCTCAATTCACATTATTTTGTTTGTTATGGTGGTGACACGTGTCACCACCACATTAGTCTGAATAAAAATGTAAATAATATATATAGAGGAGAGAGAAAATAAAAAAATATTTAAAAAATAAAAAAAATTCCACTTCAGCAATTTCATTAGTTTTTAACGGCAATGGACCAAAACAGGAGAACTATGTAACAGAAGGGACGATTTTGCCAAAAAAAATAGTTTTGGGACCAAAATAGAAAAACAGTGATAGTTTAGGGACCACCGGTGTAGTTTTCCCTTTTTAAATTAAATTAAAATTGTGACCAAATTGATATAATATATAATAGATAAATAATAGGGACCAAATGTGTAATTTTATAAATTTTTGTTAACTACCATGTCACCCCTCTGTTAGTTTTTTTAACGGCGGTGGTCAAAATAAGACCAATTTAAAAGTTTGATGGTCTGATCGATGAGTTATCTAGTTCGGTTGTCAAAATAGATATCTCCAAATAGTTCGGTGGTCACCGATGTAATTTACCCTAAATTTAATATTTTTAGTAAAGAAACTAAAAAAATATTATTCAAACCATACCAAACATTTCGATTATTTGGTCCACTGATTAATCAATATTTTTAATAATATACTAACGATTAACCGAAACTGGTTTTGTACACCCCTAACATAAGTACATATTAATTAGTACATCAATTTTATCGACACAAACAAAAGTCTTCCACAAGTCCAATATGACACCCTATGCCATCTTGGTAAAGCCCTCTACAACATGCGACACGGTAGGACATCGTTTCAAATGATTCATTGTATAAAGATCTCATTATGATTAAGAGTATTAAAATTTATTTTGATATACAAATTGTGTAAACTAAAGTTTATTGAGCATAGTTTAGAGTTCATAGATTTTTTGTTTTTGAAAAGAACGACTTTCATTAATCACAAACAAGTACAAGCCTTCGAACAAACCAAATCGTATCTCTAAATAGAGAACGGTAGCAAAAGATGGGAACACTCTCCACCAAAAACGAAGACTGATCAGATCAGAAAAGAGATAAGCAAACTTGTCAAGAAACACTATACATAAAATAACATAAGATCGGATTAAAGCCAAAGAACATCAGATACAAGCTGTAACAGAAATCGAAACAGAAAAACCCTTGAAAATGGAAAGGCATTTGTCGCTCACTCTAAGGCTCGACTCACCCTTGTTCAGGTAAACATGTCTATGAGAGCTCTAGGGTCGGAGACAGGTCTTCATATTCGAAATGAATAAGGACCTAATCAATAGAATTTTACCTGGGCTTGAATCAAGTAAGGATGGGAACAAATGCAGCGAGGCTCGGTAATGTCAACTCGAGCACAATAAAAATTCATCCACCTTTGTCAACTACCAGGAACTTCAAAGGACCTTAAGGTAATGGCGAGGGAAGAGAAAAACACCGGACCAAGGAGGAAGATCTTGACTATGTTGCACTGATACGGATACGGGGACAAATACGGGGACGGGGACGGAGACGGGGACGAAAAACGGCAATTCCTAAAATTACAGAATACGGGTACGGCAAAGATACAGCAAATATAAAATTATATATATATATAATAAATTATTTATTATAATAATAATAATAATAATAATAATAATATCTAAAGTAACCAATAAAAACAAAATGTTGATAAAAAAATTAAAGTAGAAAGTAATTCTAGTTTTTAATAAATTGTTCATAATTAAATGAAATAATAATATAATTATGAAAATAAAACAGAAAAAAATAAAATAATTAAATAAATGTTGATATATATATATAATAATAATAAAATAAGTAAAAGTACTCTTACTATTAAAAAACAATAATAAAAGCACTTTATTGGGCCTACAAAAGTTGAAATTGACCCAATTAATGAGAAATAAAAATTTAAAAAATATCATGCGTTTTCTTCCTCAACCTTGTCTTCTTCCTTGCTCTGCAACTGAGCCTGGTTTTGTCTTTCTAATTTTTTTTTCAGTTGGTCGTTTCTCATCCGCCGGTGAGATTATTTTCGGAATCCATATCGAAGCCCGTGAATCTCTTATCTGCAAAATGACCTTGGGGACGCCGGTGAAGGTCAACTACCGTCCCCGAAACGTCCCCGGTAATATCTTAACCGTTCCCGATCAATTTTGACCGTACCCCGTCAACAAGGACCGTCCCCGGTACGTCCCCTTGCCGTCCCCGTACCGTCCCCGTCCCTGAGACGTTTCGGGTACTTAAAACGGCATGGGGTTGCCGTACCCGTGCTTCCTAGGATCTTGAAGGGTGGTGTTAACCAGTCATGGAGGATCTCAAAATAATCTCAAGGAGAAAAACACCGAAACTGAATGACATACAAAGGAGAGGCTGAAATGGGTAGAACTCAGCCTTGAAAAGCCATCGAGAATAGAAGAAGAGAGAGTTCTTCAAGGAGAAACTCAGAGTCGTAAAGGTTTCACCAACAATCATCGTTAAACCTTCAAAAAGAACAAAAAAAGCCCATAATAGAGGAAAAGAGAAATAAAAAATCTCTGACCCGACCGTCAAAAAGATAAAACTCGTGCTCCTCGTCACTCCAAGGCTCTGGAGGGAAAGCCAAATGGTGCCGGGAGGTATAAACTCCAACGAACAACCCATGGTTACCTCGAAACATGGGCGGAGCCACTAAGGGTTTTGGGGTGTCCAATGACCCCCCCAAATTTTTTTGAAAATCATATTTTTTTATATAATTTTTATATAAAAAAATTGAAAATTATATTATTGACATCCATTTATAAATAAAATGACACTCTTAATAAATAAAATGACACCTCTTTATAAATAATTAACCCCTCTTAAATAACGTTCAAAAAAATGACACCCCTTAGAAAAATTTCTGGCTCCGCCCCTGCCTCGAAAGAAAGCTTTAGATAAAAAAAAGAAAGAAACGAGCAGCCAAAGGCGAGGAAAGACAAAAGGAAAGGCCGAGGGAGCTTATAGATTTAAGGTTTAAAATTTAGAGTTTAATATTAAATATTAAGTTTTAAATGTTATAATTTAAATAAAAAGAATTGTATAATTTTTTATACCATTTATACAACAAGATATAACTATTAGTAAAACTTTACCTAAACTTTCTTGATATTAAAGTTGATTGAATTAGGAAAGATGCTCTTCGGTTATTTCATCTTGTGTGGGTTGAAATTTTCACATTTATATTAAAAATTTAAATATTATTCTATTTAGAAAAGTGATGGACTGAAAAGGATTTGATATCTTGCAATAATATGTTTAATATATGATATTTATGGGAAGTAGATACCACGCTCTTAAAAGCCAACTTCAAAACCTTGCAACTAGGGTTGTAAAAACAAGTCAGAACCTGAAAACCTGCCTGAAACCTGCTCGAGTCAGAACCTGATTTGACCTGAGAATTTGATGACCCGAACCCGAACTGTAACTGACTGTTGTTGACCCGAACCCGAGTTGAACCTGTTACTATAGCAACCGAACTCGATCTGTGTCCGACTGAAACGAACCCGAACCCGAGACCGACCTGGAAAATTACCTGATATTACCTGACTGAATCGACCCGAGATCCGATTTTACCCGACCTGTTTTGAACCCGACCTGTTTTGAACCCGACCTGTTATTAGACCCGACCTGTTTTGAACCCGACCTGTTTTGAACCCGACCTGTTTTAAACCCGACCTGTTATTAGACCCGACTTGTTTTGGACCCGACCTGTTTTTAACCCGACCTGTTTTGTACCTGAAGTGATATTGACTTGGTTTGATAATTGATACTTAATAAGTAATAATGATATTTTTAATATATGATATGAAGTAATATTATGAACTATTATGAAAAAGTCTATATCTATAATTTGAATAGTTTAAAATGTTAAGTATCTAACAGAATGTATTATATATATAATTAAAAGATTTATTTTTAATAAATAAAAGATTTGTTTAATAAGTAATTAGTAAAAGTAAATATAAACTTGATAAATAAAAATATTTATTTTTAATAAATAAAAATCTAATATATACTAAAATACATAGTACATATATAATATTTACTAAGGCATATATTTTACTATATATATTTTAAGTCATACTAATTTGATTTGATATTGTTTAATTTAACTTCTTTCTTAATATATAGACTAAGGCATACTAAAATACATAGATAGTATATATTTTTACAATTAATAATTTAAATCTTTCTCAATTAATTGATTAATTAGTATTGTTTATTTTAAGGCTGAAATTTTTTATAAAAATTTACAAAGATACATTACACCAAAATGTTTTAAGTTTGTAAAATATTTAAGTTTGAATTTTTTTAATTGATATTATTTATTAAAAGGCATTCCTTGTTAGTTTTCTACAATTAGTACTTGGTGTTTGTTTCTTACAAAACAAATAAAAATGAAATGTAAAGTAAAATGTATAACTTTTTTTAAGAAAAGGGCCTCATTAAAAACCCCTCTAAACCTAAGTAGGGAAAAGAGTGCCCATAATAATATTAATGAAACTAAAAAAGTGTATAAGTTTACAAACATTGGAATCCATCACTTCAGACTTACAAATCCAGCAACAAAATTAAAAATTACAATCCAGCAACAACCACATTTTGCATCCAGCAACAAAAAAAACTAAGCATACCAACAACATCAAAATAACAGCAGCAACAGCAGGTAAATTGGAATCCTACAAAATGAAAACAAAGACTTACAACAAAAAAGAAACAATAAACATAAGTATAGAAAAATAGATCACAAACAGAATCCAAAACAAAAACAACTATCAAAGTCCATATACCTTAACCAGAAGGATCACAATCTTACAAAAGTTCACACCCCATCCTACAAAAGCCTACACGAGGAATAAGAATCAGAAACAATATAATCCTGTAAGAAACAGATCGCTCAAACTCAGCATCGATGTTTAAAACTTCATACGATAAACATAACTTTAAGAAATATAATCCTGTAAGAAACAGAGACCATAACAATTCCGGGTGTTGGATATATATCTCAGATTAAGAGAAAATTCATTAAGGGTTTAGGGTTCATACATTGATAGGCACATACATACATTTTAGTCTCAATATTAGGCACTAGAATGAACAAAATATCATCAAATGATTTATATCTAAAATATTGGAGTAAATTACAAAAATTAAAAAATAATAAGGGTAACTTTATGTAGAAAATAAAATTTTAGGAAATAAAATAAATAAAAATATCACCATATTAAAAATAATAAAATTTATAACTATATATATATATACACATATACATATAAGTATACATATATTATGATATATACATATACACGTATTGTTATAATTAATTAAACATATATATATATATATATATATATATATATACTAAAACACATATACATGTATGTGTGTAAGTTTTAGTATGCATATATATATATATATATATATATATATACCTAAACATTACCCATAAACCTCAACCCTTAAATTTTATAATCACTAATAATTCGAGTACAAGCCTAATCCCCTAATCCTTAAACTAATCTCATAACCCCAAATAATTAAGTTGACACATTTACCCCTAAACCCCAAACATGAATATCTAAATCTTACAGACACTATTCACTAATAATTAGAGTGCAATCCTAATCACATAATCCCTAAACTAATCTCATAGCCCCAAACAATCAACTTGACACACTTACCCTTAAACCCTAAACATAAACCCATAAATCTAACAAACAAAATAAATTGAAACATAAAAGGACAAATCTAAATAATAAATTAAAACTAAATTATTAATTAGAGCCCAAATCACAAATGAATAAAAATATTAAACCTAATTACTTACCAAATCTTTATACGATGACCAAATCAAATTTAAAGTAAACCAAAAAACTTAATAATTAATTAATTTATGAAGCATGGCCTAATTAAATAAAATTTAAAGAAACTAAACCAAAAGTTAAGACTAAAAAAACAAATTAAAACCTAAAAAACCTAAACCCTAACCATCTAATTAAGGAAGGACCTAAAGAATAATTAACCCCTAAATAAAACAAAATCTCACATCCACTCTTTGATATTGGCGGCAAAAATCCCCCCCCCCCCCCCGCCCCAAATTTGATCTGGCGCCAAATCCCCCCCTTTTTTTGTTTGATATGGTGTCAACCCCCCTAATTTCCTATCAATAATAAAAATTTTCCCCCCATTAATTCAAAAAAAAAACTTCCCCCTAAACTAAAAAAAAATTCTTTTATTATTTTAATAGTTATAATTTATTTTTTTACTAAAATATTTTTAAAATTTAATGATCACAATTAATTAATTAATTTAAATTTTAAATAATTTATTTTGAATTCATCCATCACAACTTATTAATTTAATAAAACTTTTAAATTTTGAATATTTTTAACAAAATAAATTTAAGTATGTTAATTCTTATTAAACTTCACAAATAATTTATATTGAACGAGTTAGTATTAAATTAATTTAATAAATTAATACTTTACATTTATCAACACTTTAAATTTATCAAATCATAGACTTCTTCAACTATATATCATGTAAATATCAAGTCAGATCAATATCAGTTCAGGTTAAAAATAGGTCGGGTTCAAAGCAGGTCGGGTCAATTAACAGGTCTTTTATTTCAAGTTGAGCTCTTTTTATTTTTATTTTTTTTAATTTAGACTATTGTTTTTAACTTTTTAATATTGTAATATTTTTTATGTTAGTCTCTAAAACTTTTATTTAATTCTAAATTGATCCCTATTCATTATTTTTTTATATTCACTCAATGTTTTTTATTTATAATTTGGTACATTTCTTCATTAGTTTTTTAACTTGGTGTTTTTCAATTATAGTCTCCAAAGCTTTATTTGTATTCTAAATTGACCTCTATTCATTTTTTTAAAAAATTAGCCCGATATTTTCTAATTTTAATATGATATTTTTGTTCATTATACTCCCTAAAACTTTATTTTTATTCCAAATTGACCACAATTCATTATTTTTAAAATGTTTCATTGTTTTAATTTGATATTTTTGTTCATTATAGTCCTTAATACTTTATTTTTATTCCAAATTGACCCTAATTCCTTTTTTAGTATTTTATAATATTTTTTTTATATTTGTTCATTATAGTCACTAAAATTTTGTTTTTATTTCAAATTGACACATATTCATTATTTTTCATTTGTCTGATGTTTTATACTTTTAATTTGTTTTTTTCATTATAATCCCCACAAGTTTATTTGTATTTCAAATTGACCCATATTCATTTGTTTTTCAAATGAATGCCCAATGTTTTATAATTTTAATATGATATTTCTTTTCATTCTAGTCCCCAAAATTTTATTTTTATTCCAATTTGACCCATATTCATTGTATTTTTACGTTTTCTAAATTTATTTTGATATTTTTGTTCATTATACTTCACATAACTTTATTTTTATTCCAAATTGACCCATTTTCATTATTTTTTAAATTACTTCAACCTGAAATGAACCCGACCTGAAGTCCACCCGAACCTGAAATGAACCCGACCTGAAATGAACCCGACCTGAAGTCTACCCGAACCTGAAATGAACCCGACCTGAAGTCTACCCGAACCCGAAATGAACCCGACCTGAAATGAACCCGACCTGAAATGAACCCGACCTGAAGTCTACCCGAACCCGAAATGAACCCGACCTGAAGTGTATCCGAACCCTAATTAACCTGTCAATTATCTGCTTCGGACCCGACCCGTTTTGACCCGACCTGGAATGGACCCGACCTGAAATGGACCCGCACCCGACCCGACTCGAGTCAAGACAGAAAAATGACCTGAAATGACTTGTATCCGATTTTACCCGACCTGACAATACCCGACCTGAAACCCATCCGATTACCTGTTTTTACAACCCTACTTGCAACATTAGGTTAGGGATCCATCATGGACCACTCATTATTCCAAGGCCAATCCTTATCACCAATTAGAAAAAAAAAATATGAATGAAAAAAATATGTTTTATGGACCGCACCATACAACCTGCACACTTGTTTCCCATTCTTTATTCAATGAATAATATGTATTAATTAGTAGACCTGATAAACTTGACTCGAGACTCAAGACTTAAAATTGACTCGAATATATTGATTTAAATTTGATTCAAAACTCAAAATAAATCGAACAGAATCAAAATCGACTCAAATTTTAGTTGAACTGAAAATAGATCCGAACCGAAGGCAACCCAAAATAAATAAAGATATTAAAATAAATAAATAAAGATGAGATGTGAAATGTTGCACAACTCACCAAAAAAATTAAATATACAAGTTATATACCGTCATTTATAGGGTGTAAAAACCTAATTAAGTCTAAAAACTCGACTAGAACCGATCGATCTCCAATTAACCTGATATTGACCCAACCCAAAGTCAGCCGACCCAAAAATAATCGACCCGATGTTAACCAAATCGAAAATCAACCGACCTGACACGATACCCGAACCAAAATCACCATAGACCCGAACCGAACTTAAACCGAATGTAGTCAGACCCGAAATAACCCGGACCGAACGACCCATTTACCACCTCTATAATAACTAGACTGGTTATAATAATAAATGTTTAAAGAGTTAGTTTTCATTTTCCCCTTATTATTGTTTTTTAATAGTCTTAAGGTGATTAGAAGGTAGTGTTTATTCATACATTCTTAACTCTTTCGACAATACACACACCTTAGAGATAAAGCGATTTGAACTCAGATCTCTTAGGATGAACATCATCCGCTTTTTCACTAAAACCACTTTGTTAAGTTCTATTATTATTTTTTAATTTTTTGCTATCCATAGTGATATTATATATATATATATATATATATATATATATATATATATATATATATATATATATATATATAGAAGATATTAATCTTATATTGATTACTTATTATTGGTGATTTTTTTTATTTTTTATTTATCTTTTTCTCAATAAGAATCATTTTTGTTTTAAATTGTTTTTTCCGCACATTCTACTATGTCTTGTTTTTGTATATCTTTGTGATATGTTGTTGCTCAACAACTATTAATGTAAACTATCATTGTCAAATAAATAAATATAACATAATAAATTTGTAAAAAAATATTTTGAAAACCGAATCTCAGAGGAAAATTGACTCCAATACACAACTAAAACTATAACTCATTATTTTTTTTTTGAATATGCTGGTGTGATGCAAGGGTAGCATCTGTTCAACTTTCTTAGTCTTTTCAAAGACGACACACACAACATGCATTACTGGTGCTCGAACTCAAGTCCTAAAAGATGATAAACATCTACCTTTACCACCAAGACACAAGGGGATGAGAAAATATAACTCATTATTTAATTAACCGCGGAAGTAAAAGATGGGTAACAAACAATAAAATAAAATCATGAATCAATTAGGAGTTGTTTTTAAGGTAAGATCGTATAAGATTTATTTTAGAATTTATCTATTTTAAGTTTAAATTTAAATTACTCTAAAAAGTTTAAATTTAAATTATAAATCTTAAATCTTAAAGTTTACATTTAAACCCTAAATTTTAAACTTAAATCTTAAATTCTAACCTCTAGACATTGGATTCTAAATTGACCAAAAACTTTAAAAATAGATAAACTTATATAAATTAAAGTTTTACACAACATGTATCAAAATATTCTTTTATCAATTAAAAAGTATTTTTGATGCGATCCTATTACACTAATTTCTCTTATTCGCCATACTTTCATCTTGTCATACAAGAATAAAAGAAGAGGGAGTTTCTGCCAACTTTCCTTATATATATTTTAGTTATATATTCATATTACTTATAGTTAAGCATGCACATCGTTATTTAATCATTCATGTTACTTATGCTAACGATATGCTTAGTTTCATGCATCATACATATTACTATGCATTTCCATACCTTATATTATATGGTATACATATTAAGTGATTATATGCATAAATATAACCTCAAACCACATCTTTACTTTTATGCATTTCATTCCTTTCGCTTATAATATGTGTTTCTATCTTATGCATCATTTAGTTTAAATACATTTACTTATGATATTTAGTGTTTTCTTTGTAGGACACATGAACCACATAAACAAAGGATTGAAGGGTAGCTCACCATTAGCTCATTTGGTTCAAAGTTAGCTTATATTAGCTTGGGAATGATTCAAGGCAAGGCAACCTTCTAATCAGCTCCTAGAAACTCCAACAGCTCGAGATAAGCTCAGGGTACTTAAAGGCAAGCTCACTTAGCTAAAGACCGCTCCTAAAAGCTCAATTCAACTCAGACACTAAGTGAAGCCCAGTCAGCTAGCTAGCTCAGTTAGGCTTGTAAACGAACCGAACGAGGGTGTGTTCATGTTCGTTCGTTTAGCTTTAACTGAACAAATGAACGAACACAAAAATAAACGAACACAAAATTTCTTGTTCGTGTTCGTTCATTAAGGAATGTAGCTTGTTCGTGTTCGTTCATGTTCGTTCGTTTAAATGATAAACGAACACAAATGAACATAAATGAACACAAATGAACATAAACGAACACAAACGGACATATATAATGTGTTAAATATTTAATATTTTGGGTTAGGTCCATTAATTCAGTTAATTAACCAAATTTAAACCAAATTAATCGATAATTGAAATTTGAAAAAACTCTTAATCATTAACCGAAACCTAAAATTATATAATAGATTAACCAATTTTGTTTTGTTTTGGTCGATTAGTTCGGTTTAACCGAACAATGAAAACCCCTAGACATATGTGAATAAACTTAAATGAACATAAACAAACAAACATAAACGAACACAAACGAACGAACATAAACGAACAGATTACTGAACGTTTACGAACATAAATGAACGAACAAGCCACTTGTTCATGTTCGTTCATTTAATTAAACGAATAAAAAATCTTGTTCATGTTCGTTCGTTTAATAAATAAAAGAACTTACCGCCGAACGGTTTGCTGAACGTTCGGTTCATTTACATCCCTAAGCTCAGTTCAAGCCAGCTCACTCTTAGCTCAAGCAGATCACCTCAGCTCACCCTACAACCTTCAACACAACCTTGGAAGGACATGTCCCCTTCCCAAGGGACACAACCGACCAACCTTGGAGGGAAATTGTTTGGCGCCAACCTTTGGAGGGAAAATGGATGGCACATGTAACACCCGGGTTTAGGGGTCGGGTGAAAATAATATTAAAATAATGTTTCAAGTTTCCCTTTTTGTCTTAAAAATTTAATTATTATGTTGGACCAATTTTGAAATTTAATTAGGACATGAATCTCATGGATATTAGGATTTTTAGTGGTAGCCATTCATTAATGGTAAAATGGTAATTATTTGGAACTTCTAAAAAAATCTCCCTTTTATTTCAAACACTTTACTATTCATCATCTCCTTCTCTCCTCTCCCATTCTTTCAAAACGTCAAAACCCCTCTTCCACCAAAGTTACTATTCCATTTCATAGCTTGCTCATTATTGAAGATTTTTCAAAGGTAAACTCGTTTTTGACCTGTCCTCGTCTTTCTATTCAAGCTAATACCCTTAGTTTTCATTTTTGTCCATGTTTTTGAAGTTTGAGGTTTTGGGGATTTTTGATTAAAAATGCTATCTTTATTGTTTTTAGCTAAAGATTTTTATCCATGATGGAATTACCTTTCTATGGCTTTGATGTGATCTTGGGCATGAATTGGCTTGTAGAGCATAGAGCTAGGGTTGACTTCGAGACCAAGAGAGTCTCCTTGAGGCTTACCGATGCCTTTGAGGTTGTGGTAGTTGGTGAGAATGTCAGGTTCTTGTCCAATGTGGTTTCGGCTTTGGAAGCTCAGAGGTTGTTGAGTTCAGGGTGTCAGGATTTTTTGGCATATGTGATGAATCCGGATATGAGTGAGGTGAGACCTCAGGACATCAGAACAGTGTGTGAGTTTCCGAGTGTTTTTCCGGAAGAGCTACCGGGCTTGCCTCCAGACAGAGCAGTTGAGTTTGCTATTGAGACGTATTCTGATTCTGCACCGGTGTCGATTGCTCCATATAGAATGACACCGAAAGAGTTGAAAGAGTTGAAGATCCAACTTCAGGAGTTGACTGATAGAGGATTCATTAGGCCTAGTATTTCTCCGTGGGGTGCTCCGGTCTTGTTTGTGAAAAAGAAAGATGGCAGCATGAGGATGTGTATAGATTATAGGGAGTTGAATAAGGTAACAATGAAAAACAAATACCCTTTGCCTAGGATAGATGACTTGTTAGACCAGTTGAAGGGTGCCTCTGTGTTTTCGAAGATTGACTTGAGGTCCGGGTATTATCAGTTGAAGGTAAAGGATGTGGACATACCGAAGACAGCTTTTTGTACACGTTATGGACATTATGAGTTTTTGGTGATGCATTTTGGGTTGACTAACGCCCCAGCAACCTTCATGGATATGATGAACCGTGTGTTCCATGAGTTCTTGGACAGGTTTGTGGTAGTGTTTATAGATGACATCCTAGTATACTCTAGGACCGAAGAGGAACACGATGAGCATTTGCGGTTAGTGCTTCGGACCCTACTTGGGAATCAGTTGTATGCCAAGCTAAGCAAATGTGAGTTTTGGATTAGGGAGGTAGTCTTCCTAGGTCACGTGATCTCGGCTAGTGGGATTAGCGTAGATCCCAAGAAGATAGAAGCTATAGTGAATTGGAAACAACCGAAGTCAGTGATAGAAATCCGCAGTTTCTTAGGTTTGGCGGGGTATTATAGGAGGTTTGTTGAGGGGTTTTCTAGAATATCGGCTTTGTTGAATAAGTTGCTACAGAAGAATATACCATATGAGTGGTCAGTTGCAAGACAAGAAGCGTTTGAGAAATTGAAGAAAGCTTTGACCGAAGCTCCTATCTTGATTCAACCTGAACCGGGGAAAAAGTTTGTGATTTATAGTGATGCGTCCTACGTAGGGCTAGGTTGTGTGCTTATGCAAGAGGGTAAGGTAGTAGCATATGCTTCGCGAAAGTTGAAAGTTCATGAGAAGAATTATCCCACCCATGATATAGAACTAGCCGCAGTTGTGTTCGCATTGAAGATTTGGAAACACCATCTTTATGGTGAGAAGTGCACTGTGTACACCGACCACAAGAGTTTGAAGTATTTGATGACTCAGAGGGAGTTGAACCTCATGAAACGTAGGTGGTTAGAGCTTCTTAAGGGTTATGACCTCACCATAGAGTACCATCCGGGTAAGGAAAACGTAGTGGTCGATGCCTTGAGTAGAAAAGTGGCCGTTGAGTTGCGAGCTATGTTTGCAAAGTTGAGTGTGTCTAGGGATGGTGGGTTGATAACCGAGCTCCAGGTTAAGCCTTCATTAGTACAGTTAATTCGAGAGAAACAGTTGCGAGATGAGTCTTTGGCACCTCATGTGCAAGACATAGCCGAAGAGAGACCTACCGAGTATTGTTTTGGTGAGAATGGGATCATATGTTACAAGGATAGGATAGTGGTTCTGGAGGATGCCGAGTTGAGGCGTACGATCTTAAATGAAGCTCATAGTAGCCCTTTTGCTATGCATCCGGGTAGCACGAAGATGTATCGGGGGTTGAAAGAAGAGTATTATTGGGTTGGTTTGAAGAAGGACGTGGCCGAGTTTGTCAGTAGGTGTATGGTTTGTCAGAGGGTTAAGGCCGAGCACCAGTTTCCCTCAGGATTTTTACAGCCGTTGAAAATTCCAGAATGGAAGTGGGAGCGTATTGCCATGGACTTTGTGTCAGGACTACCGTTGACTCCTTCGAAGAAGAATTCAGTGTGGGTGATTGTGGATAGATTTACTAAGTGTGCCCACTTCATACCAGTTCATACTACCTATACCTTAGACAAGTTGGCCGATCTGTACATCTGTGAGATAGTGAGACTACATGGGGTACCGAAGTCGATTGTGTCAGACCGAGATCCGAGATTTACCGCTAGATTTTAGGAGTGTTTGCATCGAGCTTTGGGTACTTGGTTGAACTTCAGCACTTCGTATCATCCACAGTCAGATGGTCAGTCTGAGAGAGTGATTCAGGTGTTGGAAGATATGTTGAGATGTTGTATCATTGATTTTCAGGGGTCATGGGAGAAACATCTACCCTTAGTGGAGTTTGCGTATAACAACAGTTTTCAGTCGAGTATTCAGATGGCTCCTTATGAGGCCTTGTATGGTAGGAAGTGTAGAACCTCGATTTGTTAGGCCGAAGCCGGGCAAAAACTCGTACCGATGCCCGAGTTGCTTAAGGGCACCACCGAGAAGGTAAAGTTGATATGTGATCGCTTGAAAGCAGCTTCAGATCGACAGAAGTCCTATGCGGACTTAAAGAGGAAAGAGGTAGAGTATTCCGTGAGAGATAAGGTGTTTTTGAAAGTCTCACCTTGGAAGAAGGTGGTGAGGTTTGGAAGGAAGGGCAAGTTAAGCCCAAGATTCATCGGACCTTATGAGATAGTTGAGAGAGTTGGTCCCGTTGCGTATAGATTGAGGCTCCCGACTGAACTAGAGAAGATTCATGATGTCTTTCATGTGTCGATGCTTAGGAGGTATGGATCGGATCCGTCCCATGTTATGCATGTTGAGGAAATATAGTTGAATCCGAACTTGTCATACAATGAGGAACCAGTTGAGATACTTGCTTCTGATAGCAAGGTGTTACGTGGCAAGACCATAGAGTTGGTCAAGGTATTATAGAGACATAGAGGGGTGGAAGAGGCCACGTGGGAAAGGAAAGCTGATATGCTCGAGCAGTTTCCGTATTTGTTTCCGTCAGGTAATTTCGGGGACGAAATTCCTTAAGTGGGGGAGAGTTGTAACACCCGGGTTTAGGGGTCGGGTGAAAATAATATTAAAATAATGTTTTAAGTTTCCCTTTTGTCTTAAAAATTTAATTATTATGTTGGACCAATTTTGAATTTTAATTAGGACATAAATCTCATGGATATTAGGATTTTTAGTGGTAGCCATTCATTAATGGCAAATGGTAATTATTTGGAACTTCTAAAACAAACACCATTTTATTTCAAATACTTTACTATTCATCATCTCCTTCTCTCCTCTCCCATTCTTTCAAAACGTCAAAACCCCTCTTCCACCAAAGTTACTATTCCATTTCATAGCTTGCTCATTCTTGAAGATTTTCAAAGGTAAACTCGTTTTTGACCTGTCCTCGTCTTTCTCTTCAAGCTAATACCCTTAGTTTTTCATTTTTGTCCATGTTTTTGAAGTTTGAGGTTTTGGGGATTTTTGATTAAAAATGCTATCTTTATTGTTTTTAGCTAAAGATTTTGAGCTGTTAATGTTACATTAGTTGTTTACAATCTAAAAGGTCAAATATACTTGATTTTTGCAAGGTTTTGTGGTGTTTCCCGAAATGGGGTTTTGAGGAGGTTTTTGGAGGGTTTTAAGTTGAGTTTTGGGGGTGTTTTATGTGGAAATATGATGGCTGATGGTTAGACTATATGTAAGTGCTGTTTTGGAGGCTTTTAGGAGTAATTTAAGTGTTGGAATCATTGGATTTAGGGTGTGCTTAGGGGCTGCTCGGGAATGTGGAATTTGGGTTTGGTTTTTAGTTGAAATTACGTGTTTTGTGCTTGGTTTGTGATCTGGGTTGACTACATTGAATTGTGGACTGATTTGAGATTGTTTTGATTGTGTTGGGATGATTAGAAACAAGAAATTTGGTTGGTGAAGCTTCGGGGAAGAATCCGGAGATTTTGGAGTCTTGAGTTTGGTCTTCGGTCTTCTCTTAGGTAGCAACGGTGAGTGGAATTGTTAATCTTTGTTTGGTGCTTGATATGGAACCTTTGGGGGGTTTGGGTGGGACCTTGAGGGTTCACCTAAACCCGAGTGTAAGTTACTACTCCTATACTTTGTTATGAGTGAATGAATGGCTATGTGTTGTGATTATCATGTACATCTTGAGTTGTTTATACAGTTGTTAATGTGTAGTCGAGTTGAAGTCGAGCCTCACGTGATGGTTGTCTTAACTACGGTGATGTGTAGTCCCACCGGTAGTGACTAGTAGGAAAGTACTTTGATGTGTAGTCCCATTGGAAAACTACTAGTCGAAACGGTGATGTGTAGTCCCACCGTGTGTGTATGTTGGTTGGGCATGTGCAAACCAAGTGTAGTTGATGAGAAAGTCATTCGTGCATCCATTGTTTTATTTCCATTTATGAAAAGTGTTTTGAAAACTGCATGTTGTTGAATTGTAGAGCTTCTCTCACTAAGCTAGTTAGCTTACGCTCTCTTTTGTTTCCAATATGCAGATCGTTAGAGTTCGGGAGGCAAGTGGGCAAGGGAGGAGCTTTTGGAGTTCTCAAGTCAGCTCAAGTATGATTTACATGTTTGTAATAATGCCTAGACAATGGGGAATAGACTAGTAGGAGTTGGTGCCAAACTCCTTAGATGATTTGTGTTAGTTGAGCATGTTAAACTATTGATGTGTTATGTTTTCGTCTCATGGATTGAGGACCATGTCTATTTTGTTGCTTAATTGTATGTGCCTAAGAGTGTATGAACTTGGCCTATGAATGCTCTATGTATGGTTGCCATATGCATGATGCCTTATGAATGCTAAGCATGCCTCCTTTGAGTAATTGCATGAATCCCTTGAATGTATGGTTCTTGTTAGTTTCGAATGCCTCATATGCTGAATCTTTGTTGGTAAATGTCGTATGTATGCTTGATTGTGCTTAGGTGAGTCCTAAATTACATCTAGAGTGGAGGTTTGGAGTCCTTAGCAGCCTTCTAGAGTGTTGCAGTGCAGGGCGTATCGATACGCCCAAGGGCCGTATCGATACAACCATGCACTTAGAGGGTCAGTTTAAGCCTAGGGTATCGATACGCGGGGGTGTATCGATACGCCAATTCCTTACTAGAATTCTGAGATTTTCACGAGTCTTTGGCGTATCGGTACGGGCTCTAAGCGTATCGGTATGGTTTTGTCTCGTTGACCGCGAGATGTTGACCGAGGAGGGTGTATCGATACGCCCAAGGGCTGTATCGATACGGTCTCCCTGAGTTGACTGAAGGCAGTTGACTTGGTCAAGGCGTATCGATACCCTTGTCTGGTGTATCGATACGGCTTATGGTGTAAGGTTAAAATGTGCGGTTTAAACATGTTGCTTTGGCTTGGTTGCTTTTGTTTCGTGATGTTTTCCGCTGTCGTGATCACTTAAGAAATAAGTATGCCTTTAGACAAGAGATAATTAAAAGGAATTTTCTAGGGTTGCTAACCGAGGTGGGACCTTAACGGGTTTCACATCGGTTTTCCCCGTGGAGCCTACTCAGACCGGTCAGCCATCCAGATCGGGACGAGGGGGTTACAGTACATGCATTGGAGGGAGGCACAAACTAGTTGAAGCATCACCAACCCTATGCTGAATCAACACAAGCCCTATACGTGCCCTTTCGACCAACCTTTCACCCTTGTAACATGCCTACTCGGCCACCCCTTTAGAAACTAAATATAGGGGTTCAATTTCATTTTGTAAACACACAATTTTCATTTATAAAATTCCTTTTGTGAGGTTTTTCTCTCAAACTTATTATTTTAAGAACTTCTTGACTTATCAAGCCTCTTTTGGTTTGTGGCGTCACCTATCTTTCCATCCTTGATACTTTAGGTTGTTGGTTTCTTAACCATCGGTCTAAGTCCCCATTACCATACACAAAGTCCTTTCTTTTAAGAAATGAGATTATACTTTTAAGTATAATTTCTTTCTTTGAAACCTTCGAATACTATCCACCTTCCATTCCATCTTTTCAAGTCATCCCATTTTTCCTTTACTTCACCATCACCTTCACTTCCTTAACCATTCCATCCTTTTCACCCATTCATACATACACCACGCTATCCATACTTCTGCACCTTCTACTTCCCATCACCATTTCATCCAAATTCTTCAAGAAGACATTCGAAGGATTAAGACTTGCTTGCATTCACGGTCGGGACAATCAAAGCTTCTCTCAACAACATCAATCGGAGAGTTGGAGCGTATCATGTGGTATCAGAACAAAGGAAGAATCAAGTAAGCCTATCTTTTGTGTTTTCAATTTCTAATAAAAAAGAAAGTATAAAAAAGGAAAAACAAAATTCATAATTTCTTCTTCATTTCGAAAGGAATTTGAATAGTATAAAAAAGAAAAGAAAAAGAAACAAAATCAGAAGAAACAAAAAGGTGGTGAAGCCCAAAGCAAAACAAGCAAGCAACCGACTCAGAGAAGTTTATCAAGTTTGATTGTTCACAATCGAGTTGTAAGTAAGTTTTGTAGTAACGAATCTATCTTTCTTCTTATTTCATTATTTCCTTAATTCCATTTTCTTTCTTTATTTTAATTTCATTCCTTTAAGCCTATTTTCTTTCTTTTACCTTATTTCTTTCCATTTTCCTAGACTAACCTTCATTTTACAGCCCAAACGCCATATAATTCAAAAAGCTTGACAGGTTTTGAGTAAGTTCTTTCAAAAACTTGTGACAAGAGAATTAAGCGGTAAAAGGCAGAGAGTTGTGAGCACAGAAGGGGAAATAAATGCCTTAATCCCCATAGTGAAACACGAGTAAACTGAGTGACATCTTTCTTCCTTGGAATGACCATGAGGTTTCTGTGTGTGTGAGTTTGGTAAGGTTCGATTTATTTTACTTTTATCCTTATTCTAACCATGTCACATAATTCTGAAGACGAGTGTAGAGAAGGACGACCAGCCCCAAATCTCCAAACACAAGCATTGAACCAAGAAATGCAAAGGTCATTGCGTGCCGAACTTGAACCCATACATGAACTAATGGATCGATTAGAAGGGCCACAAGGAGATAATAGAAGCAACCGGGCATTGGAATGAAGGACCAGCACAGACATCAAGAACAACATGAAAATTGAAATTGTGGATGATAGTGAAAATGAAGAAGTGGAACAAGCATCCATAAGGAGTACTGCAAGATATCGTGCCCAAGTTGATGACAACCTTGGTAGCATTCGAGTCAGTATACCGCCCTTTCAAGGAAAGACTGATCCGGAGGCTTACATGGAGTGGGAAAGTAAGGTTGATCACATTTTTGAATGTCATACCAACTCAGAACAAAAGAAGGCCTGTTTGGCAACCATGGAGTTCATTGACTACGCTCTAGTATGGTAGGATCAATTGACAAACACAAGGGGAAGAAATGGTGAAAGACCAATAAGCACTTGGCTTGAAATGAAAGGTATCATGAGAAGAAGGTTCATACCTATTCATTATCACCGTGATTTGTTTCAAAAATCACAGAACCGTAAACAAGGCAACCGAAGCGTACGAGATCACTACAAAGAGATGGAGATTGCGATGATTCGAGCCAATGTTGATAAGTACCGAGAAGCAACGATGGTCAGGTTCTTGGCAAGACTTAACTGAGAGATTGCGGATGTGGTGGAATTGAAACACTACATTGAGATCGATGAGATGGTGCACACGGCCATGAAAGTTGAGCAGCAGCAACGTAGGAGAACTGTGACAAGAAGTAACAACACCGCTGCTCCTAAATGGAGTCAAAACAATACTCAAAAGGCCACACTGTTCCAGATTAAAGAGCAAGCCGAAACCTCTAAGCCAAAACCAACCATGGTGGAGAACGTTCGAGGCAAACAAGTGGAAGCCCAAACCCGTACCATGAAGATCAAATGCTTAGGGCATGACCATATGGCTAATCAATGTCCAAATCGCAACACAATGCTGCTATTAGATAATGGTGAGATCACATCTGACCATGAGAAAGACATTAAGGAGGAATCCGAGGTTGGAGAAGAGGAGATTGAACCGATCGTTGATGGAGAGCTTCTAGTGGTCAAAAGGTTTTTAAATGCACAAATGGCTGAAGAGCAGTAGCAGCAAGAAAACATATTTCACACACGATGCCATGTGAACAATAAGGTGTGTTTTATTACATAGATGGCGAAAGTTGCACGAATGTGGCAAGCACAATTATAGTGGACAAGCTGGGTTTAAAAACTTTGAAACATCCCACACCGTACAAGATTTAATTGTTGAATAATGCCGGCGAATTAAAAGTCACCAAACATGTTGTAATTCCTTTCTTTATTGGCAGTTATAAGGATAAAGTTTTGAGCGATGTTGTGCCGATGCATGCCAACCATATTCTTCTTGGGAGGCCATGGCAATATGACAAGAGAACCATCCACGATTGTTTCACCAATCGATATTCTATCAAGCACGAAGGGAAAAAGATAGTTCTTGCGCCATTAACGCCAAAACAAGTGCAACATGACCAGAATCTGATGAAAAAGAGCGTTGAAGTTCGGAAGAATGAACGGGCCAAGACGAAACTCAAGGAGAAGGAAACAAAGAAAGAAAACGCTTAGGGAATGTCTTTTGATATGCCATATGATCAAAACTAATTTTGCAAACAATTCCCAAGAAACTTTGTTTTCTTTTGATTATTAAGGATGATGATGAGAAAAGCAAACCATGGAAGGATGCACACAAGGAATCAGTTGTCTCAACAACAAAGGAATGTCCAAAAACAAGGTGCTTCGATTTGAGGACAAATCGCCTTAAAGAAGGGGGGATAACGCGATCCTATTTCACTCATTTTTCTTATTCGCCATACTTTCATCTTGTCATACAAGAATGAGAGAAGCTGGAGTTTCTGCCAACTTTCCTTACATATATTTTACTTATATATTCATATTAGTTATATTTAAACATGCACATCATTATTTAATCGTTCATGTTACTTATGCTAAGGATATGCTTAGTTTCATGCATCATACATATTACTATGCATTTCCATACCTTATATTATATGCTCTTTGACATGCCCCATGTTGTGTTTATTTATAATTACGGACTCCCTTATTACAGAAATAAAAGTCGAAGCACTTTTATAATAAAAAAACATTCTTAAAACATAAAAAGAAAAATGGATGAATAAATTGCATTATTTAATAACAAAGGGTTTGGGTTAGAAGGCATTTGGGTATTGTAATTTAGTTTTGGGATTTTGGGCTTCGATTTTAGTTACTAGGAGTTGGATTGGGTTATAAGGGGTTTTGAGTTTTATGTAAGATTTTATAAAGAAAATAAATATAAAAATATAAATAATAAATATCGAGTTATATTTTGATATATAGTTTGTGTAAAAAATTATTACATAATCATTCTTTAAAATTTAAAATCAAATTAATAACCCTAAACGGTAATTAAATCTTAAACTTTGACCCTGAATTTTAAATTCTAAATCATACAACTTAAATCCCTAAACTAACCCCATAAACCATAAATTTAATAAACTTGTGTAAACTAAACTTTACACAGTTTGTGTATTAAAAATTTGGGTAAAGTACATAGACAGTCACTGAACTTTGGTAAAAAGAACAAAATAGTAACTAAACTTTCAAAAATCACAAAATGACAATTAAACTTTATGTTTTATAACAAAATGGTAACTAGACGTTAAATCCCATTAAGTGTCTGTTATAAAATTTGGTATAATAACACATTTAGTCCTTCATATTTATACATTCAATCAATTTAGTCTTAATTTGAAACAATTCATTAAATTTAGCCCTCGTTATTTACGCATTCTTTCAATTTGGTCCTTAAAGCAAAATTCAAAAGTATAGTGACATGATAAATATTCGAATATTTTAAATCAATTTTTTTATTTTAAATCGAATATTTTCAAATTAAATTGAATATTTAAAATAGGTATTAAATATTCGATGTGATTTAAATATGAAAATATTAAATATTCCGTTTTAAAAAATATTCAATTTAAAAAAATGATTTAAAATATTCGAATATTTCGAGTTATTCGAGTTGACGTTTCATATCTTAAGATAGAGATGAGCGTTCGATCGAGTCGAGTCAAAAAATTTCAAATTATTCGAGTTGACGTGTCATATTTTACAACTCAAACTTTATTTGAAATTTTTTCAATTCGAGTCGAGTCGAGTTTTCAAGTTCCTATAAAAATTTAATTGTAATTATTTATCATGTTACCATACTTTGGAATTTTGCTTTAATGACCAAATTGAAAAAAAATGCGTAAATAACGAGGGCTAAATTTAGTGAATTGTTTCGAATTAGGACTAAATTGATTGAATGTATAAATATGAAGGACTAAATATGTTATTATACCAAATTTTATAACAGACACTTAACGAGATTTAACGTCTAGTTACCATTTTGTTATAAAACATAAAGTTTAATTACCATTTTGTGATTTTTGAAAGTTTGGTTACCATTTTATTTTTTTACCAAAGTTCAGTGACCGTCTGTGTACTTTACCCTAAAATTTTTCTCATAAGTATTGAATATATCGAGTAGGGTCGGATTCAAGTTGAAGTATTTCTGTCAAGGCCCGATCCAAATAAAAAATAAGCTTAAATTTTTGTTCAAATCCATTTTTCAAACCTTGTAATTTTTTTCAAACTCATCTATATTTCATGTGAATTTTGGATTTGGAATGATATGATCCTTAAACAAATCTAAAAACTAAGGCGGGGAGTAAAAAACTAGGATGATAATCCAACAAGGCCTATGGTAGGTCATGGTTTATTTTAAATGTGCATTTTATTTATAAAAAATATTAAAATATTTTTTAAAATTTTATACTAGAGTGGCCTCTTAAAAATTTTATATTGGATTTTTACCGACTGATTCTGTCCATAACTATACATAATTTTACCATGATTAGAACCATTGTAGCACCATCAACCCGGATGTCACATTTGAGCCTCAAGCCCGAACTACGCCCATAAAGTTTCAACCTAATTTAGCCCAATCCACAATCCAATTTCCATAAAAACCATTTAGTCCAATAAATTAACCATAGATAATAGTTTTGAAAATGTTTACAAGGGAGCTCAATTTAAAATTACATTATAAAGCTTTCGACTCACATTTAAAATCCAAACTACGAGTGTAACACCCTCGACCCGGATGTCACATTTGGGCCTCAAGCCCAAACCTCTACCATAAAATTTCTCAAACTAGACTTAGCCCAAACCACATTCATTTTTTTATAAAATCCATTAAGTTCAAATATTCGACAAAGATAAATAGTTAAAAACGTTACAAGGAGGTTCAATTTAATTTAAAACATTTGAACATATACCTTGATTTAATACAATTTCCAAAATAAGAATACACAACCCACTAAATGCAACCCACCAAACACAAGTATCGTACTATGAAAACCTCCATATGCTGGAATCTCGTACTAATAGTGCTCCCCGATCTCACGATCAACCTACGCACGAAAACAACGATTCCGAGTGCTAAGCTTACAAAGCTCAGTGGTACACATCTACTCTACTATACTTCATGCTAATCATAAACATAAGCATGCAAGCTAGTATGGACAATAAGGAGAGATAAACAAATATATGGCGCTACCACTAATCGCCTAAACACATGCTCTCATCAAAGCAATCATCATACATGGCACACAAGGCCCAACCATACTCATAACATTACAATATAACATCATATAGATATGACGCTACCTCTAGCCGCCAAATCATATAGCCTAGCAAGAAAGCATAGGCTTCTTATATTATATAAGTATTATACCACAATATAGGAGTGAGGCCCGATCCCACTAAGCATCGGTATCATACACTATGAGTGAGGCCCAACTCCACTAAGCATTGGGATCATACACTCTTTGGGCCGATGTCTTGTCACACTATGATTAATATGTATGTATTATAATGTACAAAAAAGGGGAAAATGATAAAAAGGAGAAAAAAGAAATAAAAGGGAGAATGCAGTCAAGGGGTTTCGAACTCGTGATCTTAGCATTCAGCACAAAAACTTTAGCCATTGAGACCAAGGAAATTCTTAATCAAGGCATGCCTTGATATTTATTTGAACCATTTGCATGTCTGTATTGTAATAATAATAATATTAAAAAAAGGCCTGAAATACTTTTCCCCTCATTAATTCATCCATTTGTTTCTGATCGATTGTGGGAGAGAAATTCAGAGAGTTCTAAACTCTTCAACTCCCTAAAACCGTTCAACATCTGATCTCTCTTACCACGCCGCCGTGGCCACCACCGCTCTCACCGTCGGAACCACCATCCCGTCCCGACCCAAACCCCGAGCGCCATTCGCTAGTAAGCCACGTCGTTTGCTGGGGAAAGTCGTTCGAAGCTTCGAAATTTATAGGGATTTAAACCCTTAATTTTCACCTTTTTCGGTCGCTTCCATCGCCGGTGTGAGACACCACTAGTGTAGCTAAACTCCCCACGTCAAGGCGAGCATAACTTCAGTCACCGATCACCAGACCGGCACCGTTCGAAGCCTCATTGGAGACTATTCTATGTTTTCTGATTTAGGGTAAGTTTGGTAAGGTTTATGATCTGATTTAGGTTATTTGAGATAATGGTTGTGTTTAAAAAGGGTTTTTGCATCTTTCTGATGATATTTCAGCCGATTTGGGCCGCACTTGGGCATCATGCGCCGTCCGATGCAATTTCCGGCCGCCTTGGATAGTGGCCCTTGAACCGGACCGACCTTGGACCTAGTCTGGCCTTTGAACCGAGCCAGTAAACTGCTCAACACCCTCAAGCGGTCCAATAACAGATAAGGTCTATTATTTTTTTAGAGTGGGCTGGCCTGTTTAAGGCCCAATGGCCTTTAGCCCGAACCTGTTTGCCCGACCGAGTCTGACTCGTATCTAACCCGACCCGTTGACTTAGTCAACTCAGTGAGTCAATCATTCTTAGTCAACTCAGTGAGTCAAATTGCCCGATCAACCCGATTGACCGTTGACCAGTTGACCACTAACGTCAGCGTTGACTTTGACTAAAAAGTCAAATTTTCTGAGAATGCATGTGTTTAGCTTTTCAGTTTAAGAGTTATATTATCAAGCTAAAGATTGATTATGTATTATGTTAATTAAAGGTATTCACATATCTTCGTATCTGAGATGTTGAGGACGTCGAATTCAGGTTCGAGAGTGTTTGAATGTCGTTTCAAGGGCCGACCGATATATCAAGGATTCAAGGTAATGCATTACTACCTCTTGTATGCTTTATGAAACATATTGGTATTCGGTAAATGCTTGCATGATCATGTTTAAGCTTATGGTTAATTCTATTAATGCCTAATTGATAATGGAAAAAGAATAATAAATTAGTTATGACTGAAATGCTTGATTAGGAAGATGGATGACCTGTAAGAACTTCTGAGATCCAAAAATAATTTATAAGAATGTGATGCTTTAAATCTGGTTTTGCTTGTTAATGATTTAACTTTTGAAATGCTAAGTTAAGAAATGATGGATATGCCCTTGAGGTGCAAGAATGACTAAAATACCCCCAACGATAAAAACGATATGGGAATCTACACTTGATCTGGTAAAACAATTGATTCATCTGAAAACCTCGATTTACTTGAAAAGTTACGGTAACAAGTTTCAACCCTCCGAAAATGTAAATACTTGGATTTTCCTAAATCCTAAACAAGTATTCGAAGATAAATTTATGAGAAGTTTTTTGTATGTTCAAATTAATGAAATGATAGAAAATAATGAATTGATTAAAATGACTAAAAGGATTGGAAATACTGACAATGCTCAATTGATCGGAATGATAAAAAAGACTGAAGTATCCTCGGGCATCGAAATTTCCAAATCAACTAGAATGATGGATAAACCCCCGAGTTTTGGAATGAATGAATTGTTTGGAAGTACCGAAAGTACCTGAATAACTGAAACACCATCAAGTACTTAAATGATTGAAATACTTACGTGACTTGAGATAAGTGGAAGCTTGGAAAATCCTAAAATTTCCTATAGATCACAAATAACTCTAATGCCCTTGTGGGTTTGAAACCTGACTTATGTAAATCAGTCATTGTTAATATTGTTACAATAATAGAAGATTAATGCACAAATACGTGTTCAACCATTTGAGGCTCGTTCTAGGATAATTTGTGATTGTGACCTGTTCAACTATACCACGCAACTAGAACTAAATATTGACCATGTGTGAGGTGTACGTATTCGGATGCTTGGAAAGTAACACATTGGTGAGATATGTTTAATGGAATGGACGTGGAAGCCTAAAAATTCGTCAGTAAATTTCAGCACAACAAATCACCAACTTACATTATCAGGGTTAAATTATGAAAACTCCCCTAGAAGTCAAATGACCAAAATGCCCTTGTTGGACAAAATGATCGAAACATTCCTAATATATCTGATATCCTAAATGATCCAAATGTATCAATTCCTGAATGCCGGGTTGGAAACGGTTACCAAGCCCCCTTTTAATAGGGATCTCGTTTCTGAAATTAGTTCAAAATTGTTCTATCTAGTGTGTTCCTTGTGTGCTACATGACTATTTTACATACTGCTTTACATGTTCTATTTAACTGATCATGTGCACATGACTGACATGCTTGATTTTTCATAAACATAACATGTTTTCTGAATTTAAGCATAATTATATTGTATGTCTGATCATACACCCGGTACCACTAAGCGTCAGGATCATACACCTATGTTCGAAATCTCTAATCAAGCATCTTCAAATGAGGTCCAATACCACTAAGCGTCAGGATCATACACCCATGCTCGAAATCTCTCATCATGCATCTTCAAATGAGGCCCGATACCACTAAGCGCCAGGATCATACATTCGACAATCTTTAACCATGGTGTTGCAACACACTCTTTCTCACACTAGGTATCCTGATCTCACCAAACAGTGGCAACTCAATCAACTAGGTGTCCATATCAGCACATAGCAAGGACACGTCTACCGCACAATACACAACATCACATGATCCACCAAGGATCCCTACAGTTGCTATTACCGTCAAGTCACCCAACGTTTACCAAATTATTAATTATTATGAAAATGTACATTAATCATCCTCATAAATTAACTCTATCAATCCATATTATGTCATTAACATCCCACGTCAATGTCTACCATTTTATTAGCATTATAGATTATCTCGTTTAGTTGGTACCGATACTTGAACACGAGTATCGATACGATACCCCTGGGTATCGATACTCATGCGCGTACCGATACTAAAATAGCTTACTAGAAATCCTTAATTTCCACAAGTACCGGTACGGGTCGACCCGTACTGATACAACCCCCAATTGCATACTGGTACAACCAATCTCGTACCGATACCCTACACACGGCTTCGTACATTCCCTTGGATTACGATTTTACAACACTTTATTTGATCCCTAAAGCTTATGAAAGTCATTAGGGTTTGTTTACTAATGCATTAATAAATTAATATTAATTACTGGCTTTATAATCATTTAACCGAGTATTTAATCTTTAAGCATAATTCTCATCAAATTACATTAATTCATTTCGAACAAACATACAATGCATCACAATTATCAATCAATCAACCAGTCATCAAGCAATTATACAAGCATCTCAAACGAAACTACATATTCTTTAAAGTCTCCATGAGTCTCATCATAAATACATCATCATCATGCTTCACACAGATATCAAGTCTCATTCTATCGGTCTCTAAACATGCATATTCATCGTCTACCTAATTTGCAAATACTGACACACAAAGCAATCACATTTATGATGCTCATAAAGAAATAGGAGTTCGAGGTGTACTAACCTTAAACGATTACCGATAAATCCTTACTTGAGCTCCTCAAATGCTCCTCTTGGTATGGTATTCAAGCTCGAACTATCCTCGTAGATATGTGAATACCATAATTATTAATTAACCTCATTCACCAACTAATCCACAAGGTCAAACATGTAAAAACAACTTATTGAGTTCGAATTTGGCAAAACGGACTATGCCAATAAAATTAGAACATCGATAAAACCTCGGGTAGGAACCCCTGGAAAAAGTCAACGACTTTGTCAACTTGGTCAACTGCTGGTCCGACTCGATCATCCAGCTCATTCGGCTTGGTCAACTGGCTGATTCGGCTTTGTCAACCGGCTCACGGCTCAGCTTGGACGACTCAGATGGCTTCAACTGCTGCAAAATGAAGCCCACGCGCGGCCAGCAGCGTTTGATGGCCGAAATAGGACATCGAGCTCTAGATTCGCACATCTTCGGTCGAAGAACTCTATGGTTGTAACGACTTGCAGCGGTTGTTACCTCCTCAAAAGTATTGTTTTTCATGCCTATTTTAATATGCTTTTGCATGTTTTCAGGTGCATTTAGTTGCATTAGATTGTTAGAATCATACATTTGCATAAGGAGTTGAGTATTCTACCTATGCCTGAGTGAAGGGTTGTTTTCGTGGCTATTTTGGAGGTTTGGCATAGGATTTGGAAGAGGAATGGACACAGGAAAACATCACAGTTAGGAATGCCAAGGTGAATACCAAGAGCTGCGGGCACAGATGGACCAATGGTGTGCCAATCACTTGTTGGTAGAGAGATGCTAGTGATGCCATGCCAAGAGCCCCGAAAAAATAGGAAAGGATTATGCTCCTAAAAGATTGAAATTGGATCAACTTCCGAAAAAATAGCGGATAAGGTGGTGCCAAGTGATGTTCGCAAAGTTGTGCCAAGCTTGGATGCCAAGGCGACATCGACATGATAACGTCAGCCCTAGCCTGATAAGCTATCACATCGAGCTGATAAGATGTCAAAATGATCAGATAGAGCTCTATCGTTATCCCCTGATCATTTCAAATTCAAATGCAAAGGCTTATCTCATCCTTTTCCACTCACGCCTATATAAAGACCAACCGGTCAAGCATTGCAACATAGAGAGACGAGGAGAGTCGAAGTGAGAGTGATCGGGTGAAGAGTGACCGAAGTACGACATTGGAGTGACCGACGAGTGACGGCCGACTACACCGAGGAAGGGTGGTTCAACCTCTTAGTTGAGAGCCTGGCGTTGAGGGCTGTATCGAGAGACCCCTCTGCCTATTCCCTTGGAACAAGTTGTTTATCTTTAGGTTTTTTCATGATGATGTTTTTGAAAACGATTATGGTTGTGTTGGTTAATCCCCTCACCATGAACTAATTTTCATAGTTGGTGGGGGATGTTTTGGATTGAATATTGTCTTTATGCCTTAGTTCCTTTATAATAATTCTGTTTTTGGCAAAATTTTTCTATTTGGCATACTCTAATTTTTCCTAAACACTCTGTCAAGCGAGAGCTGGTACAGTACGCCTATTGCCTCCCAATATTTTAACAGACTTGGGTTGGCGACGATTAAGTTGTTGAATAATTGGGAGAGAAGCTTTGAGAGAAGTCGTTCAAGTAGATGAACTTACTTCGGAAGTGAAATCTACCCTCTCGGAGTATAGATTGGTTCTAATCAAATTGGTTTAAGAAAAATATACACTATAGAGATATAGGGCTTTTTTACTTGGCCAATTTAGGGCAATGACCATCGAGAGAGGCTTTGCTAATGTTGAATCTGCTCGGCAATCAATGCCAAGACAATTTTGCCAATGAAGGCTGGCATGAGCCATGTTGAATCCAGGAATTCCCTGCCAACAATCATCACTCATTGAGAAACACCTTCCTTGCCAACAATTTACTTCCTTTTATTTTTCTTTTCTTTAGTTTCAAAACAACTTTCAAAACAAACATCTTTTCTTCCAAAGAAAGTAACAATTAAACAATCGAATTCAAGTCAATCTCTGTGGGATCGATAACTCAGCTTACCAAGCTGTATTACTTGCAAACTATGTATACTTGCACGTAAAAGACTCTTGGCATAACTTGTCTAATACTTATTGTCTATACCTTTTGCCAGCATTCAATTTACACATCTTCTACAGAGTCTACAAATTTTTGGCGCCGTTGCTGGGGATTGCAACATATTTGATTGTTTTAAAATTTTTACTTGTTTCATTTTTGTTTATATTTTATTTTTGTTTTCAGCAGTGTATGACCAGGAATCGTACTGAGAGGGAAGATTTTCCATTAGACCCTGAGATTGAACGCACCTTGCATAGATTGAAAAAGAGAATTCGAGAAATGAATAAAGGAAATCAAAGAAACGTAAGAGCAAATGGTGTTAACAACAATCAGAACCCACCAGAGAACAATAATAATGTCGTCAACAATGCCGAAGAAAAGAGACCCATTCGAGAGCAATCATCACATGACATCACATGCTTAATGCCAGAAGTTATTGGTAATAAGGTAAATGCATCAAATTCCAAACACAAACCCGTAATGATCTCAACTCTTTTGAATGTAGGATAGTTCGATGGAGCACTGACTGAAGATCCAAGGCAACATTTAAAGCAATTCATGGAGATATGCCAATTATTTTAGCAACCAGAAGTATCCGAGGATACCGTGAAGCTGAAACTATTTACTTTTTCTTTGAGAGACAAAGCAAAGACGTGGCTCAATTCCTTGCCACCTGGCTCAGTCACTTCATGGGCAGATCTATGCCAAATGTTTCTAACGTGATTTCAGCCGCCAACACTCACTGCCAAGCTGCGTGGTGAGATCATTACCTTCAGGCAGACTGAGGACGAGATCTTGTAGGATGCCTGGGAAAGATTTAAAGACTTGTTGAGAAGGTGTCCTATGCACGTGTTCCCAAATTGGACCCAAATACAAACCTTCTAAAACAGATTGAACACACATACAAGAACTATTGTTGATGCTTCAGCAGCCGGATCATTGCTTGACAAAAAATATACAGAAGCCGTTGGCATTCTTGAAAGGATAGCCACCAATGATTTTAAATATCATGTTGCTAGACTTGGGACTTAAACCAAAGTTAGTGGGAAACTACAGTTGGATGGTTAACGTCCATCCATGCCAAGATTTCCAGCCTTACTACACTCTACAAGGATGCCAGGAATACCATAAGTAGTGTGTCTGATGTCAACGGATGGGCAACATATCGAGAAGGCACGAGATGCCTTTGCAAAACATCCTTGAGGTCGAACTGTTTGATGTTTGGGGGATTGACTTCATTGTGCCCTTTCCATCCTCGTGTGGAAATCTTTACATCCTTCTTGCCGTCGACTACGTATCCAAATGGGTCGAAGCCATCGCCACACCAAATTGTGACTCCAAAACCATGCATAGATTTCTGCAGAAAAACATATTTACATAGTTTGAGGTACCTAGAGCCATTATCAGTGACAAGGGAAACACTTCAACAACAGGCTCATTGCCGCGACATTGAAGAAATACGGTGCCACACACAAGATTTCCACAGCATATTATCCGCAAACCAATGGGCAGGCTGAGATATCTAACAGGGAGCTGAAGAACATCCTCGAAAAGGTGGTTAACCCATCCCAAAAGGATTGGTCACTTCGGCTTGATGATGCCTTGTAGGCATATAGAACGGCCTACAAAACACCACTGGGAATGTCCCCATATAGACTTCTGTACAGAAAATCTTGTCACCTACCAGTTGAAATCGAGCACAAGGCATATTGGGCCATTAAAACGGTGAACATGGATTGGGAAAACGCAGACAGAATAGTCTCATGGACCTAAATAAACTAGAAGAATTCCGAACCTGGCATACGGCAATTCGAGAATATACAAGGAGAAAACCAAACGATGGCACGACAACAAACTGTTTCCACGGTAGTTCCTGCCCGGGTAGACAGTCCTCCTCTTCAATTCTTGATTGAAGTAATTTCCAGGGAAACTACGATCTCGATGGTCTGGGCCGTTTGAAGTTGTTAAAGCATTCCCCCATGGAGCCGTGACAATTAAATCAACTAATGATGTGAGTGAATTCAAAGTGAATGGAGATGCATCCCCATGCACTCCTTTAGTGTCTTAATTTCTCTTTTGTTGTTTATTTGTTTTTTCAGGATTTAGAATTTAATTAATCTTCTTTTATTTTTATTTTCTATAGTTTTAATTTTTCTTTTAGGAATAAACTTTAGGATGGAAGGGATGGACAACCAGCTAAGTGTGGAGAAATCTTTGCCGAGACGACATAACCTGCCAGCGGGCAGAAAACCGCTCCAGCCAAAGCAACACCGGCCAAGCCAACACCACCCACACGCACCCAACCACCCTGTGCAACAAAGAAAGTCAAGCATGCGGCCTGCAAAGGGAGAAAATTGATCCTACAAGACGATGACTCCTCCGAGTCTATCTAAATCTTTCTCTCTTGCCTTTATTTAATGCCCTTAATTTGTTGTGCTTAATTTTTTCTATTATTACATCCTTTTTAATGCATTGAGGGCAATGCTTGTCTTGAGTTTGGGGGTGTAGGTTATGTTGTCGAGAGGCATTATTCTACCGCGACATATTAATACCATTGCTATGCAGTTTTGTTCTATACTTGTCAAAAAAATTTAAATGCACTTATTGCCTTAGCCGAATGAAGCTTATGCCTCGACAATGTTCTTCATCAATTGCCTTAGTTTAATTTAATTGAATTCTCTACCTTGGCCATAGATATCTCTCTTCTTACCATAACTTTGAACTGTTTAGAGCCTTTAATTTTAGGATGCATAAGGAAGATAACTTAGGATCATACTATGAGATTAGAACTTCAATATACCTTTGTGACTTGTATGATTTAAGGAGTTCTAGGAAACTTGAGACATAGACTTGCTTAGAAAGAAAATTTTGGGTAAAAAGTTAGAGGTGCCTAACATTGGCTCTAGCTTAAGGAAGCCCTAGAGGTGCCCAAAACTGGCTCTAGGCTAATCACTAGAGGTGCCCGAAATTGGCTCTAGTAGGTTAGATTTCTTGAAAAAAATACCCAAGTTAAGTAGGTTAATGCTTAAGTGTTTACTTAGAACCTGAATAATCATCTTGTTCACAAATCATGCACATACTCACAAATCTTATAGTTTGATTCTAGGGAAATCCTAAGGCATCCAAAGACTTAAGGGTCGAGCATTCATTGTCATGGTTTGAAGAGAAGAAGGAAAAGTAAGACCAAGTAGAATTTTCAAAAAGATTAAGGTTTTGGCAATTGATGGTTTGCATTGCTTGAGGACAAGCAACAGTTCGAGTTTAGAGGTGTGATAAGGGCCCAAAAGTCCTATATTTTCCCCCTTTTTACATGGCAATTCTTGCTTAACCTACACTCATTCGAGTAGCATTATGGCCTTATATGCATTAATTACACTACCTTTACCTTTGATCATGATATTTGACGTATTTAATGAAAAAGGTACTGATTTGATGCATGTTTGGTATTTGCGCAACTTTATTCACTGTCGGGGCAGGCGATGCCGAGCGGACAATGAAGAAAAGGAAAGATGGTGCAGAATGAGCTCATAACAGACCCAGATCAAGCTAAGCCAAAGATGACAGCTTCCACTGAAGGACGTTGAATTATGAAAAAGAAGCCTTATAGAGTAGATCCAGTGACAGACCCCTGCCGAGGCAGCATACATCCTCTATCGAGGCAGTGCACAAACCAACCTGCTGAAGGGCAAAGCATGCAAAGTGGTAGCTGATTTAAAGAGCATAAAACGTTCGATTTTTCTACACACTTTGCGTGGCAATCAGAGCATAAGAAGACGATGAAAATATAGAAGGAAGGTTAAAGATGGAATTTGGCCAAAGTGGATAAAGGCATTAAAATTAAAGAGATTCACCTCTTTAATGAAGACAAGTCCAAGTCCAACTTAACTTCCTATCCAAGAAGGACTTTTCCCTACTCCTTTGCCTATTTAAGCAAGGCTTGACGCGAAGAAGGGGAGAGAGAGTCAAAGAGTTGAGTAATGAGAGCTTGAGATTAGGGTTTAGTCGTGTGATCTCTACGTCCATCATTTTCTAAGCTTTCTTAGGGTTAGGATTATTTTGCTTAGTAGTTGTGAGAAAACAATTGTACTTTGTTTAAGTTTTTAATGCAATTTAGTTCAAGGTTTGCTTATTCTTGGCATTGATTTTATTCTTGCAATCTCATCGAGAGAGAGTATTGTGAGGTTATCCATTTGTTTAATATCGAGAGAGTTAAACTCAAGAAACGAATAAGCATAGTTTTCATCCCAACGGTGGAAGCTAACTTGACTTAGAGATAAGTTAGAGTTTCAACGGCTAAGAGAAGCGTGGGATTGGTTGGTGTTCATCCTTGGTTCACGCTGAGAGGTATTATCAAGGCCTGCACATCAGCACGGTTTCGACTTTGAGATAAGGAGGAGCCATCGAAGGACGCTTTGCCAAACCTTGACATTGTCTGCCAACCAGCAAGAGATTGCCGAGGTAGGACATCTTATTGTTGCTGCAGGGACGAAGGTCACTGTTGAGGCAATTTGGTGATCATCTTGATTTCTTAATCTTTCTTTTACTTGCTTTAGTTTAGTTAAAATCCAAAACTCCTTTACTTGTGTCTTTAGTTTTACTTTTTCTTTTCCAGTGTGAGAAGATAATTGAAGGAAGCCATCCCAATCCGTGTGGAGACGATATTCTGATACTTATCATTATATTACTTGAGACGTGTACACTTACACTAATTGCGGAGCACCTTTTACACGCAACAAGAGGTAACCAATTTAATGCCCAGCATCAGAACAACAGTCCATCGCTAGAATTCAACCAAAATGCAATGCCACAAAGAGCACGAAACAATTTCCAATCAGGAAAGAGATCTACCCAGGGAAATTCCCTGACGGAGTACGTGGAACGAAATGATGCAACTGTCCAAAGTTTAGCAACAGATCCCAAGGAACTTTGCCAAGCGATACAGAGGACGCTCGGCAAAAAGAGAGAGAATAATGCAAAGCAGTTACTCTTCGGAGTGGAAAGCAATGCGAGAAGGAAACACCTGTCAAACAGTCAACTATTTGCCAGGAAGGGAAGTTGGTGCCAGTAGATGAACCCAAGGAAGTAGAGAAAAAAGCGGTTAGCACTTACAATGCCAGACCGCAATCGGATGCCAACACTACTTTGGAAAAACCAGTGAAGCCAACATTTGCCTATCCGCCACTGCCTTTTCCACAAAGACCCTAGAAACACAAGCAAGATCAACAATTTAAGCGCTTCTTGGAAGTCCTTAAACAACTATAGATCAACATACCATTGGTAGAAGCTCTCGAACAAATTTCCAATTATGTCAAATTCATGAAGGGCATTTTGTCCAAAAAGAGGAAGCTTGGTGATTTAGAGACTTTTTCTCCCACCGAGGGATGCAGTGCAATGATAACAAGTAGATTGCCACCAAAACTGTAAGATTCGAGAAGTTTCACTATTCTCTGCACGATTGACAATAGATTCATGGGTAAAGCACTGTGTGACCTGGGAGCCAACATCAATCTGATGCCAATGTCAGTGTTTAGAAAGCTTGAAATTGAAGCAAGGCCTACCACATTAACACTTCAACTGACAGATCGATCTTATGCACACTCCAATGGTAAGATTGAGGATGTGTTGGTAAAGGTAGATAAATTCATATTCTATGCTGATTTTATTATTTTAGAATATGTTGTTGATGATAATGTCCCGATAATTTTGGGAAGACCATTTCTTGCCATAGGTAGGACTTTAGTCGATGTACAAAAAGGTGAGCTTAATATGCGTATGAATGATCAACATGTTACGTTTAACGTATTTCAAGCTCTTAAGTGAGTAGATGAACCTGAGGAATGCCAAGCTATTGAGATGATAAAATCCATTTTCACTATGACTATGGCACATACTTTCCAAGACACTGATGATGATGCTAGAGAACTGGACGATGAGGACATGATGAGTGAAGAATCTGAAGAACCAACCATGCTGAATGAGGTGATGAGTTATTTCAGGAGACCTGAGCCACTTGACTTGGCTGGCAGAGACATCAACACAACCAAACCATATATAGAGGAGCAACCAGAACTGGAGCTGAAACCTTTGCCAAGACACCTCAAATACGCTTACTTGGGAGACAACTCCACTTTGCCAGTGATCATTGCAACTGATTTGACTGAAGACCAGGATGAGAGATTGCTAAAAACATTGGGCAACTTCAAGCAAGCCTTGGGATGGACCTTGGCTGATATATGAGGGATAAGCCCAATAATATGCATGCACAAAATCATTTTGGAGGATTTCAATGTTAGAAAAATCGAGGCCCAGAGGAGTCTGAACCTGAGCATGAAAGAGGTAGTCAAGAAAAAAGTCATAAAGTGGCCGATGACGGGATAGTTTATCCCATTTCAGATAGCTCGTGGGTCAGCCCAGTGCAGTGTGTGCCAAAAAGGGTGGAATGACCGTGGTCCAAAATAACAAATATGAATTGATCTGTAACCCCCTTGACCCAGTCTAACCGCAACACCGAACCGAGTGAGTTACACAGGGTTTACCGAAGAAAACAAGTGAGGGTTCACCTCGATAAACGACCATTTTCTATCTTGTCTAGATGCAATTAGTGAAACCTATGTGAGTATACTGGTAGTAGGTGAAGTCTCAACTCAAACGATCATCGATTTGGCATTTAATTGCATATACACACAATTTAAGGACTAATTTACAAAACTGGAAAATTATGGGGACTTAACCAAGTTTTAAGTTACCATTCATCAATTAGTCATATTACATGCTTGCTGGTCAAAATTCAACTTAAAACAACATCCTAAACTCATACTATTGTATGTTTCACAAACATAGACCAAAACAAAAGAATTACAAACCACATATTCCATTTACCTGAATAAACTGATGGGCGTATCGATACACGTGTAGGTGTATCGGTACGCTTATACTCATTTGAAATTCCAATTTCCAGTAACCAAAACGCGTAATAAACACTACCCTGTTGGAGTATGCCCAAAAGACCAATCATATGATGATTGAATAGACATACTATTTTACTAGATTTATCAAGTAATGACATTGTCGTTATTATCATTTGGTATGTTTCTGTGCATCAAACTAACCATTGGATAATAATGTCCATACAATAATACGATTATTATTAAATAGGATCCTTAGTCGAATATTATTACGGGTATGAACAGTGATAATATATAAAGACTAATATGTGGTTGATTGATAACAAGTGTTGTCATTGACATAGAGATGTCAAAATCAACACATAAGTATTTGTTAGAGAACAACATACTGGATTGATCCGCTATGATCAAGTTTCTTCGGTAATTATGTGACAGTCACAACATTGCTCATGATAAACATATGTATAATCCTCAGACTTGAGATCAACATGATTTCAACATAAATATTTACGTATTTTGACATAGTCAAACGTGTGTCGTAACTGACTACATTATGAAGACTGATGATTGGATACGTGATGATCTATGTAGTGAAATATGGTTGATCAAGAAAGGATTTGTCCCTCCTATATAATGGGAGAAATATCTTTGGCCACTTGATTGAGTGAGATTAGAAAATGCATGGCCATGCTTGAATATTATGATATGAGATATCATAGAGATTCGTTTATCATAATTTACTCAAGACATCAAGAAATACAAGATGGACAACACAAGTGTGACTAACCCATGACTTGTGTTCATCTAAGATATAAAGGACAAAAGGATGAAATACATAAATGAAGTTTATTCAGGAATTAGGAAAGTCAAACCATGACTTGTGTTCATCTAAGATATAAAGGACAAAAGGATGAAATACATAAATGAAGTTTATTCAGGAATTAGGAAAGTCAAACCATGACTTCATGCAACTTAGGTAGCAATGATGTATTGCTAGATGTCACTCATTGTTTGTAAAATTAGAACAGTTCTAATTTTGCTGCTAACGTTGCATGAACCTACAAAGGGTCACACCCTTCAAATGAAACGAACAAAAATTGGAAACCATACTCCCTATTTTAGGGAGGTTGCCGAAAATCCCCTATGGGATAGGGGAAATCGGCAACTCCCTTAAATGGGAATAATATTGGATAAATATTGTATTTATCAAATATTATTTAGAGTATGGAAAATATTTAGAGACATAAATATTATAGAATAAGATTCTAGAAATTTAAATATATATTTGGAATTTATATAATGTATATTTAATTCCAAGTTTATGTAGAATTAGATTCTACATAATTAAAAATATATATTTAAATATATTTAAATCCAAGTAAAGATAGAATGAGATTCTATATAATAAAAATATATATATTTGGATTAAATATAATGTACATTTAAATCCATGTTTTATGTAGAACAAGATTCTACATAATTAAATATATATATTTCATTTAATATTATTAAATATAATGTATATTTAATATAAACCAATTTCAAGTAGAATTAGATTCTATAAATTTTGGTTGAACTTGGATTTAAGATATTCAACTAGAATTAAGCCTCTGAATACTATTTAAAGGGACAAGGGCTAGCAACCAAATCATTCCTCTTCCTCCTCTTGAAGATTTCGACAACACCCCTAGGGATTCCCCACTAGAATTCGACATATCCCAGAAAGCTCTCTGAGAAGTTGTTCGATATTTTTTTTGGTGTTCTACTTGTCCCCTGGAAAATCCCTGAAGGTTCCCTTGCTCGATTGCAAGTCCCGGTTGAACTCCTGGTCGATTTCAGACTCCATCAGGAATCCCTGGAGGGATTTCGACTTCTCCCTGGAAGGTGTTCAAACCTGTCGAAATTTATCCCTAAGTGTTAGGGAGGCGGAAACTTTGTTCGTTTTGTTCGGGTGGACTCCGTAGAGGTCGTTGCGAACCTGTGACGATTTCGGTTTTACTTGAAGTGGTTATTCTGACATACCGTCGGTTTTCCAGTTTCCAGAGTTTTAAAAGGTAACTCTTCATCTTTTCACCTCGGATTCGTTCCTGTACATGGATCCTAGCTGGATTACGTCGGATTATTTTCCACTGCGCCACGGGGCGTGCCGACGTGACCCAACAGTGGTATCAGAGCCACTTGTATCATATGAATTTAGATTTAAATTCTTGGGTGATGTTAATGTATGAGATGCATGCTGTTTGATTCGATTTAGATATTTATCGTTTATCGTATCACACCTAATAAAGACTTATTTCGATTATCACTAAATGATTAAGAGTTAATCATAACTATGTTAGGTTGCTTCAATGTTAAATGTTAACATGTTGAGACTAATAGTTAGTCTAGAGAACAAGTAGTTGTTCGTAGTTTCATAGATTTATGAAATCTCTGAAAGGGCTTCTAATTTGATAAAAGTTATCAAACTATCTTTCACAGTGAATCCATAAGAGTTATGGTTAGACGTTATGAAAAATGCATGTCTAGGATTGACATCATCAAAGACATGGTACTTAAGTGTGCCTAGTGCGCCACCTCTCTTTCATGTTGACCTACCTGGTGCATTTGTTCGTTAACGCAAATGGTTTATGAAACCTCGAGATCCTTCTTTGGCCCATTAACCGCAACATAGAGATAATCAGTTTAAAACTCCGTAAACACGTCGTTACTTTGTTCGCACGATGTTTGAAATGCATGTTAGATTGCACGGTGTTTGTTTTGAATGGTTATAGCTCATAGCCTTTATAGTTTTGGTTTTTAAAAATACAGCCTGCGTGTCGTGCCTTTCTCTATCTTCTATTGTACTTCTCTTCTCATCTCACTCCCTCGCATGTAACGCGAGTTTCTGCAAATTGTAAATACTCATGGAGATAAAGCAAGAACCAAGGTAGCAGCGTGGTGGGCCTTCCCTGGTGGACCGGGCGTTTCAGAAGCAGATTCTATCTTAAGTAGAATGGTCCTCCCATTGGCTTGAGACAGGTCACCTTAGGTTAAGAAGGGCTATAATCATTGCATATTTATTTACCGCTTATATTTACCTTGTATGTGATGCAATGGATGTTTTATAAGCATGATTAAACATAGTTCTATTGATAGGATCAATGTTAAAATGATGAGATAATTAAGTAAATCCCTCACTATAATTCTAAGTCTGTTTTAGCCATCCAATATTTACCCTCGTTAAAGCTTCGATCGATATAATGCGAGCTTTGCCAAAGCAATGTCAAATTTATCTATATTAGTTAAACGCGAAGAATAAGCTAGTGATATTCGCCTGTTGAGATATTGGTATTGACTTAGCTGGGTTGTTCTAATAGGATTAGAAAACCTAGTGGTTAAAAGTTTTGGATAATCATAAGATGATTTAAAGAACAAGAGTTGTTCGCCAAAAGATGAGGAACTACATGAGATGTAATTAGTAAGGTGTTACTTACCTAAATAACCATTTCCTAAAAGACTGGCCAAAGCTGATTTAGGAATGGTGAAATACAGATCCTCACTCACTAGAAAAACTATCGAAACGTTTTTCCGAAATTAAAACTAGAGGGTTTTTAATTTTGAAGAAAATAGTGGGAGTAAATTTATAGTAAAGACCTATCTATAAATTTTAAAATTTAGTAAAACTTATGTAGCATATTTTCTTTGTTGTAGAATTAATGGCAAATAATACTCTATTTCTGCGATCTATCCTTGAGAAGGATAAGCTCAATGGCATAAACTTCCTTGACTGGTTCCGCAATTTGAGAATTGTTCTCAAACAGGAAAAGAAGGAATATGTCATTGAAGAACCTGTTCCTGATGAACCGGTTGCCACTACTTCCAGAGCTGACAAAGACAAGTTTAATGGACGACATGCTGGATGTCGGTTGTCTTATGATTGCCTCCATGACCCCTGAGCTTCAGAAGCAACATGAGGACATGGTAGCTTATGATATGATTCAAAATCTCAAGGAGATTTATGAAGGGCAAGCTCGTCAAGAGAGGTACGAGACCTCTAAAGCTCTGTTTCAATGCAAGATGAGTGAGGGATCTCCCGTAGGAGCTCACATCATCAAAACGATGGGCTACATCCAAACGTTGGAGAAGCTCGGCTTTACGCTGAAAGACGAATTAGTTACTGATGTCATCCTGCAATCGTTGCCAGATAGTTTCAATCAGTTCGTCCTTAATTTCAATATGAATGAAATTAACAAGACGCTGCCACAGTTGCTCGGCATGTTGAGAACTGCTGAAATCAACCTGAAGAAGTTAGGACCTAAACCTGTTCTGATGGTTTGCAAGGGCAAGAAGAAAGGTAAATCGGTAGCAAAGTCTAAATGTGATGGTAAGACCAAAACCGATGGAAAGGAGGCATTGAAACTTAAGAAGGGAATCAAGAAGGATGGAAAATGTTTCCATTGCGGCAAGACTGGACATTGGAAGAGAAACTGCCCCACACACCTACAAGAAGTCAAGAAAGCAAAAACGAGTGAGGCATCAACCTCAGAGGCTTCTAAAGAGAAGGCATCAGAATAGACATGGACCTGCGAATGGAAATAAAGCAAGAGTTGCTACATCATCCATTAGGACATGTGTTTTTGCTTAAATAGATTTGTTTCAGTTTTTAAGATTATTATTTTGTGCCTAAATTTTAGTTATCTTGTAAGGACAAGATATTTTAATTTTGAGATTATTTAAATAAATGTTATTCTTTTAATCTCTTATGGCACAACGAATCAATGATCTTTAAACTAATCAAATCAATAATATTTATAAGATAAATAAAACAAATGACTAATCTCAAACTCATAAAAGTATTAAGGTAATTTGATGAGATCAAATTCAAGAATATTTAAAGTTTGATGAACTTTCAAAGAATATGGGATTGTCCCATAATTAAAACCCACAAGTGGAACGAAAAGTCTTTGAAAGAGAATCAAATATGTTAGAAATGTTTTGATTCAGAACAAGCCATTTTCGACTTCTTTACACACTAGAAAAACAACTCTCATACTTAATCGTGTTTTTTTTTCGAAATGTCATATAAGATATGGACTAAGAATTGTTCTAGAATACCTTTGAAGTTTTAAGGTTACTTACATGTTAAAATGTTTACAAAGTTCGAACCTTAAAAACTCATTTGTTGTTTATCCTAACGAGAACAAAGCGTTTGTTTCTCAAACGAGAGTTTATCTTGAAAGAGATTAATTCTCACAAAGGGATATTATTTCTTCAACTTTAACGAGAACAAAATATTTATTGCTCAAACTATAACACCCGGGTTTGGGGGTCGGATGAAAATAATATTAAAATATTGTTTCAGGTTTCGGTTTTATAATTAAAATAATAAAGTATTATTTTTGTCTTCATATTTTCAAAGAAAACATTTTGTGTTGGACCAAATTGAATTGAAACTCAAATTTCATGGATTTTGTAGTTAATGAGTTTGCCATCTCATTAATGGCAAATTTGTAAATAGTTAGACTTCAATTTAAACCCCCCTTTTAATTAAAAGAACTCTTTGTCATCTTCCTCCTCTCTTCATTTGGTTTCTAACGACAAGAAGAGAACTCTTCTCCAATTCCCTATTCCATCTCCTTTCTTCTTTATTTTTGGTCGGTTTTGAAAGGTAATCACATTCCCATCTTGCTCTCATCTTCCTCTCTTTGAAAGTACCATTAGATTTCATTTTCATCCATGTTTTAGGAATTTGAGTTTTTATGGAAAAATGTTAAGGGTTGTGACTTTATGAGTTTTTATCAAAGCTATTGATTTAATATTGTTAGATATGTTGTTTATGAACCTTGAGGTCCAACATATATGAATTTCAAAGTGTTTAAACATGATTTTCGGATTTGGGTTTTAATGGGTTTTTAGAAGGGTTTTAAGGTTAGTTGTGGGTGTGTTTGATGTTGGAAATTGGGGGCTGATGGTTATACTATGTTTGGGTAGTGTTTTGAACATGTTTAAGAGTGCTTTGGATGACTACATTTATGATTTTTGATGGGTTCTTGTGGAAATATGAAAATGGGAATTTGGAGAATGAACATGGCTATGAATTGTGAGAATTGTAGTGGATTTGTGTGTTGTTGTTAAACCTTGGGTTAGTGGCTGATTTTGGGGCTAATGTATTGTTTTTGAATGATTAGAAGCAAGGTTTTGTGTTGGTGAAGCCTCGGGAACAAATCCAGAATCGTTGGAAGCTTGATCGGCTACTGTGTTGAGCTTGGAATAGTCGGTGAGTGGTTACTATTTTTAAATGATTTTTAAATATTGGTTCAAGCATGTGGACCTAGGTTGGGCTTGGTAAACCCACCTAGAGTTGAGATTAGAGTGGTAGCCTAATCTCAAGCTTAGCTTAGGAAACTTCGGTTGAACTCCTAATTGCTTGGTTATGCCTCTTGTTTAATTGCTTTTACGGTAGTTTTGTATATTGTGTTATACATGTGTGTGAGGCATGATGTTTGATGCATTGTTATATGCATGTGGCTTTGGAATATGGTTTGTGCATGACGGTGAGTCATGGTGGGTACGTGCTAAGCACGAAAGTTGTTATGAAATGATATTGTGAAAGATTAATGAAATGTGTAGTATTGGCACTAGTATGCTTGGGTACAATGATTGATCATTAGGATGTTAGTGTGCACACGTGAATCAAATGCGCGCGTGGTCTTGATGATGGTAGTCATCAAGATGGAGTACGGGTTCGCCCGGAAATCTTCATATATATGTTAGTCGGTGATGAGTGGAATCCCATCGACGGGCGTGAGGATGAGTGGAATCCCCTCCGCGTGAAACGGGCGTGAGGATGAGTGGAATCCCCTCCGCGAGAACCGGTGATGAGTGTAATCCCACCGAAGGTAATGGTTGTGTTGGAAGTGCGTTCCAACGTGTTATCCGCGTATTCGAGTCATAGCTAGGTGCCAATATGATATGAAATGTGATTCCAATATAGATTGAGATATGTTGTTGATAATACATTGATATATGTATCTTCGTGTGTTGGGCTTATGAGTAGTTGATCATGGCATAGAGTGTATTATATGTTCATGCATCATGTATATTTTGGGCTCTTGTGGATCGGAGGTAAGATCATGCATTTCATCTTAGTTGTTGCTCGTGCTTGGACCCTGCATTGTCGAATGTTTTTTTTATGAGCTTACCCTCACTAAGCTTTTATGCTTACGCTCCTTTTTGTTCGACAATGCAGATCAGTAGCTTGTGGGTAGCAAGGGCAAGGAAGGGCCTCCAAGTGTCGCTTTTGGTTAGCTCAAGTATGAACTTTAAATTGTAGATTGTAATAGTCAAGCAATGGGATAGGTGTTATTGATTTGAGCTTTGATGTATGTGGATGTTGGTTTGGCTTTTGGATGGTTTATTTGAATTGTAAACCTTGTTTATGTTGCATGTCATGAATGCTTATGTGTTTTGTTTCTAAGGCATAAACCTTTAAGTGCTAAGTATGTCTTTCTTTATGGTAAATGTATGAATCCTTGAGTTGCATGATCCTTGTTCATTTTGAATGTCTTGTATGTTGACATTTTGGTTGTTAAAGGTTGTATGTATGATGTTTGTGGCTAGGGGAGTCGTAAATCGCATCTAGAGTCGAGTCTTAAGTTGTTTTGCTGCAATTTGGAGTCTTGCAGTGCAGGGCGTATCGATACGCCTAAGGGCCGTATCGATACGGTCCTACACTATGGGACTCGGAAATTGGCTTAGGGTATCGATAAGCGGGGGTGTATCGATACGCCCTAAACTCACTGGAATTCTGAGATTTTGGTGAGACTTTGGCGTATCGGTACGGGTCTAGGGCGTATGGGTACAGTTTCATATCGTTGACTGTGAGATGTTGACCGAGGAGGGCGTATCGGTACGCCCAAGGGCTGTATCGATACGATCTTCCTAGTTTGACTTGAGGCAGTTGACTTGGTCAAGGCGTATCGATACCCTCTGTAGGTGTATCGATACGGTCTGCTTAAAAAGGAAAAATGGATTGTTTTAATGTGCTATTTTGGATGATCGTTGTTAAATTGTTTGTGTTTCCGCTGTCGTGTTTCACATATGACTTAATAATGCATTTAGACAAGATTTAAATAAAAGAAATTTTCTAGGGTTGCTAACCGAGGTGGGACCTTAACGGGTTTCACATCGGTTTTCCCCGTGTAGCCTACTCGGACCGGTCAAACGTCCAGACCGGGACGAGGGGGTTACAGAAACGATAGTTTATCTCGAAAGAGAATACTTATCACTAAGGGATTTCATTTTTCAACGAGAACAAAATGTTTTTTGCTCAAACGAGAGTTTCTCTCGAAAGAGATTACCTTTCACAAAAGGAAAAAATGGAATTTGGAATGTGAAAGAAATTTTAGACAACAAATTTATGAACCAAAGATTGAGAATGTTCCACAAATGATCAAGGGACATTGGAACAAAACACAACCATTGTGTTGATCCTTAAGAGAATACCATATACTTGAGAAATATGGATTTCTCACTATCCGTACATGGAAATACTCTTCTTTTCGGATCAAGATAAAGACTAGGTCTTATCAGAAAGCAATGGTGAGCCCAAAATTCGAGAAATGGCTAAGAGCCATGAGATATGAGATGAAATACATGTCTAAAACCAAGTATAGACTTTGGTTACCTAAAAGGGTAAAACCTAAGAGGTATGGATGAGTTTTTCAAAAAGGAAAAACCGACATGGATGATAAAACATACAAAGGATGATTCGTCGCTAAAAGTTTTCGACAAACTTCATAGTATAGACTATGATAAAGCATCTTCCTTGTAGCTATGTTTAATCCATCTTAATCTCACTTGAAAGTAGTTACATACGATGATTATGGAATCAAATAAAGGAATGTCAAAACCACTTTCCTAAGGGAAAACTTGAAACAGATGTGTACATGACACATCCAGAAGGTTTTGTCACTCCAAGGTATGTAAGCTACAAAGGTCTATCCATAGACTAAGGCAAGCTTCTCAAAGTTGGGATATTCGTTTCAGAATATACAATCAAAATGTTTGGTTTATCTAGAAACAAAAGGGATTCTTGTTTTCAAAAGAGCTAGTGGGAGCATTGTTACTTTCCTAATTATTGTATGTAGATGACATACTCATCAAAATGAACTAAAGATCGCAATCCGTTTTGCATTAATAAAAGATACTGCGAGTTAGCAACATGAGACAGTACCTAACTCTACAACATAGGCTGAATGTATTACAGTCGACATAGCAATAAAGAATGATGTTTGGATCTAAAGGGTTCACTTCTGAATTAAGGGTTGTTCCCAGCATATTAGATGCTACATAACTCTGTTATGATGGAACCTTTGCGTAAGCAAATAAAACCCAGATCTCATCAATAAGTCCAAACATATTCTAAAGTTCTTACATCTTGGAGATGTGAAAGTATGCAACATACGCACAAAGTTGATAACTTTGTCAACTCCCTGACAAAGCTTTTGACACAACATAAGAATGTCAGTTACACTAAGCCATATCGTATTAGATACGAGAATGATTGGTCTTAGTACTAGTGGGAGATTGTTGGAGTATGCCCAAAAGACCAATCATATGATGATTGAATAGACATACTATTTTACTAGATTTATCAAGTAATGGCATTACCGTTATTATCATTTGGTATGTTTCTGTGCATCAAACTAACCATTGGATAATAATGTCCATACAATAATACGATTATTATTAAATAGGGATCCTTAGTCGAATATTATTACGGGTATGGACAATGATAATATATAAAGACTAATATGTGGTTTATTGATAACAAGTGTTGTCATTGACATAGAGATGTCAAAATCAACACATAAGTATTTGTTAGAGAACAACATACTGGATTTACCCGCTATGAGCATGTTTCTTGGGTAATTATGTGACAGTCACAACATTGCTCATGATAAACATATGTATAATCCTCCGACTTGAGATCAACATGTTTTCAACATAAAGATTTACGTATTTTGACATAGTCAAACGTGTGTCGTAACTGACTACATTATGAAGACTGGTGATTGGATACGTGATGATCTATGTAGTGAAATATGGTTGATCAAGAAAGGATTTGTCCCTCCTACATAATGGGAGAAATATCTTCGGCCACTTGATTGAGTGAGATTAGAAAATGCATGGCCATGCTCGAATATTATGATATGAGATATCATAGAGATTCGTTTATCATAATCTACTCAAGACATCAAGAAATACAAGATGGACAACACAAGTGTGACTAACCCATGACTTGTGTTCATCTAAGATATAAAGGACAAAAGGATGAAATACATAAAAGAAGTTTATTCAAGAATTAGGAAAGTCAAACCATGACTTCATGCAACTTAAGTAGCAATGATGTATTGCTAGATGCCACTCATTGTTTGTAAAATCAGAACAATTCTAATTTTGCTGCTAACGTTGCATGAACCTACAAAGGGTCACACACTTCGAATGAAACGAACAAAAATTGGAAACCATACTCCCTATTTTAGGGAGGTTGCCGAAAATCCCCTATGGGATAGGGGAAATCGGCAACTCCCTTAAATGGGAATAATATTGGATAAATATTGTATTTATCAAATATTATTTAGAGTATGGAAAATATTTAGAGACTTAAATATTATAGAATAAGATTCTAGAAATTTAAATATATATTTGGAATTTATATAATGTATATTTAATTCCAAGTTTATGTAGAATTAGATTCTACATAATTAAAAATAAATATTTAAATCCAAGTAAAGATAGAATGAGATTCTATATAATAAATATATATATATTTGGATTAAATATAATGTATATTTAAATCCATGTTTTATGTAGAATAAGATTCTACATAATTGAATATATATATTTCATTTAATATTATTAAATATAATGTATATTTAATATAAACCAATTTCAAGTAGAATTAGATTCTATGAATTTTGGTTGAACTTGGATTTAAGATATTCAACTAGAATTAAGTCTCTGAATACTATTTAAAGGGACAATGGCTAGAAACCAAATCATCCCTCTTCCTCCTCTTGAAGATTTCGACAACACCCCTAGGGATTCCCCACTGGAATTCGACATATCCCAGAAAGCTCTCTGAGAAGCTGTTCAATATTTTTCTAGTGTTCTACTTGCCCCCTGGAAAATCCCTGAAGGTTCCCTTGCTCGATTGCAAGTCCCGATTGAACTCCTGGTCGATTTCAGACTCCCTCAGGAATCCCTGGAGGGATTTCGACTTCTCCTTGGAAGGTGTTCAAACCTGTCGAAATTTATCCCTAAGAGTTAGGGAGGCAGAAACTTTGTTCGTTTTGTTTGGGTGGACTCCGTAGAGATCGTTGTGAACCTGTGACGATTCCGGTTTTACTTGACGTGGTTATTCCGACATACCGTCGATTTTCCAGTTTCCAGAGTTTTAAAAGGTAACTCTTCATCTTTTCACCCCGGATTCGTTCCTGTACATGGATCCTAGCTGGATTACGTCGGATTATTTTTCCGCTGCGCCACGGGGCGTGCCGACGTGACCCAACAGTGGTATCAGAGCCACTTGTATCATACGAATTCAGACTTAAATTCTTGGGTGATGTTAATGTATGAGATGCATGCTATTTGATTTGATTTAGATATTTATCGTTTATCGTATCACACCTAATAAAGACTTATTTCGATTATCACTGAATGATTAAGAGTTAATCATAACTATGTTAGGTTGCTTCAATGTTAAATGTTAACATGTTGAGACTAATAGTTAGTCTAGAGAACAAGTAGTTGTTCATAGTTTCATAGATTTATGAAATCTCTGAAAGGGATTCTAATTTGATAAAAGTTATCAAACTATCTTTCACGGTGAATCCATAAGAGTTATGGTTAGACGTTATGAAAAATGCATGTCTAGGATTGGCATCATCAAAGACCTGGTACTTAAGTGTGCCTAGTGCGCCACCTCTCTTTCATGTTGACCTACCTGGTTCATTTGTTTGTTAACGCAAATGGTTTATGAAACCTCGTGATCCTTCATTGGCCCATTAACCGCAACATAGAGATAATCAGTTTAAAACTCCGTAAACATGTCATTACTTTGTTCGCACGATGTTTGAGATGCATGTTAGATTGCCCGGTGTTTGTTTTGCATGGTTGTAGCCCATAACCTTTATAGTTTTGGTTTTTATAAATACGACCTGCGTGTCGTGCCTTTCTCTATCTTCTATTGTATTTCTCTTCTCATCTCACTCCCTCGCATGTAACACGAGTTTCTGAAAATTGTAAATACTCATGGAGATAAAGTAAGAACCAAGGTAGCAGCGTGGTGGGCCTACCCTGGTGGACCGTGCGTTTCAAAAGCAGATTCTATCTTCAGTAGAATGGTCCTCCCATTGGCTTGGGACGGGTCACCTTAGGTTAAGAAGGGCTATAATCATTGCATATTTATTTACCGCTTATATTTACCTTGTATGTGATGCAATGGATGTTTTATAAGCATGATTAAACATAGTTCTATTGATAGGATCAATGTTAAAATGATGAGATAATTAAGTAAATCACTCACTATAATTCTAAGTCTGTTTTAACCATCCAATATTTACCCTTGTTAAAGCTTCGATCAATATAATGCGAGCTTTGCCAAAGCAATGTCACATTTATCTATCTTAGTTAAACGCAAAGAATAAGCTAGTGATATTCGTCGGTTGAGATATTGGTATTGACTTAGCTGGGTAGTTCTAATAGGATTAGAAAACCTAGTGGTTAAAAGTTTTGGATAATCATAAGATGATTTAAAGAACAAGAGTTGTTCGCCAAAAGATGAGGAATTACATGAGATGTAATTAGTAAGGTGTTACGTACCTAAATAACAATTTCCTAAAAGACTGGCCAAAGCTGATTTAGGAATGGTGAAATACGGATCCTCACTCACTAGAAAAACTATCGAAACATTTTTCCGAAATTAAAACTAGAGGGTTTTTAATTTTGAAGAAAATAGTGGGAGTAAATTTATAGTAAATACCTATCTATAAATTTTAAATTTTAGTAAAACTTATGTAGCATATTTTCTTTGTTGTAGAAATAATGGCAAATAATACTCTATCTCTGCGATCTATCCTTGAGAAGGATAAGCTCAATGACATAAACTTCCTTGACTGGTTCCGCAATTTGAGAATTGTTCTCAAACAGGAAAAGAAGGAATATGTCATTGAAGAACCTGTTCCTGATGAACCGGTTGCCACTACTTCCAGAGCTGACAAAGACAAGTTTAAGAAACACATGGACGACATGCTGGATGTCGGTTGTCTTATGCTTGCCTCCATGACCCCTGAGCTTTAGAAGCAACATGAGGACATGGTAGCTTATGATATGATTCAAAATCTCAAGGAGATTTATGAAGGGCAAGCTCGTCAAGAGAGGTACGAGACCTCTAAAGCTCTGTTTCAATGCAAGATGAGTGAGGGATCTCCCGTAGGAGCTCACGTCATCAAAATGACGGGCTACATCCAAACGTTGGAGAAGCTCGACTTTTCGCTGAAAGACGAATTAGCTACTGATGTCATCCTGCAATCGTTGCCGGATAGTTTCAATCAGTTCGTCCTTAATTTCAATATGAATGAAATTAACAAAACGCTACCACAGTTGCTCGGCATGTTGAGAACTGCTGAAATAAACCTGAAGATGGTAGGACCTAAACATGTTCTGATGGTCCGCAAGGGCAAGAAGAAAGGTAAATTGGCAGCAAAGTCTAAAGGTGATGGTAAGACCAAAACCGATGGAAAGGAGGCATTGAAACCTAAGAAGGGAATCAAGAAGGATGGAAAATGTTTCCATTGCGGCAAGACCGGACATTGGAAGAGAAATTGCCCCACACACCTACAAGAAGTCAAGAAAGCAATAACGAGTGAGGCATCAACCTCATAGGCTTTTAAAGAGAAGGCATCAGAATAGACATGGACATGCGAATGGAAATAAAGCAAGAGTTGCTACATCATCCATTAGGACATGTGTTTTTGCTTAAATAGGTTTGTTTCAGTTTTTAAGATTATTATTTTGTGCCTAAATTTTAGTTATCTTGTAAGGACAAGATATTTTAATTTTGAGATTATTTAAATAAATGTTATTCTTTTAATCTCTTATGGCACAACGAATCAATGATCTTTAAACTAATCAAATCAATAATATTTATAAGATAAATAAAAAAATGACTAATCTCAAACTCATAAAAGTATTAAGGTAATTTGATGAGATCAAATTCATGAATATTTAAAGTTTAATGAACTTTCAAAGAATATGTGATTGTCCCATAATTAAAACCCACAAGTGGAACGAAAAGTCTTTGAAAGAGAATCAAATATGTTAGACATGTTTTGATTCAGAACAAGTCATTTTCGACTTCTTTACACACTAGAAAAACAACTCTCATACTTAATCGTGTTTTTTTCGAAACGTCGTATAAGATATGGACTAAGAATTGTTCTAGAATACCTTTGAAGTTTTAAGGTTACTTACATGTTAAAATGTTTACAAAGTTCGAACCTTAAAAACTCCATTTGTTGTTTATCCTAACGAGAACAGAGCGTTTGTTTCTCAAACGAGAGTTTATCTTGAAAGATATTAATTCTCACAAAGGGATATTATTTCTTCAACTTTAACGAGAACAAAATATTTGTTGCTCAAACGATAGTTTATCTCGAAAGAGAATACTTATCACTAAGGGATTTCATTTTTCAACGAGAACAAAATGTTTGTTGCTCAAACGAGAGTTTCTCTCGAAAGAGATTACCTCTCACAAAAGGAAAAAATGGAATTTGGAATGTGAAGAAATTTTAGACAACAAATTTATGAACCAAAGATTGAGAATGTTCCACAAATGATCAAGGGACATTGGAACAAAACACAACCATTGTGTTGATCCTTAAGAGAATACCATATACTTGAGAAATATGGATTTCTCACTATCCGTACATGGAAACACTCTTCTTTTCGGGTCAAGATAAAGACTAGGTCTTATCGGAAAGCGATGGTGACCCCAAAATTCGAGAAATGGCTAAGAGCCATGAGATATGAGATGGAATCCATGTCTAAAACCAAGTATAGACTTTGGTTACCTAAAAGGGTAAAACCTAAGAGGTATGGATGAGTTTTTCAAAAAGGAAAAACCGACATGGATGATAAAACATACAATGGATGATTCGTCGCTAAAAGTTTTCGACAAACTTCATAGTATAGACTATGATAAATCATCTTCCTTGTAGCTATGTTTAATCCATCTTAATCTCTCTTGCAAGTAGTTACATACGATGATTATGGAATCAAATAAAGGAATGTCAAAACCACTTTCCTAAGGGAAAACTTGAAACAGATGTGTACATGACACATCCAGAAGGTTTTGTCACTCCAAGGTATGTAAGCTACAAAGGTCTATCCATAGACTAAGGCAAGCTTCTCAAAGTTGGGATATTCGTTTCAGAAGATACAATCAAAATGTTTGGTTTATCTAGAAACAAAGGGGAGTCTTGTTTTCAAAAGAGCTAGTGGGAGTATTGTTACTTTCCTAAGTATTGTATGTAGATGACATACTCATCAAAAGGAACTAAAGATCGCAATCCGTTTTGCATTAATAAAAGATACTGCGAGTTAGCAACATGAGACAGTACCTAACTCTACAACATAGGCTGAATGTATTACAGTCGACATAGCAATAAAGAAGGATGTTTGGATCTAAAGGGTTCACTTCTGAATTAAGGGTTGTTCCCAGCATATTAGATGCTACATAACTCTGTTATGATGGAACCTTTGCGTAAGCAAATAAAATCCATATCTCATCAATAAATCCAAACATATTCTAAAGTGCTTACATCTTGGAGATGTGAAAGTATGCAACATACGCACAAAGTTGATAACTTTGTCAACTCCCTGACAAAGCTTTTGACACAACATAAGCATGTCAGTTACACTAAGCCATATCGTATTAGATACGAGAATGATTGGTCTTAGTGCTAGTGGGAGATTGTTGGAGTATGCCCAAAAGACCAATCATATGATGATTGAATAGACATACTATTTTACTAGATTTATCAAGTAATGGCATTGCCGTTATTATCATTTGGTATGTTTCTGCGCATCAAACTAACCATTGGATAATAATGTCCATACAATAATACGATTATTATTAAATAGGATCCTTAGTCGAATATTATTACGGGTATGGACAATGATAATATATAAAGACTAATATGTGGTTGATTGATAACAAGTGTTGTCGTTGACATAGAGATGTCAAAATCAACACATAAGTATTTGTTAGAGAACAACATACTGGATTTACCCGCTATGAGCATGTTTCTTGGGTAATTATGTGACAGTCACAACATTGCTCATGATAAAAATATTTATAATCCTCAGACTTGAGATCAGCATGATTTCAACATAAAGATTTACGTATTTTGACATAGTCAAACGTGTGTTGTAACTGACTACATTATGAAGACTGGTGATTGGATACGCGATGATCTATGTAGTGAAATATGGTTGATCAAGAAAGGATTTGTCCCTCCTACATAATGGGAGAAAAATCTTCGGCCACTTGATTGAGTGAGATTAGAGAATGCATGGTCATGCTCGAATATTATGATATGAGATATCATGGAGATTCGTTTATCATAATCTACTCAAGACATCAAGAAATACAAGATGGACAACACAAGTGTGACTAACCCATGACTTGTGTTCATCTAAGATATAAAGGACAAAAGGATGAAATACATTAAGGAAGTTTATTCAGGAATTAGGAATGTCAAACCATGACTTCATGCAACTTAGGTAGCAATGATGTATTGCTAGATGCCACTCATTGTTTGTAAAATTAGAACAGTTCTAATTTTGCTGCTAACGTTGCATGAACCTACAAAGGGTCACACCCTTCGAATGAAACGAACAAAAATTGGAAACCATACTCCCTATTTTAGGGTGGTTGCCGAAAATCCCCTATGGGATAGGGGAAATCGGCAACTCCCTTAAATGGGAATAATATTGGATAAATATTGTATTTATCAAATATTATTTAGAGTTTGGAAAATATTTAGAGACTTAAATATTATATAATAAGATTCTAGAAATTTAAATATATATTTGGAATTTATATAATGTATATTTAATTCCAAGTTTATGTAGAATTAGATTTTACATAATTAAAAATATATATTTAAATATATTTAAATCCAAGTAAAGATAGAATGAGATTCTATATAATATATATATATATAGATTAAATATAATGTATATTTAAATCTATGTTTTATGTAGAATAAGATTCTACATAATTAAATATATATATTTCATTTAATATTTTTAAATATAATGTATATTTAATATAAACCAATTTCAAGTAGAATTAGATTCTATGAATTTTAGTTGAACTTGGATTTAAGATATTCAACTAGAATTAAGTCTCTGAATACTATTTAAAGGGACAAGGGCTAGCAGCCAAATCATCCCTCTTCCTCCTCTTGAAGATTTCGACAACACCCCTATGGATTCCCCACTGGAATTCGACATATCCCAGAAATCTCTCTGAGAAGCTGTTCGATATTTTTCTGGTGTTCTACTTGCCCCCTGGCAAATCCCTGAAGGTTCCCTTGCTCGATTGCAAGTCCCGGTTGAACTCCTGGTCGATTTCAGACTCCCTCAGAAATCCCTGGAGGGATTTCTAATTCTCCATGGAAGGTGTTCAAACCTGTCGAAATTTATCCCTAAGTGTTAGGGGGACGGAAACTTTGTTCGTTTTGTTCGGGTGGACTCCGTAGAGGTCGTTGCGAACCTGTGACAATTCCGGTTTTACTTGACGTGGTTATTCCGACATACCGTCGGTTTTCCAATTTCCAGAGTTTTAAAAGATAACTCTTCATCTTTTCACCCCGGATTCGTTCCTGTACATGGATCCTGGCTGGATTACGTCCGATTATTTTTCCGCTGCGCCACGGGGCGTGCCGACGTGACCCAACATACCCCGCGTATTAAAATGACCAGCTAAAATGCCTTATCCCATATTGGTACAGTTGCTCGCGTACCGAAACACCTGGGCAAATTCAAACATATCATACTGATACGCTAGGTCACGTATCGAAACACCTAGGCCTATAATGTCCAAATTTGCTGGTTTTACATGCTTTCAACAAAGCAAATGCATTCTAACATGGTTCTAACATATATGCAAACATTCTAGGAATGAAACCACAACAGAAGATCACCAAGACATGCTTCAAAACAATAATCAATCATGAACTGAAATACTAGACATGCTTCCTAGCAACCAATCACTTAACAATCCAAAAAACCAACCAAAGCAAATATCAAACTTCAAAGGCCATTTACAAGTTCAAACCAACAATATAAACTTTCTCAAATAGGGAGTTTAGTAAATACACTCCCAAATCAACAATGAATCCCCATTGCCATTATTACTACTTGTCTAGTTTAAAAACCATACTTGTGAAAACTCTCAACCTTTAGAATTCCTTTCTTGCTCGCTTGTTGCCTCGAAAAACCCATTTATCTGCATTGATGAGAAACGAGAGTGTAATCGTAAAAGCTTAGTGAGGAACGCTCAAAGAAAACACTCAACAATGCTTTTAAACCATTTTTTCTAAAACGTATATTCTAAAATCATGCTAAAAACATCTCATGCTTCATTCTCCTTCTAAAACAAGTTGGATAAATCATTTTCTAACATGTATCATTGATTTCTATCAATTTCAAAAGCAAACCTCAATTTAAGCCTTCACATGCTTGTTCATCTATAAGCAAAGCTTAAAGAGTATCTCATGTATAAACCATATTATACAAATTCTATTCATGAATCAAGATACATTAATTCTCATATATTGGCATTTGAAGTGGCCGAAAATGAAACCATTTATATTTGCAAAAACACATTGAATACACGGATTTCCCAAGTGGCGTCTCTACCACTTTCTACATACATTGTAACACCACACGCCCGAGTTAGGAGCGAGAGGCATTATGCAAATAGAACGCATAACACATATCATATAAACTTGTAATCAGAACATGTAAACAATAAACAATCAGACAATCAGAGTGCGCACATATAAATCATATAACAACTATACACATAGGTGAGCCATTTAAAACTTTTATCATATAACATTTAACTTGTACTAACCTTAACTTTAATTTAACATGTCAACCCAAATCATACTAAATTACATTTGGCTATCCTATTATAACACATATATACAACAAATCAAACATGGCTATACAAGACATAAAGCATTCGGCTAACATGAATTTGTACTTATACACGTTCGGCCATCTACATATAACACTTATTTACATGTTTCATTTCATATAACTAAACCTATTCTAACATTTTAACCAATACACAAAATTGATCAATTCAAATTCAACTAAATGCATTCTGCTTCCTTCCTACAAGTCATATACATAAGCTTACTTATACATAACAAACAATACACCAAAAGCATATCAACAAGAACCTTTCTAAGCATATACTCAATTAGAACTAGATGCATTTGTCCTATGATCAATCATAATAATCCAACAAGTAACTATCGTCAAATAACATTTCAAAGGTTTCCATCAAGACATAGTCAACCTTTCTCATATATATATATATATATATATATATATATATATACATTACCCAAAACATGTTCATACAACTTGTTTACTTATAACATACCAACCTAACATGTCTTTCATATATTCAAGCCAAATTAACATGTTCCAATCTCCAGAATACAAGTGACAAACTAACATGTAACTATGCCACCATCTAGGAGTCTAAGCAAGGCTACGTCTGTAGAGTGTCCAGAAGTTCTATATTTTATGCATATTCCTGCCCTTATTATTACTGTTCTTAAGCTTAGTTAGGCATAATTAGCTGCATATCATGCATTATAATAGTATTTCTTCTTTTACCATGCTTTTATTGAATATCTTATATTTGGTAGAGAAAAGGTATTGTTTTAGTCTAGTTTTATATTTCAGGTGTTATAGCTGTGTAAGGAAGAGAGGACAAGAAAGCATGGAGCAGAAGGAGCTGTACTGAAGTAGTTCCAGTCGCCTCCAAAGACGCCGCCGCCGCAGAATGCCGCCCAGAGGACATTACGCCGACATAGTAAAGATGGGTCTCGTTTGATAGAGGACATTTTTCTGAGTCCATTGAGCCCATTCTTGCATTTTTCTGAGGCCTGGAGCGGTGTATAGAGCTGATTGAAGATCGATAAGCAATGTGGCTTATACTTACTTGTTGAACAAGTAAACATTCAAAGGAGTCCATATTTAAGTCAGAATTGAATGAAGCATTAAATGTTAAAGCTATTTTATCATCAATGAAGACTTCTACTCCAAGGAGGACTTAACCTTAGGCCAAGCTGTAACACCTCCTTCCCGGTCTAGTAGAGAACCGGGTCGAAGTGTTTTACCAGAGGATGATGCGACAAACAGTGTTATAAAATTTCATCTTAATCACACGATAAATCAATAGAAGGCGTAAAATGTGTGACCAATGCACCTATTAGTCCAATAATATCAAATAGAATGCACAATTAACGATCTAGGGCCGTTTTACAACTTTTACAAGTATTAAGGACTTATTTGTAAATTTTAACAAGTTTGAGGTCCTTCAATGTAAAAACCCTACCAAGATGAAATTCGTTACTTAAGGGTTATGCCTACCAAATTTCATCCAACTCTGACATCAATAGCACCATCAATTTGACTTTACAAAGTTCAGTGACTAGATTGTAACATTTTCAAGCTGTCCAATAAGCCTTTAACTAACTTACCTAACCCCGTTTCGGAACACCTTAGGTTGTTTCGGAACGGGTGCACGAGTGGCAACCTTATTGACCTTTCTCTTTAGACCGTTTCGATACAGGCTTGACTCGTATCGGAACGGATTGACCACTATTGACTTTAACTTTGACCGTTTCGAAACCCGTATCGAAACAATGGTCTCTAGACGCAAAATGTTCCGAAACGGCATTACTTCATTACGGAACGCCCTTAATCTCGGGTTCAAAGATGTGTACCCGTATCGAAACGAAATCACCCGTTTCGATACGGACATGCCTGTAATGATAGATTTTTGCTGGTTTTAACTCGATTTACCCTGTCGAACGATGTCCAAATGAAACGAAACTTTACATGCAACATTTCATTGGTATAAACATATAGCATACTAAATTTCATGGCTATATGAATACTTTTACTAGGTTTTAACCTTTTTAAGCTAAACATGCATATTAAACCTATCTTCCAAGAACCAAAATGGCCATTTAGGGCCAATGACCATATTACAAAATAGGCAAAGCACCAATACAACAAATGGGCATATATGATTAGTTTAACTAATTTTCCACCTTCCTAGGAGTTCAAAGGTCATAATTACATTACTTGTAGCTTGGTAGTGACTTGTCTTGGTGGCCGATTCGATCTTCCAACGAACAAACCCTTTTAACCTGAAAATGCATGAGATGAGACACGTTAGACATACTTTGCCTAGTGAGGTAGTCACAAGAAATGTAAATAATGGAAATTCCATGGTAACACTTATACATAATCTCAAGCCAACATTATCGATGCTATGCAACAATGCACAAAGTATAATCATGCTTCATTTTCATTCGTAGTCCTTGGATTGAATTAAATCGTGGATACGTGAATTCCTATGCCTCGCCAAATCAATGAATGGTTTAATCCATCCGCCTCGCTAGTATGACCAATAACAATACACATCCCCCCACCTCGCCAAATCAATATAGGCCGTAGCCTTAGGACCTTAGTCCACTTGTACACTGAGCTCATGAATTCTATAGCATGCCAATTGTATCCCGAGTCCATTCCAATCCAATGTTACAATGTACATATTCATTTCAATAGTCAATGATATACTAATGTCCAATGAATTCAATGTAGTCGATGATCAATATATGTGTCTCAACAACAACATCTCATAGATTTGTATCAATAACCATGTCCGATGATTTCAATGCAATAATCCAATGACCATACTTATATCAATGACAATATACAATGACAATGATCAATGTTCTACGACAACTTACCGACACTTACCAACGTGTCCGATTTACCATCCAATGCAATTGCTTCAATAACAATGTTAGCAAAGTAATCTAAAATAGCAAATAATGATCCAGGAAGGCCTTTCGCCTAAACCCAAGACTCTGACTACACTCACCTTACAATCTGAAGCTTCAAGGCTCTCGGATAGCAATCCCTTTGTTCCTAGCTTGTGAAGAAGATGGTGATACCTCTTTCTCCATTTCTTGAGCTGGAAAAAATAATAGGAAACTTATTAGAGTTGATGTTTCGATATCAAAATCAATATCCGACTTCAATAGAGATGACAACGAGGAGATATCCATGGACAATCAAAACCCTAGCTTAGATTACACTCAAAATATCCATGGAATCCAATAACCGATTGAGGAATATAGCTTACCCGATCGATAGCAACATTTCGATATCGATAAAGTGAAGAAATAGCAAAGCTTGAATTTCCTCCAATGGAGGTGTGTGCTTAGATGAAGAAGATGATGAAGGTGAGAAGTGTTAGCTTGGAAGTTTGTCTCGGGTAAGCTATCTCCTTTTGCTTTTAGTTTCTAATTTTTAATCACCAAGCTTTCCTTCAATTGAAGGAAAGTCGTCAGACAACTCCACGTAAGTGGAAACTTTAATTGAAGAGGACTAATCGCGAGGCTAGTCCTACACCTTTCATTCAACTATTATTTTTTCCCTCCAACTAACACTTCTTCCATTTTAGCCACTAAAAGCTCAATATTATTTAATAGAGTTCAATCGCGATGTTTTAAGCCCATTTAGGGTTCGATAACAATAATTAACTAGTCGATGAAATCTTTAAGCTTCGTCAATGTAGTATTTCCGATCATCAAAAATAAATTCCGACTAGACCGAATTTCGGGGTGTTACAACTCTCCCCCTTAAGAGAAATTCATCCTCGAATTTTTACCTAAACTGAAGAGATGCAGATATTGTTATTTCATAGTCTCTTCAGGCTCCCAAGTGGCTTCTTCAACGGTGTGACTCTTCCAGAGCACTTTAACTAACGGTACAGTTTTATTGCGAAGCCTCTTGACTTCCCTTGCAAGAATTTGAACTGGTTCTTCCTCGTAGGATATATTTGGTCGAAGATCTACAGATTCAAGTTCCACAACGTGTGAAGGGTCAGATCGATACTTCCGGAGCATCGATACATGAAAGACATCGTGGATTTTACACAATTTCGAGGGTAGTAAAAGCTGATATGCCACTGGGCCAATCTTTTCGATGATTTCAAAGGGTCCAATGAACCGAGGACACAGTTTCCCCTTCCTGCCAAATCTTAAGACCTTTTTCCATGGTGACACTTTAAGAAAGGATTTTTCACCAACTTCATACTCAATGTCTCTTCTTTTAAGATCAACGTAAGCCTTTTTCGATCAAAGGCGGCCTTTAAACGATCATGAATGATGGTAACTCATTCCTCAGTTTCACGAAGCAAGTCAGGGCCTAACATCTTGCCCTCGCCCAGCTCCGACCAACACAAAGGAGTTCTGCATCGCCTGCCATACAATGCTTCATACGGGGCCATTTGGATGGATGCTTGATAACTGTTGTTGTAGGAAAATTCAACAAGGGGTAGAGATTTCTCCCAAGTCCCACCAAAATCGATAATACATGCCCGTAGCATGTCTTCCAATATTTGTATAGCGAGATTCAATAGCAATGCTAATTTCTAGGATTTCAATAGACAGGTTGTTTGATGAATTACCTGAATTACCCTTTCTGACTGACCGTCAGAATGAGGGTGAAAAGTTGTGCTGAGGTTAACTCTGGTGCCCAGAGCTCCTTGTAGGGTTCTCCAAAACCGAGATTCAAACCGAGGGTCTTGATCGGAGATGATAGACTTAGGCACTCCATGGAGTCAGATTACTTCCTTGATGTATAAGTCAGCTAACTTAGGAAGACCGTATTCCAGTCTAACTGGTATGAAATGAGCTGAATTCGTGAAACGATCTACAATAACCCATATAGCATCATGCTTCGCAGGGGTTAATGGTAGACCACTAACAAAGTCCATGGTTATTTTTTCCCATTTCCATTTCGGTGGATCAATAGGTTGCAAAAGTCCTGTAGGGGCACAATGTTCTGCCTTGACACGTTGACACATGAGGCACTTGGAAATGTGATCAATGATGGCCTGCTTCATGCCTAGCCACCAATATAGCTCACATAGATCCTTATACATTTTCACAGACCCGAGGTGAATGGAAAAAGAACTCGAATGAGCTTCAGCAAGGATTTCGGTGCGGAGAGTCTATCATTAGGTACACAAACTCGATCATGGAAGCATAAGAGTCATTCAGGATTAATTCTGAAGTCTGGATTATCTAATAGTTTAGAGACAATGGCCTGGAGCTCGGAATCTTGTTCTTGCAAGTCCTTAATTCGTGAAATGGTAGACTGAACTTGAAGTTCAGCTACAAGGCAATGGTGCTTCTGAAGTCAGAAGTGAGCGTTAATTGCTCGAGGGGCTACAAGAGAGTGATATAACAATGAGTTAATATACTTCACAATACTTATAACTTCAAGTCCATAATCAATGCTTACCAGGCAAAGGTTTGCGGCTGAGCGCATCAGCTACAACATTAGCCTTGCCCGGATGGTAATCAATGACTAGATCATAATCTTTAAGAAGTTCCATCCACCTCCATTGTAAAAGATTCAACTCCCTTTGCGTCAATAAGTATTTGAGGATTTTGTGACCAGTGAAAATATAGCATTTCTCCCGTAGAGATAATGCCTCCAGATTTTCAATGCAAAGACAAATGCAGCCAATTCCAAGTCGTGGGTGGGATAATTCATCTCATGTGGCTTAAGTTGCCTCAAAGCATAAGCAATAACCTTACCTTCTTGCATCAATACGCACCCTAACCCAAGATGCAAGGCATCACTGTAAACTGTATAGTCTTTTCCAGACTCGGGCTGGGTCAAGACAAGTGCATGGGTCAGGACTTGTTTCAGCTTATCAAAGCTTCGTTGTTGGACCTTGGTCCAAACAAAAGGAGCCTCCTTCCGCAACAATTTGGTTAAAGGAGCGGCTAACAAAGAAAATCCTTTCACGAATCTACGGTAATAGCTAGCAAGCCCAAGGAAACTTCTAACCTCACCAACATTCTTCGGTGGATGCCAATCTACAATAGCTTGAATTTTCTTCAGGTCCACTTGAATACCCGAAGTTGATACGACATGCCCCAAAAAGGCCACTTCGGTTAGCCAGAACTCACACTTAGAAAACTTCGCATACAATTGTTTCTCTCTCAGAGTCTAAAGTACAATACGAAGATGATCTCGATGCTCCGATTCATTTTTGGAATAGATTAAGATATCGTCTATGAACACCACAACAAATTTATCTAGATATGGTCTAAATACCTTATTCATTAAATTCATAAAATCTGTCGGTGCATTAGTTAGTCCGAAAGGCATCACTAAGAATTCATAGTGTCCATATCTTGTACGAAAAGCAGTCTTGGGCACATCACACTCATTGACTTTCATTTTATAGTATCCCGACCTTAAATCAATCTTGGAAAACACAGAGACATCTTTTAATTGGTCGAACAGGTCGTCTATCCTAGGCAAAGGATACTTATTCTTGATGGTGAATTTGTTCAATTGTCTATAGTCAATGCACAGACGCATAGAACCATCATTCTTCTTGACAAAAAGAACCGGGGCTCCCCAAGGTGAAGAGCTCGGTTGAATAAAACCCTTGTTCATAAGGTCTTGAATTTGAGCCTTTAATTCTTTTAACTCCATATCCGCCATCCGATATGGTGCAATGGAAACTGGAGCAGTCCTTGGTTGCACCTCAATACCAAATTCCTCTTCACGGGTTGGGGGCAATCCCGGAAGCTCATCACGAAAAACATCTGGGAATTCATTTACTGTGTCAATGTCATGGATCTGAGGTTAATTCTTGGATTTGGTGGACAATGCACACAACATGGAGTTCCGAGATTCCATCAACATTATCCTTTCCTTGCCAAGGCCTCGATGATACAATTTTTTCTTACTACAATCTACCCCGCCCGATGTTTGCTAAGCCAATCCATGCCTAGAATTACATCAAACTCGTGGATTGGTAAGACTATGAAATCCGCAGGAAACGGGATTCCTTGAATCAAGATTGGACAATTCTTACATACAAGGCTTAGAGCAACACAATCACCTAACAGATTTGTCACGGAGATTTCTGTTGCCAAAGGTTCACTAGACATCCTATGTCTTTTAACCAATTCCAGGCTTATAAAGGAATGTGCAGATCCAGGATCAATCAATACATACAATGAGTGTGTGTATAACATAACGGTACTTGCTATAACATCAGGCTCGTCATCCTCCTCGCGGCCTCTCACATGATACATCTGGGCAGAGGCCTTCGATTCTTGCTTATTACCTTGCTTCCTGGATCTTGTTGCGTGTAAAATAGTCTATCGCAATAGTAGTGCAAGTATACACGATGCAAGTAGTAAAGTGATACGAAGTATCGGATATCGTCTCCACAGGGATTGGGCTAATAGCTTCACCTTAATTCATTGCACGAAAGTAAAGGAAATAATTGAGAGTTGTCACGAAAATAATAAAAAAAAAACGTAAATAAAGAGTAGAGATATCAAGATAGAGAGAATGGGCTGGTATTGAGTTGCTCAGAAGTGCAGGTATTGTATTGCTTAGGAACTCCAGTTCTGTCGCGCGCCTGTCGCTGGTAGCACCTGTCGCGGAAGCAGTCCGTTGATCGTCCCGGCAGCAAACACACCAACTCAGTACTTCAAGTTTGGCAAGAATCCCAGATCTGCCTTGGCCTATCCCTAGGTCCAAGTCTGTCGATGATCACGTCTTGATGATACCTCCCGGCGTGAATCGAAGGATGAACACCGATGTGTATGAATTCTTCTTTAGCCACTTAACCTCGCTCTATCCCTAGGCACGAGATAGTTCAACTATAAACTAGAGAACTTGCTCTTATTTCTTTCGTATACTTAACTCTCCCGATGCTAAGTAAATAGATAACCTCACAATGCTCTCCCGATGCTCTTGCAAGATATTAATAACCAAAATAAGAGAACTTGAAGTTTATTTTATTGAACTAAAAATTCCCAAAACAAAAGCAACCCTTGCAACTACTTTACAAATCAACCCGTGGCCCTAGGGGGGTTTTAGAACATATCGACGGCGGGTAAACGGCGGAGGGGTTTTTGGTTATCGGCTATGGGATAAGGGGTGTATATTCTAGGTTAAAATCTATGCCCTTATATAAGCTTTGGGCTTAAGTATTCTAAGTTAACAAGGATTACAACTTTAATTAAAAGTATGATTCTAATCAAGACTTAATCTTCAAGTATCCTACTTTTCAGCCGCCTTCCTTGTTTCTTGGGATTTCCTCTCCTTGAGCTTTGGCTTGACATATCTTTTGATCCGGGGCTTGGAAAAATATATGGTTTTCACACGACATACGAGCATAATTTTCTCTATCTATCGAGGTCCACTTTGCTTTTCCTCTACTAACTTGATGTCGTCCTCTGCTGTCACGGCAGGTCCATGGCAGCATCGTCCTCATCGTCTGCTTGTCCAGTTCAGCTCTTCTGCTTCTCTGCCCTGCGCCCGCCTTCTCCATCTACTATGGCAGCAACCTGCAAAATCAACCATCTTTTAGTAGAATTCGTGCCTTTAATACATTTGTGATGTTTTGCTGTAAACTAACCTAAATGCAATGCAATGATGCTTGAATGCAGCAGAAATATGGGTTAAAAAGGGTGTAAATAATAGAACTTTTACACACTCAACACACCCCCAAACTCAAGTTTTTGCTTGTCCTCAAGCAATTAAGACCTAAAAGAAAAATGAATATATATATTTTTTGTGTTGGCCTTCAAACAGTGAACTGTCCCTTACCCGTCGCTCATTCTCTGTAATGGCAGCAACCTGTCGGAAAGATTAGGATCTGTCCGGAATCTCCCTATAGTCCTCGTGCAGTGTGTGCATGCTTGTGAACAGTTATATGCCAAGACTCTCTTAGTTTCACTAGAATATTCAACTCTTAACTTGAATTTTTATGCCAAAGTTTATCTTCTTGAAGGCACATTTTCATGCTTCTTTGATTTTTTTGTTTTGACTTGATTTCTCTATTTTTCAAGCTAAAGTTTCACTAGAGCCGGTTTCGGGCACCTCTAGGGCTGTTGAGTCTATTTTGCTAAACTTCTTTCCTAGAGCCAGTGTTAGGCACCTCTAGGGGCTATTCAAGTGCTAAGCTTCCTATTCTAGTTTGGCTAAAAGAAATCTAAGCAGTATAACAGTCACAATGGTGTTTAAGATTTTCAGAACTATAGAAAGGCTCTAAACTTCTCCTAAAACTATCCTAAAGATGCTGCCACGACAGAGCTGTCATGACAGGAAAGTTTACTTCACAGTTTTAAGCCAACAGTTTTTTTCAGACTTTTCTGATTTTTTTTTGAGAACTTAAAAGACACAACAATTAATTAAAGATGTACTAAGACTCCATTAAAATGGAGGGTTGCCACCCCCAAACTCAAGGGTTGCATTGCCCTCAATGCAAATGACAAAATAAAAAGCAAAAATAAATGAAGGCAGTACATCACAAAATATATAAATGGCAGGCAGCAAATAAGAAAATAAGAAACTTAAATTTTTAAGCGATGTCTTCACTGCTGCTGCTGAGGCAGATTTGGCGGCGGATTCTGGTCCTCGGAGCAGGCTGGGTGGGTTGCTCTACGACCTGGATGTCAGAGCTGCTGCCGCTATCCCAAGTGCTGCTGCTGCTGGTGGTGGTGCTGGCCTTGGGCATTAGCTTTCTGTCGGCCGTTCGTTTCTGCCTCTTGACAGGCGTGAATTCCTTCTCCAAATTCCTCCGAATAGGAGGTTCTGCCTCGCTGTCAGCCCAGACAGAGGAATGGGAAAAACCAGCAACATAGGCATCGATGTCATCCGAGGGCTGTCGCTTCGTTCCTCGGGCGGAGGTGTCTACCGGAGGACTGCCAGCTGCCGTCTGGGTAGGTGATGGGGTGGAAGCAGCAGAATGTGTTTGTGGGGATGCAGGAGGTGTAGGTGTGTGGGCAGGGGTGGGGATTGTGAAATAATGGGCAGGGAAGGTGGGGAAGACAACATCGGGATAGTTTAAAGTATTTGTAATAAAATTTACCGTTGAGTTGGCAAAATCCCTGATGAATGTCATCAGCCCCATCTGTTTGTCTTCTACTCGTTGTATGGCAGCAAGGATATGAGCAAATTGGTCTGTCGGAGCGGCTGCTGCGGTAGGTTCATGGGCATATTCCTCGGATGATTCTGCTGGGGTGGCAGCTGGGTTGAAGAAGGAGAGGGGGGTTGCGACTGTCAGCTCCATGAGGCTGATAATATTGTTATCGGTCCAGCCTCGTCCCTTGACCAGTTTATCGGTGGTGGCTTCTGGTAAAGCAGCGCAGCGGCAGATGGATGTGATCATGAATGGTAGGCAGAGGAGGGCAGTTGATCGATTGGTGCAGTCCAAGACGCTCTCCCTCATATAGCGGCCCACATTGATAGGCCGGTTGTTCATGATCGAATGAATGAGGGCTAGCCTCTGCTGGTCCACCGTCGTGTGATGGGAGGACGGCAGGATGCGCTTCTTGATGAAAGCATTCCATAACTTGGCTTCTGGAAGCAGCTGCCCCCTTTTTACAGTGTTGGGGTTCTTTTTGCTCGTATTCCACTCCGTCCCTTCTTCTGTCACCTCTGCCATGACAGCACCAAAAGCGGCAGAGTCGAGGGTGTCCAAAAACTGCTGATGGGCATCGTTGTTGGGAACAAAATAGAGGCCATACATATGGTTGATGCTATCGGCTGTGAATGGTACCTCTTTCCCTCGGACAGTTACTGATGTTGTTGTCCTGCTGTTGATGGAAGCGTAGAACTCTCTCACCAGCGTTTCATTCATTTCAGCTGGCTGCTCTGCATACTGCTCCCATAGCTGAGCCTTTATCGCCCTTGCGATGAATGGTTTGAGCCCCATGTTCTCTGCCTTTCGGATGTATATGAAGCCTCGTTCTTCCCAGATCTCCTTAGTTGCGAAGGATTGCGGGGTGGGTGCTGCCGCTGAAGAGGTTGAAGCAGCACTGCGGCGGGTACGTCTGGAAGACATGTTAGTTGCAAGGGTTTTTAAAGTAATGAAAACAAAGAAAAACGAGAGGGGAGAGCAAGTAAGAATAAGCAGAAGTGAGGAAAATGAAAATGAAAACGGGGTTTTATAGAGGTAGAGTTGATGTCCGTTTAATGCTGTAACAGCAGGCGTGAATAACGGGGCGACTGTTGAGTTTTGGCGTGTCTGACGCGTCTGACACGCATTTATGCGTTTGTTACATGTCTGTCACACGCTTCTGCGTCTGCCGTGTCAGTCTGTTGACAGCCTGTCTTGTCCTTGTCTGCGGCGGCAGCTGGAACGACAAGCATCAATAAATGGGCTCTGTTGGGCTGATGGATGGATGCTGGGCTTGGGTCACTTCTCCTTTTCTTCTTGACTCCTTTATTTCCTAAAAACAGAAAATATGAAAACATTATTCAAATACAATAAACCTAATTTCCTAATAAATAATAAATAATAAAAATAAATAAAAATAAAATTTAGGTTAAATTAGGGATGCCTTGTGGGGCATCTCCTAAAGTAACCACTTCCTGTATTCCTGGGGCTTCAGTCCCCTGATAATGCTTGAGGCGCTGTCCATTGACTTTGAATTGGTGCCCGTCTTTTAATGATCGGATTGTGATGGCACCATGGGGAAAAACTTGTACAACTTGGAACGGGCCAGACCATCTAGATTTTAGCTTCCCTGGGAAGAGTTTCAGTCTAGAATTGAACAACAATACAAGCTGCCCTGGGCAGAACTGTCGTGGCAGCAACTTCCTGTCATGCCACTTCTTAGTTTTCTCCTTGTAAATTCTTGCATTGTCGTAGTCCATTGTCCGTATTTCTTCAATCTCGTTAAGATCTAATAGCCTTTTCTGGCCTGCCTTGTCCAAGTCCATATTCACTGCCTTGATTGCCCAGTATGCCCTGTGCTCTATCTCGACAGGCAGATGACAGGTTTTCCCATAAATCAATCGATATGGAGACATGCCCAATGGAGTCTTGAAAGCTGTCCTATATGCCCATAATGCATCATTGAGGAGTAAAGACCAGTCTTTCCTAGTTGGATTAACCATCTTCTCAAGAATGTTCTTAACTTCCCTATTGGATATCTCAGCTTGTCCATTGGTCTGTGGGTGGTATGCTGTCGTGATTCGATGCTTGACACCATATTTCTTCAGGGCGGCAGCAATAACCCTATTGTCAAAATGTCTCCCTTCATCACTGATTATCGCCTTAGGGATGCCGAACCTAGAAAAGATGTTTTTGTGTAGAAATTTTTGGACTGTCTTGGCATCATTCCTTTGTGTAGCGATAGCTTCAACCCACTTAGAGACATAATCCACTGCTAGGAGGATGTATAGATTTCCACATGAAGATGGAAAAGGTCCCATAAAATCAATCCCCCAAACGTCGAAGATCTCGACTTCTAGAATGTTCTGCAGTGGCATCTCGTTTCTCCTCGAGATGTTACCTATCCGCTGGCACCTGTCACAGTTCTTGTAGAAGTCCTGTGCATCTTTATACAGTGTTGGCCAGTAGAACCCTGACTGCAGCACCTTGGCAGCAGTTTTGTTGCCTCCTAAGTGACCTCCATACTGTGAAGCATGGCAGTGGTGAAGAATGTCTTCTTGCTCTTCCTGTGGTACACACCTCCTTATAACCTGATCTGCACATAGTTTGAAAAGAAGAGGTTCGTCCCAATAATAATGCTTAACATCATTTTGAAACCTCTTCCTGGCTTGATAATTAAGATCAGAATGGAGTATTCCGCTAACTATAAAATTAACGAAATCCGCATACCAGGGGAGTTCAGAAGACTTACCTGCCGCCATGGCTGTTGCGGCAGTGATTGCGGCAGCAAAGAGCTGCTCATCTGGGAAGGTCTCCAGTATGTTTGTCTCATCTATTGGCAGACTTTGACCCTTCTCCAACCTTGACAAGTGATCTGCCACCTGATTTTCTGTTCCCTTTTTGTCCTTGATTTCAAGGTCGAATTCTTGCAATAGCAGGATCCATCGTATCAATCGAGGCTTTGCATCCTTTTTCGCGAACAGATATTTCAGGGCAGAATGGTCTGTGTGCACTATTACCTTCGTCCCAAGTATGTAAGAACGAAACTTGTCAATGGAAAACACCACAGCTAATAGCTCCTTTTCTGTGGTGGTGTAGTTTACTTGGGCGTCATTCAGTGTCTTGCTAGCATAGTATATGACATGAAATAACTTATCTCTGCGCTGCCCAAGTGCTGCCCCGACAGCATAGTCACTAGCATCACACATGATCTCAAATGGCTGTGTCCAGTCTGGTGGCTGTACTATTGGGGCTGTTACCAGTTTTTCCTTCAGAACCTTGAATGCTTCAGTACATTCATCATTAAAGTCAAAGGGTCGGTTCTGCTCTAAAAGATGGCATAGGGGCTTAGTGATTTTTGAGAAATTTGCAATGAATCTCCGATAAAAACCAGCATGTCCCAAGAAACTTCTAATGCCCTTGACTGTGGTTGGCGGCGGCAGCTTCTCGATCACTTCTATCTTAGCCCTGTCGACTTCTATCCCACGGCAGCTAATCTTATGGCCGAGGACTATCCCTTCATCCACCATAAAGTGGCATTTTTCCCAATTTAAGACCAAGTTTGCTTTTTCACATCTTTCGAGTACCTTTTGTAGATTGCCGAGGCAGCTCTCAAAATCATCTCCAAAGACTGAAAAATCATCCATGAAAATTTCAAGGAAGTCCTCCACCATGTCGGAGAATATGGCCATCATGCACCTTTGGAAGGTGGCGGGTGCATTACATAATCCAAACGGCATTCTCCTAAAAGCATACGTTCCGTAGGGGCATGTGAAAGTCGTCTTTTCTTGATCTTCTGGTGCAATAGCAATTTGATTATAACCTGAATAACCATTAAGAAAACAATAGTAAGGTTTACCCGCTAATCTATCAAGCATTTGATCAATAAAGGGTAAAGGAAAGTGGTCCTTTCGGGTAGCTTTATTAAGCTTCTGATAGTCCATACAAACCCTCCAACCGGTCACAGTCCTGGTTGGGATTAACTCATTGTTTTCATTGGTCACCACGGTCATTCCTCCTTTCTTTGGAACGCATTGCACCGGGCTCACCCATTTGCTGTCGGAGATGGCGTAAATAATACCAGCATCTAACCATTTGATTATCTCTTTACGCACCACCTCTTTCATCGCATGGTTTAGCCGCCTTTGGGCATCTATAGTCGGCTTATGGTCTTCTTCTAAAAGGATTTTGTGCATGCATAACGCCGGACTAATGCCTTGAATGTCAGCGATCGTCCATCCAATTGCCTTTTTGTGCTGTCGTAGCATACCTATGAGATGTCGTTCCTGTTCCTGCGGCAGCTTAGAAGAGATGATTACGGGCAACGTATCATTTGAACCAAGAAAAGCATATTTTAGCTGCCCTGGCAGGGGCTTCAGTTCTAAGGCAGGTGGTTCAACAGTAGATGGCTTTTGGATTAAATGGTTATCCGAAGTATAATTTAAAGGTTCGAATAACTTACCTGGACGATTGCCTAACCAGTTTACCTCCTCCTGATCTTCAGTATCAGATGTTTCGGAGTCAGAGGAGTTGCTGTCGTCGGTGCTGTCATCAGTGCTGTCGTGACAGCCCTGTAGGTGGCTGCCGCGGCAGTGCCCGATTTTTATGTCGTGACAGCCCGACCAGATGCAGGGTTGATCAAGGATAACTTCAGTGATAGCCTTGCATTCCTCGTCTGCATCAGCATGCTTCATTGCTTGGAGAACATTCAACTTAATCTCTTGGTCATTCACTCTCATGGTGAGTTCTCCTTTTTCCACATCAATTAGTGATCTTCCCGTGGCTAAGAAGGGTCGCCCAAGGATGATTGGTGCGTTGTCGTCTGCTTCACAATCTAAAACAAGAAAGTCAGCAGGAAAAATAAATTTATCCACTCTTACCAGAATATCTTCGATTTTTCCTTCTGGATGAACATAAGAGCGGTCTGCAAGCTGCAGAATTACTGTCGTGGGCCGCGCCTTTCCAATACCTAATTTCTGAAAAATAGATTTTGGCATTAAATTAATACTAGCACCAAGATCACAAAGTGCCTTACCCACGTATTTATCTCTGATTACACAAGGTATGATGAAGCTCCCCGGATCCTTCTTTTTCTGGGGTGGCTGCCGATGAAGAATACTCATGCAACCATCTGCCATCCTTACCGTTTCAAATTCCCCTAGTTTATATTTCTTTGACATGACATCCTTGAGAAATTTGGCGTAACTGGGCATCTCCCTAACGGCATCTAACAGCGGAATATTAATATGAACCTACTTAAAAATATCATAAATCTTTTTAAGTTGAGATTCTTGCTTAGCTTGTTGTATCCGTTGAGGAAAAGGAGGTGGGGGACGATAATCAGCAATACGTCCTTCCCACTGCATACGAATCTGAGGAGGTTTGGGTTCATCATTTTTCTCCTCTGTCGCTTCTGCTGTCGTGACAGGCTCATCGGCAGCAGTCTGTTTGTTACCTGTCGGGGCAGCTTCCTCGGCAGGTCCATCCAAGGCTGGTTTCTTTACTGTTTCAGCTTCCTTTTCAGGCCCTGGTTGTTTCTTCCCACTCCTAGTAGTTATGGCCTTACATTGCTCATGTGTGGGCTGCCTAGCATTTTCAGTATTACTAGGGAATCCTCCAGTCTGCCTCGGCTTAATATGCTGGGAAACCTGACCCATTTGTGTCTCCAAAGATTTCAGAGTAGCTTCATGATTTGTCATCCGCATCTCTGTTTTGTCCATGAATGTCTCTGTTTTCTTGACAAACTGATTCATATTCTCAATATAAGTACCTGTCTGAGACTTAAAATTGGCCAGAGTCTGTTCCAGTATACTATTAGTGGCAGCTGGTGGCTGCTGCTGCGGCGGCAGTTGCTGTCGTGTCAGCAATCTAGGTCCTCCTTGATTCTGATTGTGTGCTTGGGGATTCAAGGCATTATTAGGATTACTCCAAGAAAACTTAGGATCCTTCCTCCAATTGGGATTATATTTGTTGGAGTTGTAGTTCGGCTTGTTGTAATTTCCAACATACTTTCCCTCTTCTAATTGTATTGGACATTCCTCCGAACTATGATTTCCCTCACAGATGTCACATACCTCCTCGACAGCAAATCCATGTTGTGTATCATCATTCAATAACCTTTTCATTGCTTTAGTAAGGAATGCTACCTGTGATTTCATCGTGCTGTCGGCCTCATAGTCCTTGACAGCTAGTACCCGTTTACCCCCTCTTCTTGCTGTCAGAAACTGCTCCTCATTCTTAGCCAGATTTTTCAAAACTTGCATTGCCTTATCTGGGTCTTTATCCAATAATAGTCCATTTGCTGCTGAATCAATTCGAATACGAGTTTGTAAGTTAGCAGCATTATAGAACTTAGTTACCTGATTCCAAACGGGGAATCCATGCATTGGGCAGTTCCGTAGAAGAGTAGTGAATCTGTCCCAGGCCTCGTGCATTGGCTCGTCGTCTTCCTGTTGAAAAGTAGCAATTTCATTACGTAATCGCTCAGATAAATGCGAAGGATTAAAACGAGATAAAAATTCACGAGATAAATCTGCCCAAGTTCTAATTGAACCCGGCGTAAGTTTATTCCACCAAGTTTTTGCTCTGTCCCTCAAAGAATGGGGAAATAACTGAAGCCTCAGTATCTCCGGATTGACTCCTGGCAGTCTAAACGAACCACAGATCTCTTGGAACGTTTTTAGATGCTCCCTAGCATCATCTGTAACAGCACCACTAAACTGCCCGGCATTGTTGATCATACTAAACATGACAGGTTTCAGCTCGAAGTTATCAACATCTATGTCCGGCAGCGTGGTTTCCAGCTCTACATGATCGTTCAACATGTAGTCACGACAGGACCGTCGTCTGGCTGCTGCAGGCGGGTCGCCGACAGGCGGTATACCATCACCAGCGGGCGGGTTACGGGCCATCTTCTCTAGCTGTTCCTTGAGGTACTCGTTTCTGGCTAAAAGGTGACAAAGTTGTTTCTTGAGATTGAAGGAACGTTCAACTTCCGGATCTAATGGATACTCAGGATCTTCAACTCTTTTAGATCTGCGCATAAACAAGAAAACCTCGTGAAAAGCAAGAGTTGAAAGCACCAAAGAAAAAAAAAGAAAAATTGGAAGAAAAACAAAAACAAAAAGCGAAAAGTGCAATAAAAGAAAGGTGTAGTTATGTTGCCAATCCCCGGCAACGGCGCCAAAAACTTGTTGCGTGTAAAATAGTCTATCGCAATGGTAGTGCAAGTATACACGACGCAAGTAGTAAAGTGATACGAAGTATCGGATATCGTCTCCACAGGGATTGGGCTAATAGCTTCACCTTAATTCACTGCACGAAAGTAAAGGAAATAATTGAGAGTTGTCACGAAAATAATAAAGAAAACGTAAATAAAGAGTAGAGATATCAAGATAGAGAGAATGGGCTGGTATTGAATTGCTCAGTAGTGCAGGTATTGTATTGCTTAGGAACTCCAGTTCTGTCGCGCGCCTGTCGCTGGCAGCACCTGTCGCGGCAGCAGTCCGTTGATCGTCGCGGCAGCAAACACACCAACTCAGTACTTCAAGTTTGGTAAGAATCCCAGATCTGCCTTGGCCTATCCCTAGGTCCAAGTCTGTCGATGATCACGTCTTGATGATACCTCCCGGCGTGAATCGAAGGATGAACACCAATGTGTATGAATTCTTCTTTAGCCACTTAACCTCGCCCTATCCCTAGGCACGAGATAGTTCAACTATAAACTAGAGAACTTGCTCTTATTTCTTTCGTATACTTAACTCTCCCGATGCTAAGTAAATAGATAACCTCACAATGCTCTCCCGATGCTCTTGCAAGATATTAATAACCAAAATAAGAGAACTTGAAGTTTATTTTATTGAACTGAAAATTCCTAAAACAAAAGCAACCCTTGCAACTACTTTACAAATCAACCCGTGGCCCTAGGGGGGTTTTAGAACATATCGACGGTGGGTAAACGGCGGAGGGGTTTTTGGTTGTCGGTTATGGGGTAATCGGCTATGGGATTAGGGGTGTATATTCTAGGTTAAAATCTATGCCCTTATATAAGTTTTGGGCTCAAGTATTCTAAGTTAACAAGGATTACAACTTTAATTAAAAGTATGATTCTAATAAAGACTTAATCTTCAAGTATCCTACTTTTCAGCCGCCTTCCTTGTTTCTTGGGATTTCCTCTCCTTGAGCTTTGGCTTGACATATCTTTTGATCCGGGGCTTGGAAAAATATATGGTTTTCACACGACAGACGAGCATAATTTTCTCTATCTATCGAGGTCCACTTTGCTTTTCCTCTACTAACTTGTTGTCGTCCTCTGCTGTCACGGCAGGTCCATGGCAGCATCGTCCTCATCGTCTGCTTGTCCAGTTCAGCTCTTCTGCTTCTCTGCCCTGCGCCCGCCTTCTCCATCTACTATGGCAGCAACCTGCAAAATCAACCATCTTTTAGTAGAATCCGTCCCTTTAATATATTTGTGATGTTTTGCTGTAAACTAACCTAAATGCAATGCAATGATGCTTGAATGCAGCAGAAATATGGGTTAAAAAGGGTATAAATAATAGAACTTTTACACACTCAACAGATCCGCCTGGCTTGCCTGAGGTTCCCGATGGTACTTGTCTTGGCCCTTTTCCTCGAAAGGGCTAAGCGGGTGAAGAGATGTCTCCGTGCACAGCCACTGACTTAGAGGGATTCTAAGGACAGTCCCTGATAAAATGTCATTGTTCCCCACAAAAGAAACATGCTCCCGCATGCTTGCGACACGGGCATGATGGGTGCCGTTTCTGACAAAAATTACAAACTGGATGTTGAACACTCCGGTTCGAACCTCCAGTACTCTCTACTAAGGCCGCCTTAGACCAGGACTGGGTGATAGTCTGTGGTCTCTCAATGTTCCCTGTACGGGAAGTCTGTGGAAATGAAGCTTGCTTCGAACCTTGATACTTGCCCTTCTTGTTCCACTTGGGGGGGTCGAGAATCGCTCCATGTTCTCTTCTCAGATCTGTTAGACATATTTCCTCTCTGAGCTCTTTGTGCTGCTTCGATTGCTTTAACTCGGTTCACCAAATCCTAGAAGTTGGTGATACCCAAGGCCGTAAACATAGGTCGCAGGTCATCGCTCAACCCAGCAATAAACATTCGACACTTGTCTTCTTCTTTCTTTATAAACTCGGCTCCATATCGGCAATACTTGCAGAAATCATGAATGTACTGCTCGATAGGCCGCCCACCTTGTTTCAAATGAAGAAAAGTGCTCCGCCTTTCCGCGAGATAGTACTCATTGATGTACTTGTTCCGGAATTCCTTAAGAAAGAATTCCCAAGTGACCGATTTCTCAGGGACGGTAAGAATAGTAATCCCCCACCACATAAGAGCCTCATCGGTCATCAATGCAGTAGCACACTCTAGCTTGTGCTCGTCAAAACACTGCAACTGTTTATTCAAAATACGTAAGGTATTATCCAGCCAGTATTCAGCAATTTCCGGGTTATCATCATCTTATCCGGTGAAAGAATAGGCTCAGAGTGAATCCAGTTTGTCCACAGGGGCTCGAACATACTGAGCGACAGGGAGGGTAGGCTGAACTGACGGTGTCGCTTGCATCGCACTCATAAACTGCTTAAACATGTTTGCGATATTCTGATAGCATTCAGCCTGAGCAGTAGGTGCAGCAGGCTCAGCACCCTATACAAGAGGGTCCTGTGGTTGCGATAGATTTTGAGGATTTCCTCCCCTGACCTCATCGCCATGCATCAAGGAGCCGGTAGCATGCTCATCAATGTGAGCTTCATTTGTCTCAAAAATATCTATATGAAAGATCGGATTAGTTGACAAGTCACAATATACACAAAATAAAACTCCTAGGTGGCAAAGTAACATAATAACAATGCAATAGACTTTGGTTTAGTCCTAGAATCGACTAAACTCTAACTCTGATACCACAAATGTAACACCCCATTCCCGGTCTGGTAGAGAATCGGGTCGAAGTGTGTTACCAGAGGACGATGCGACAAACAGTGTTATAAAATTTCATCTTAATCACACGATAAATCAATAGAAGGCGTACAATGTGTGACCAATGCACCTGTTAGTCCAATAATATCAAATAGAATGCACAATTAACAATCTAAGGCCGTTTTACAACTTTTACAAGTATTAAGGACTTATTTGTAAATTTTAAAAAGTTTGAGGTCCTTCGATGTAAAAACCCTACCAAGATGAAATTCGTTACTTAAGGGTTATGCCTACCAAATTTCATCCAATTCGGAGATCAATAGCACCATCAATTTGACTTTACAAAATTCAGTGACTAGATTGTAACATTTTCAAGCTGTCCAATAAGCCTTTAACAAACTTACCTAACCCCGTTTCAGAACACCTTAGGCTGTTTCGGAACCGGTGCACAAGTGGCAACCTTGTTGACCTTTCTCTTTAGACCGTTTCGATACAAGCTTGACCCGTATCAGAACAGATCGACCACTATTGACTTTGACTTTGACTGTTTCGAAACCCGTATCGAAACAATGGTCTATAGAGGCAAAATGTTCCGAAATGGCATTACTTCGTTTCGGAACGCCCTTAATCTCGGGTTCAAATATGTGTACCTGTATCGAAATGACATCACCCATTTCGATACGGACAGGCCTGTAATGACAGATTTTTGTTGGTTTTAACTCGATTTACCCTATCGAACGATGTCCAAATTCAATGAAACTTTACATGCAACATTTCATTGGTATAAACATCTAGCATACTAAATTTCATGGCTATATAAATACGTTTACTAGGTTTTTACCTTTTTAAGCCAAACATGCATATTAAAGCTATCTTCCAAGAACCGAAAAGGCCATTTAGGGCCAATGACCATATTACAAAATAGGCAAAGCACCAATACAACAAACGAGCATATATGACTAGTTTAACTAATTTTCCTCCTTCCTAGGAGGTCAAAGGTCATAATTACATTACTTGTAGCTTGGTAGTGACTTGTCTTGGTGGCCGATTCGATCTTCCAACGAACAAACCCTTTTAACTTGAAAATGCATGAGATGAGAAACGTTAGACATACTTTGTCTAGTGAGGTAGTCACAAGAAATGTAAATAATGGAAATGCCATGGTTACACTTATACATAATCTCAAGCCAACATTATCGATGCTATGCAACAATGCACAAAGTATAATCATGCTTCGTTTTCATTCGTAGTCCTTGGATTGAATCAAATCGTGGATACGCGAATTCCTATGCCTCGCCAAATCAATGAATGGTTTAATCCCTCCGCCTCGCCAGTATGACCAATAACAATACACATCCCTCCGCCTCTTCAAATCAATATAGGTCGTAGCCTTAGGACCGTAGTCCACCCGTACGCTGAGCTCATGAATTCTATGGCATGCCAATTGTATCCCGAGTCCATTCCAATCCAAGGTTACAATGTACATATTCATTTCCATAGTCAATGATATACCAATGTCCAATGAATTCAATGTAGTCGGTGATCAATATATGTGTCTCAACAACAACATCTCATAGATTGGTATCAATAACCATGTCCGATGATTTCAATGCAATAATCCAATGACCATACTTATATCAATGACAATATACAATGACAATGATCAATGTTCAACGGCAACTTACCGACACTTACCAAAGTGTCCGATTTATCATCCAATGCAATTGCTTCAATAACAATGTTAACAAAGTAATCTAAAATAACAAATAATGATCCAGGAAGGCCTTTCGCCTAAACTCGAGACTCCGACTACACTCACCTTACAATCTGAAGCTTCAAGGCTCTCAGATAGCAATCCCTTTGTTCCTAGCTTGTGAAGAAGATGGTGATACCTCTTTCTCCACTTCTTGAGCTAGAAAAATTAATAGGAAACTTATTAGAGTTGATGTTTCGATATCAAAATCAACATAACGATATCAAAATCAATATTCGACTTCAATAGAGATGACAACGAGGAGATATCCATGGATAATCAAAACCCTAGCTTAGATTACACTCAAAATATCCATGGAATCCAATAACTTATTGAGGAATATAGCTTACCCGATCGATAGCAACGTTTCGATATCGATAAAGTGAAGAAATAACAAAGCTTGAATTTCCTCCAATGGAGGTACGTGCTTAGATGAAGAAGATGATGAAGGTGAGAGGTGTTAGCTTGGAAGTTTGTCTCGGGTAAGCTATCTCCTTTTGCTTTTAGTTTCTAATTTTTAATCACCAATCTTTCCTTCAATTGAAGGAAAGTCATCAGACAACTCCACGTAAGTGGAAACTTTAATTAAAGAGGACTAGTCGCTAGGCTAGTCCTCCACTTTCATTCAACTATTATTTTGTCCTCCAACTAACACTTCTTCCATTTTAGCCACTAAAAGCTCAATATTATTTAATAGAGTTCAATCGCGATGTTTTAATCCCATTTAGGGTTCGATAACAATAATTAACTAGTCGATGAAATCTTTAAGCTTCGTCAATGTAGTATTTCCGATCATCGAAAATAAATTCTGACTAGACCGGATTTCGGGGTGTTACACAAGCCCAATATATACCCATGTATATGAGGGTATAGGTGCATAGAGATATAGAGAGGGATAGAGGGAGGGAGTCGGCTAGATCTAATGTTCTAGTTTTCCATAGGGTTTAGGTTTTTGCTTGTAAAGTAGTTGTGAGAAACGATTGTATAAGGTTAAGTTGTTTTTCAATAAAATATTCCAAGTTTGCTTAATCTATGCACTTCATTCTTTCAATTAGTCCACACCAGTCAGTTGAGAGAATCCATTTGTCGGGCACGAAAGTGTAAGGCTCACGAAAGGGTTAAGCACGGTCACGACATGTTGGGGCGTGACTAAATTCGTTCCTAATAAGTTCACAAGTTTCAGCGGCTAAAAGTGATCACCAACCGAGTTTACTAGCCTGTGTTAGGTTCACGCTGAGATTGCTAGGTATTGCCTACGTCACGCTAGCTTTCGAGCATCCTTGCCTAGAAATAGGGAGGATCACTGTCGACTATCTCGCCGGACTTGGAATATCTGCCAGACTTGCCGCCGTGACTTATTTCCGTTTCACCAACCGAGACACCGAAACTTGCAGGGGCAGTGACCCGCTGCGACCGCGTGAAAGGGTCATAGCTGCCGCCCGCCATACCCGCCGAGGCTGCATATCGTGGCAGTGCAATCCAACCTTAACATATGCAATGCAGTCTACACACTACTGAGCAGCAATTACCTGGCCCATTCTATCACTCTGATCTCCCCTAATTTAATTAATTGTGTTTTTAGTTTTATTCCTTTAAACAAACCTAAAATTAATTGTGCATTTAAATTTCTTGTGCAGATATACACTCGAAGGAACTACAACAATCCTCGTGGGATTCGACATCTTTTATACTATAACTTGGTAGGAGTGTGCACTTGCGCTCTCACAAAAAGGGAACACCTACAACGTCATACTTGAATCTTGGCTTGTGAACGCTCCCGATCAAAATAGACAACTTTCGGGTATCAAGGACCTGTTATTTTTGGAAGAAGGAAACATAAGAGTGATAAGTACAATTTGTACTTAGTGAGGCAGTTCCTATAACTGACTAGTTCAATCTTTTAAATGTCTTATTTCATATACTCAATGTTACCTAGCTAGGCTTAGACAAACAAGGCAACCTAGCTAGTTCATTTCATGCTTAAGAAGACTTAGCTAATGTTATGTATATCATGTGAACAAATCATGTAAACATACTCAAAATCCATATCAATCAACTCTACCATTGTAATACAAAAACAAGAAACAAGAAACATACCACCAATATCCAATTTCAACCATGTAACAAGAAATTTTAAATATTGGCATCAAACACTTATACCATTCGAATGAACACATCTTCAAGGACAACAATTATTATTTCATATAGTCATGTAATGTACCCTATCATAACATATCATTTAAACATATTTTCATATCATTCTAATAGGGTCATTACCCATTTAAAACATATCAATCCATGTAACATATGAACATATATCATATCATCATTTCAAGTATCTTGTAGAGTCTTATTGCAAGTATTTTTAAGTTTTGCCTTGGATGATTAAGTAGACTAGGTAATCAAGTCAATAGGTACCAAGTATCAACATATAACAGTAGATGCACAAAGCACCAAAGATCAGTAGATACACAATGTATCAAGGTGCCTAACTACACCATTCAACTTGTAAATTGTAACAGTAGATGCTCAAAGCATCAGTAGGTGACTAACCACCTTTAAATCAGTAGAGCTCAAACTCTAAGGCATGCCCTTCTACCTAAGGACCACTAGTCAACCAAGGACTTATTAAGTCTTTTAATGTTCAACAAGATCAACCAAGTATATAGCAATCACATTGCAAGGCTATATAACATGTTCATGTCAACATTGCACTAGAATCAGTCAAGGTCATTAAACAACCAATTTCCAGCAGGCATATCATATCAATTCAATCATGTACTCATAAAAAATAGTAGCTAAATCTCATATGTTAGCTCATATCATGAAGCACATATAGTCATCTAAGCATACCAAGGCATATAGTTCATCAACAATGGAAACTAGAACTGCTAGTATCAAACAATCCCATTTCCTTTAGTCATTCTTCCTTTACATTTTAATTACAAATTCTTTATTAGATTCATTTCATGGATCATCTTAATTTATCAAATAAACATAAAACATTAGTTAGGACACTAGACCTAACCCTAAGATCAACTACACTCACAATACTCCAAGCTATGCTTGCTCCTTGATCACTATGCCTTTGTTCTTTCTACTTGGTTGTCCAACCCTTGAATCCTCCAAGAAATCTTCACACTCTTTCTCTTAAACATTCAAAAAAAACATATACAAATCATATTAGAACTCATTTCAAGCATAAATATCCATTTATACGACCTCAAACATCAAACATATGAAATTGTCCCTAAACCTGGCAGTTTGAGCACTAGTCACTAATCTGTCGATATATTTTTACTCACATATCCAAAATTTGATTTCTTTACCAATCTATAAATCTTGTTCACACATAATTAAAACCATGTATAGCACATATTTTTCTCATTTCTCAATCAATACAATTTAATGTTTGAAAACAGGGAATTTTACAGGGCCTAATCTGCCAACTTATAACTTAGATGACTTTAGTGTACATTTTATCCTATGTCCTTATTAGTTCGAACTCAGAATTTTATCCTATGTTTACCTTGTATATCCTCTATATTTTTAAGTCTCACTTGGTCCCTAAACATGGCAGGTTAGTCCTTCAACTTAGACATGTTTCCAGATTGGTCCAATTACCCTAGTTAACATTCTAATCACTTTTAACCTATCATATAAGCCATACATAAACCAATCAGTTTATAATTCATTCATTCAACATTTCCCCTGTTTCTAAACAACATTTCCAGAATTAATTATCTATCAAATAAATCCCATAATTTTCCAGAATTATCAATTCTGCCCAAAATTTCCAGATTCACTCATTCACGTAATTAGTTTTATTCTAACTCATTTTCCAGCAGTCCTGTGATCATTTTCATTAATCCAATGCCTCTATCCTCAAGGAAATTCAATTTTCTACAACTTTCGCCTACTAAATATTTTTCAGTTCGGCCTAGAACATGTTCGAAATTCATGATTTCTACAGGGTATCATACAAATACGAATATGGGCAGTATAGGTGTTCTAACTTGTTTCTATTTTGTATTTTCAGTTACGGTTTCAACATTATCATAAACCCAGCATTATTTATGGACAATCAAACAATTTAACAACAATTTCCAGCATTGAACAAATCCAGATTTCATCAAAACATAGATAATAACAAGTAGAACAATCGGGTACAATAGAAATGTACTTACATAGAATCTGTCTACATGCATGAACATATATGAGCTTCTAACTTAATTTCAAGTAAAAATGTGTGTTCTCCAGCCTATGAATTCTCCAGATTTTCTCTCTTCTCTTCTCTCTTTGTTCCGGTGATTCATTTGAGTGAAGAAAGATGAAGAAAATGGAATAACACTTGGTTATCACTTAACCAAGCTTTAGCATGTTGTTTCCTAGAGTAGATGACACGTGGGATTACTTTCATCCATGTAATTCCATTATATTTCCACTACATTAGTATAATATAACATTTATCCATTTAATTTTAATTACCACATTATGATTTCATACATATATATATATATACACGTACATAATCCCACCGAGAATATATATATGTATACATATTAATCCTTTGACTTCCACCAAGTATATATATGTATATATTTACATTACATTTCTATTTCCACCTAGTACACTTATGTATACATTAATCCTTTAAATTTTTTTCTTAACTTATAATGTACACTTTAATATTAACTTGTTATTATCCTTTGTTTATCTTATAACATTACCTATTAGTTCTTTAAATCTTATAGTCATATTAGGTTTAAACACAATTGTTTACACTTTTTCTTTTCAATTCTTAAGATTTCTTCTAGGGTGTTTTTAGGGTGTTACAACTCCCCCCTTAAAAGAAATTCGCCCTCGAATTTTACCTGAATCGAACAGATGAGGATATTGCTTCTTCATCGTGTCCTCAGGTTCCCGCATCGCTTCTTCGACGTTATGATTCCTCCATAGAACTTTAACGAGGGGAACGTTATTGTTTCGAAGTCTTTTGACTTCCCGATCAAGAATTTTGATAGGTTCTTCTTCATTTGAAAGGTCAGGATTAAGTTTAACTTATTCAGGCTCAAGAATATGAGTTTGATCGGATCTATATCATCGTAGCATCGAGACATGGAAGACATTGTGTATCTTATCGAATTCGGGAGGAAGTGTGAGTTGATAAGCTACAGGACCAATTCTTTCGATCACTTCAAATGGTCCAATAAACCGAGGAATTAGCTTTCCTCTTTTTCCGAATCAGAATACTTTCTTCCACGGGAAACTTTAAGAAACACCTTGTCTCCGATTTCATGTTGGATGTCCCTACGCTTCAGATCAGCGTATGACTTTTGTCTATCGAAAGCTTGCTTCAATCGAGAGTGAATGATTTGAACTTGTTCTTCGGTTTCTCGAAGAAATTGTGGTCCTAACACTTTGTTATCTCCGTGTTTGGACCAACATAGGGGTGTTCGACATTTTCTTCCATACAACACTTCGAAGGGAGCCATTTGAATGGAAAACTGATAGATATTGTTGTAAGCGAGTTCTACCAATGTTAGCAATTTTTCCCAGCTCTTTTCGAAGTCGATGATACAAGCTCTGAGCATATCTTCAGGAACTTGAATCACTCGTTCAGATTGTTCGTCACTTTGTGGATGAAAAGCTGTGCTAAGGTTCAATTTAGTTCTGAGGGCTTTGTGTAGCGTCTTCCAGAATCGAGCTGTGAATCGGGAATCTCGATCGGAGACTATAGAAATTGGAACTCCCTGTAAACGGATTACTTCCCAAATGTACAATTCTGCCAAGGCTTCAAGACTAAGATTTATTTGCACCGGGATGAAATGTGTTGACTTGGTGAAACGATCAACGATCACCCAGATAGCGTCGCATTTTCTTGGCGTACAAGGAAGGCCGGTCACAAAATCCATTGTGATCCGTTCCCATTTCCATTGCGAAAATTTAAGAGGTTGGAGAAAACCAGTGGGGACACGGTGCTCGACTTTAACCCGTTGACAGTTCAAAAATATTTTGCTACAAAGTCATTGATAGCCGTTTTCATTCCCGACCACAAATATAAGGGTTTGAGATCCTTGTACATCTTAACAGATCCAGGATGGATCGAAAAAGAACTTTGATGTGCTTCTTGTAGGATTTCATCTTGCAATTCTTTATCATTAGGGACACAGATACAATCTTTGGAGTATAGAAGGTCGTTCGACTTAACAGATAAGTCGGGATTAGACTCAAGCTTAGAATTGATTTTCTGAAGTTCCGGATTAACTTCTTGGAGTTCTTTGATCCTTGAAATCAAAGTTGATTGGATTTGAAGTTCATTCAGATAATTCCAAGTCTTGTATAGTCAGAAATGAGCATTGATAGCCAAAGAAGCTACGAACAAACAAATAAAAGACGTTACTTATGAAATAAGCTATCATTCGAATTGTTTCTTATTAAACAAGAAGATGTTCGAATCCTTCCTTGGACACCAAGGAGGAATTCGAATAGTTCCTCTAAATTTTAGGGTTGAACGTTTTTGGATTTTCAATAAATTCGAGTAACTTATAGAGGTTCGGTTTTCGACTCAGAGGGTCAGTAACCATGTTGGCTTTTCCGGGATGATAGTCGATGGTCAGTTCATAATCTTTGAGTAATTCCAACCATCTTATTTGTCTGAGATTTAAATCTTTCTGAGTGAGTAGATATTTCAGACTTTTGTGATCGGTAAACAACTTGCATTTTTCACCGCACAAGTAGTGCTGCCAAATTTTAAATGGCCGCAAGCTCGAGATCGTGAGTAGGATAGTTTAATTTGTGTGGCTTTAGTTGTCGGGAGGCGTATGCAATCACGTTGCCTTCTTGCATCAGAACGCAACCAAGGCCCGAATGTGATGCATCGCTATACACAACGAACTCTTTACCTGATTCAGGTTGAATAAGAACTGGGGCATGTGTCAGAGCTTGTTTAAGTTGGTCGAAGCTTCGTTGCTGCTTTTCCGACCACTCGAATGTTTTGTTCTTTCGGACGAGTTTGGTTAGTGGCGCGTCAATCACTAAAAACCCTTTCACAAATCTTCGGTAATACCCGGCTAAACCGAGAAAACTTCGGACCTCGCTCACATTTCTCGGAGGTCTCCAATCAAGAATAGCTTGAATTTTCTTGGAGCCGACTTTGATTCCTTCGGCAGAAATGACGTGTCTGAGGAATGAGACTTCGGATAACCAAAATTTACACTTAGTGAACTTGGCGAATAGTTGGTGATCTCTGAGTGTCTGAAGTACAATCCGAAAATGATTAACATGTTCTTCCTTGTTTCGGGAGTATACAAGAATTTCGTCGATGAATACGACAATGAACTTGTCGAGATATGGCTTGAATACCCGATTCATCAAATCCATGAATGCAGCAGGGGCATTCGTTAACCCGAATGGCATTACTAGGAACTTATAATGTCCATATCGAGTTCGGAAGGCTATTTTGGGCACATCTTCTTCTTTTACCCTCATCTGATAACCAGATCGGAGGTAAATCTTGGAGAATACGGCTGCATGTTTGAGTTGATCGAATAGATCTTCGATCCTTGGTAGAGGATATTTGTTCTTGACGGTTACTTTTTTAAGCTTCCGGTAATCGATGCAAAGCCGCATTGTACCGTCTTTCTTTTTCACAAACAGAACAGGAGCACCCCATGGAGAAATGCTGGGTCGGATGATTCCCTTGTCCTCAAGTTCTTGGATTTGCTTCTTCAATTCTTTCAGTTCAACCGATGCCATACGATAGGGTGTAATGGACACAGGATTAGTTTCGGGTTGAATTCCGATCTTGAATTCAACTTTCCAGGTTGGAGGAAGGCCAGGGAGTTCCTCGAGAAAAACATCGATAAATTCAAATACAATAGGCATTTCAAGCAAACCAAAGTCAAGCTCATCTTGTAGTGACATAGCGGCGAAAATAGAGGTTGGTTTCTTGTCTATCAATAGGATGGATTCTTTTTCTAAACCCCGTAAGTATAACCTTTGGTTTTAACAGTCTACCCAGGATTCATGTTTTCCCAACCACTCTAGTCCTAAAACTAGATCGAACTTACATTTAGGTAGCACATATAGATCACCGGAAAAAGGTATGTTTCGAATGTTTACAAGACAATCTCTACAGATCAAATTGATAGGCATACTACCTCCTATAGGGTTCGAAACTATCAACCCAGTTTGTACAGTTTCAGGTTTCAATTTAAGTTCATCTAACAGGTATGAACAGATAAATGAATGTGTTGATCTCGAGTCTATCAAAGCGTAAACAGGTTTAAAGTTTAGCTCAACCGTACCCACGATAAAATCTGGAGATTCTTCTTCTTCCTTGCCACGAATGTGTAGATACGAGCCGGGGCTCGGGATTCTTGGTGAGTAGAAGCTTTCGAATGGGTAGCCTTGCCTTCGGATTAGAATGTCGAGCAGAAGATTGATCATTTCTCTTCGGGCAATCTCGGATATAGTGGTCTTCACTGCCACAAGAAAAACAGAGATTGGACTGGATTCGACATTGGCCGAAGTGTTTCTTCAGACAGACCTTGCAAGTAGGAACTTTCTTCGTATTTCCTGTGCTATTAACAGAGACAACCGGGATGGCCATATTACTCGAGTGTTGAGCTTTAGATGGATAGTTACTTCGAGTAACAGGAGTATAGGTGGAGGAGGCTTCTTTTTTATGTTTAGGTTTCTTCGACCACCGGGATTTATAATCTCCTTTTCGCTTCTTGTCAGCCCGATAACCACTCTTCTGTTTCTCCGCGGTTCTTATTTTAGATTCGGTGGCGATGGCTCGATTCAAAAAGGTTTGAAAGTTCGTAATATCGAGGGTGGTAAACATCTGACTTAATTCATCGCTCAGATCATCAATGAACATTCGACACTTGTCTTTATCGGCTTTGATGTATTCCGAGCCATACTTGCAATATTTGCAAAAATCAGTGACCTATTGTTCAATCGGCCGATTGGCCTGCTTCAAATAGAGAAATTTCTTTCGGTGATCAACCAAATATTGTTCGCTAATGTACTTTTTATTAAACTCATCGACAAAGAATTTCCACGTGACTGACTCGGCAGGGGCGGTCAGAGTCGAGGTCTCCCACCAGCTTAGGGCTTCATCAGCTAGAAGTGCAACCGCGCAATCAAGTTTATGCTCGTCTGAGCACTGAAGTTGTTTGGTCAAAATTTGTGTTGTTCTTTCGAGCTAATGTTCGGCTTCTCCTCGTTTTCGCTGGTGAATGTAAAAGCTCGATGTTGTGCGAGCTTGTCGATCGGGGCTCATTGCGGGGCAGCAACAACCGGAGCCGGTTGTTCTCGTCTTATGTTCAGTACCATTTGATCGAACATCTCCTTCATACTAAGGAGACATTCCCGTTGAGCTGATTGAAGTGTCGGATTTTCCGGTTGTTGAGGGACTTGTTCTCGAGGTTGCTCTCAAGGTTGTTTGGGTTGAATAGGGGCTTGCATTCCAACACTATCCCCATTTTTATTTGATGATCCATTGGGACTTTCATCATCCTGAGCCAAGTTAGTTGTAGACATTCTATTAAGAATTCAGAAAAGATCAGGATTAGAGAGCGAAATCACAAGCAGTTCGGTATAAGACTCCTAGGTGGCATAATGCAATCCTATACGATGCATGACATGTTTCGGACAACTTTAGGACCTATAACCTAAAGCTCGGATACCACTAATTTATGTAACACCCCATGCCCGGGTTAGGAGCGAGAGGCGTTATGCAAATAGAACACATAACACATATCATATAAACTTGTAATCAGAACATGTAAAAGATAAACAATCAGACAATCATAGTGCGCACATATAAATCATATAACAACTAAACACATAGGTGAGCCATTTATAACTTTTATCATATAACATTTAACTTGTACTAACCTTAACTTTAATTTAACATGTGAACCCAAATCATACTAAATTACATTTGGCTATCCTATTATAACACATGTATAGAACAAATCATACATGTAAGAATCAAACATGGCTATACAAGACATAAAGCATTCGACTAACATACTCAAAATGTCTTACTAGTTATAAATGTCTTATTTCATATACTCAAGGTTACCTAGCTAGGCATAGACAAACTAGGCAACCTAGCTAGTTCATTTCATGCTTAAGAAGACTTAGCTAATGTTATGTATATCATGTGAACAAATCATGTAAACATACTCAAAATCCATATCAATCAACTCTACCATTGTAATACACAAACAAGAAACAAGAAACATACCACCAATATCCAATTTCAACCATGTAACAAGACATTTTAAACATGGCATCAAACACTTATACCATTCGAATGAACACATCTTCAAGGACAACAATTATTATTTCATATAGTCATGTAATGTACCCTATCATAACATATCATTTAAACATATTTTCATAACATTCTAATAGGGTCATTACCCATTTAAAACATATCAATCCATGTAACATATGAACATATATCATATCATCATTTCAAGTATCTTGTATGATCATTTCTAATAGGGTCATTACCCATTTAAAACATATGAACATTCTAATAGGGTCATTACCCATTTAAACATATATCATCATTTCAAGTATTTTTAAGTTTTGCCTTGGATGATTAAGTGGACTAGGTAATCAAGTCAATAGGAACCAAGTACCAACATATAACAGTAGATGCACAAAGCACCAAAGATCAGTAGATACACAATGTATCAAGGTGTCTAACTATACCATTCAACTTGTAAATTGTAACAGTAGATGCTCAAAGCATCAGTAGGTGACTAACCACCTTTAAATCAGTAGAGCTCAGACTCTAAGGCATGCCCTTCTACCTAAGGACCACTAGTCAACCAAGGACTTATTAAGTCTTTTAATGTTCAACAAGAGCAACCAAGTATATAACAATCACATTACAAGGCTATATAACATGTTCATGTTAACATTGCACTAGAATCATTCAAGGTCATTAAACAGCCAATTTCCAGCAGGCATATCATATCAATTCAATCATGTACTCATCAAAAACAGTATCTAAATATCATATATGAGTTCATATCATGAAGCACATATAGTCATCTAAGTATACCAAGGCATATAGTTCCATCAACAATGGCAACTAGCACTAACTAGTATCAAACTATCTCATTTCCTTTAGTCCTTCTTCCTTTACATTTTAATTACCAATTCTTTATTAGATTCATTTCATGGATCATCTTAATTCATCAAATAAACATAAAACATTGGTTAGGACACTAGTCCTAACCCTAAGATCAACTACACTCACAATACTCCAAGCTATGCTTGCTTTTTTATCACTATGCCTTTGTTCTTTCTACTTGGTTGTCCAACCCTTGAATCCTCCAAGAAATCTTCACACTCTTGCTCTTAAAAATTCAAACAAAACATATACAAATCATATTATAACTCATTTCGATTATAAATATCCATTTATACAAGCTCAAACATCAAACATATGAAATTGTCCCTAAACCTAGCAGTTTGAGCACTAGTCACTAATCTGTCCATATCTTTTTACTCACATATCCAAATTTTTATTTCTCTAACAATATAGAAAGATTATTCACACAGCTTTAAAATCATATATGGAACATATTTTTCTCATTTCTCAATCAATACAGTTTAATGTTTGAAAACAGGGCATTTTACAGGGCCTAATCTGCCAACTTATAACTTAGATGACTTTAGTGTACATTTTATCCTAAGTCCTTATTAGTTTGAACTCAGAATTTTAGCCTATGTTTACCTTGTATATCCCCTGTATTTTAAAGTCTCACTTGGTCCCTAAAAAGAGCAGATTAGTCCTTCAACTTAGACATGTTTCCAGATTGGTCTAGATTATTCTAGTTAACATTCTAATCACTTTTAACCTATCATATAAGCCATATATCAACCAAATCAATTTATAATTCATTCATTCAACCTTTCCCCTGTTTCTAAACAACATTTCCAGAATTATTAGCTATCAAATAAATCCCATAATTTTCCAGAATTATCAATTTTTCCCAGAATTTCCAGATTCACTCATTCATGTAATCAGTTTTATTCTAACTCATTTTCCAGCAAACCTATGATCATTTTCATTAATCCAAAACCTCTATCCTCAGGGAAATTCAATTTTCTACAATTTTCTCCTACTTAAAATTTTCCATTTCGGCCTAGAACATGTTCAAAATTTAATATTTCTACAAGGTATCATACAAATACGAATCTGGGCAGTTTAGGTGTTCTAACTTGTTTCTACTTTGTATTTTCAGTTTCGGTTTCAACGTTATCATAAAACCAGCAGTATTTATGAACAATCAAACAATTTAACAACAATTTCCAGCATTGAACAAATCCAGATTTCATCAAAACATAGATAATAACAAGTAGAACAATCAGGTACAATAGAAATGTACTTACATAGAATCTATCTACATGCATGAACATATATGAGCTTCTGACTTAATTTCCAGTAAAAATGTGAGTTCTCCAGCCTATGAATTCTCCAATTTTTCTCTCTTCTCTTCTCTCTTTGTTTCGGTGATTCATTTGGGTGGAGAAAGATGAAGCAAATGGGATAACACTTGGTTATCACTTAACTAAGCTTTAGCCGGCTGTTTCCTAGAGTAGATGACACGTGGGATTACTTTCATCCATGTAATTCCACTATGTTTCCACTACATTAGTATAATATAACATTTATCCATTTAATTTTAATTACCACATTATGATTTCATACATATATATATATATATATACACACACGTACATAATCCCGCCGAGAATGTATATATGTATACATATTAATCCTTTGACTTCCACCAAGTATATATATATATACATTACATATATATTTCCACCTGATACACATATGTATACATTAATCCTCTAAATTTTTTTCTTAACTTATAATGTACATTTTAATATTAACTTGTTATTATCCTTTGTTTATCTTATAACTTTACCTATTAGTTCTTTAAATCTTATAGTCATATTAGGTTTAAACACAATTGTTTACACTCTTTCTTTTCAATTTCTTAAGATTTATTCTAGGGTGTTACATACATCATTGAACCGGAGCAACGAAACAATTACCACCTCAACTGCTATGATGTATAAATTCACCAGCGGGAGAAATCTTTCACATTCTACCTCAACCGTTGCGGTTCCCATGGGGGAACTACCTCTAACTCACGTGAGACGACTTATTATAGTGCACTTTAAACCTTATTGCATGCCAGCTATATCTGATAACATTTAACCATTTGTCACTTGCCAATATATAGTTTCAAACCACATTACCTCATTGATTTTCATACGCATCAATCATACCAATATCAAATATTTCATTTCAAATGCAATAAATCATGTATATAGCATTTTCTAAATCATGTTGCAAATCATTTTCTAAACTTATAAATCATCAACATATGAACATTTGCAACATCATTCAATTCTAAAACATGCAAATAACCGTGAGTAATCAAATCTATTTCAAGAGCATGAGAATGTAATTTAATGAAACCGAAAACGAGAGCGAAATCTTCCAATACTTACTTCCGAGCTTAGATCAGCGTTTCAAGCTAAAATCAAACTCCAAAATCACTTTCAAACCTTTAGAAAGCTGAAAACCATGTTTCCACTCACCGAAAACACCAAGCTCTACTTGCCGATCCAAAATCAAGCGTCTGAAGCAATCAAAACCACGCCAAACAATGAAGGATCAATATCCCCTTGTTTTATCCACATACCAAAAGAGGATTAATGCATCGTTATGCATCTATAATCCCAGCAACATCAACTCCTCATTTCATCTAAGTAAAAAACCATCAATCGCCATCCAAAAACTATCGAAAACATCGCCAAATTCAATTTAAACATTACCCAGCCATTACCCAATGAGTTGATCATCAAATCAAAATCATTCAACATCTAAAAACATCCTCGTAACCATCATATAAATCCAGCAGCCTTCTAATAACATAAGCACCCCAAAATCTAACTATTCTCAACCTAGAAAATTAGCGATTCACCTAGTTTCGGGATTTCTTTTGAAAATATATTCTCATATCATCAAAACACACTCTAGATATGTTCTAAATCAATCAAGACCACAGCCATTTCAACCATTAAACAAGATCAACTAATTTCCTCATTAAAAACTCAATTAAAGCAATATTTCATCATTACATAATCAAATCATCATTAAAATCAAATATGTTAGGATATTTGTTTTGATATAATAATTGAAAAATAGTTTTGGACTAAATTGAAAAGATTTCAAAAATGATTTAAAGTCCAAACAACTTGAAAATATGTTCGATGTGTCTTTTAAATGATTCAAAATGGTTTTAATAGCCAAACCCAAGTTTTCTCGTGAACCGTATCGATACGGGTGTATACTGTATCGATCCAATTTAGGGTTTCAGCTATAGTAATTTTCCAGTAGCCAAAATTGTACCGGTAAAGGTTTTCCCGTACCAATTCAAGAAGTAACGTTTCGATACGCTTCTACGCGTTTTGATACACATGGTTTTTAAACCCCCAACGGCTATTTTAAAACAGCCCCAACGACTATTTTTAAATAGGGTCGTATCGTACACTACCAAGTGTGTCGATACGCCAAGGCTGATCAGAGCCAATCGGCTATTTCCCAAAGAAGGGCGTACCGATATAGGTACACGCGTACCGATACCAACCTGCCCAGAATAACATTTATTGCAAGAAATAAAGGCTCTAACGGCTCCAATTTATCCCCAACGGTCATCAACGGCTACAATCACTTTTGGGAAGATAAAATGACCCTTCAAGCACCTTGGAACAAGTAATGATCCTCAAGTCAACATTCATTTGATAAATCATGTCTTAGTAATTATCAAATTGTACATTCTTATATGGACAAACACTTGTGAGCTCAATTGTCAATGTATGCTCAAGTGTATTAGGATCTGGGTGAGTGCTTCAAGAGTGCAAACATCTACCTAAAAGAGGGATTTCCAGTTTGCTTTCAATTCTCTTGTTAGAGAGGTTTCCCAAAGCTTGGGTTGTAAGCTTTGGATGCTAGGCTTGGTGAGTGAGTCTAGGTTGTAACGGTTTCCTCATAAGCCTTGAAAAGGTAACGAATTCTTAGTGAATTGGTGAAATCCTTATTGGGAAGCTAAGGTAGTGGATGTAAGCTTTAGTTAGAAAGCCGAACCACTCTAAATCATCGTGTAAATTTTTCTATCTTTTTGCTTCCACCATAATCACTCAAATTAGCTATTCTCCACCACTTGGCAAGCAAATCGGTTGAGGATATCGGGCTCCACAATTGGTATCAGCGCAAGGCTCAATCGAGAGGATTAACATCCTATTGAGGTGATCTCGGAAACCTCGATCAACCATTTTATCAACCAGTTTCCATGGCGCAATCCATTGACAAGCCACCCTTCTTTAACGGTCAACATTATGCCTATTGGAAGAATAGGATGATGTTCTTCTTGAGAGCAAAGGACTACCATCTTTGGGATATAGTTCTCGATGGACCGTTCGTGCCACAACAAAGCAAGGTGGAATGGAGTGTGGATGACCGCAAGAAGATGAAGCTAAATTGCAAAGCCTTGCACATTGTTTTTTGTACTTTGGACCCGGAAGAATATGCAAAGGTGTCTTCTTGTGAGAATGCCAAGAAATTATGGGACAAGCTCGACGTCACATAGGAGGGAACAAACGAAGTAAAGGAGAACATGATCGGTCTTCTCGACCTTGAGTATGAAAACTTCAAGATGGACTCGGATGAAGACATCAAGAGTATGTTCGACTGTTTCTTCTTACCCATGAGTTGATGTCTAAACCATTGAGAAAGGAGAAGGAGAAGAAGATCAAAGAGAAATAAATTGAAGATCTAAACATTGTTGCTCTTAAATCCTCCACAAGTCATCTAGAAAATTCAAGTGAGGAGGAAAGTGAAGATGAAGAGATGGCCTATCTCTTTAAGAAATTTGTCTCATTCATGAAGAGAGAAGTGGAAGAATCCAAGCATGAATCGAAGAAGAAGATGAAAGATTCCCTAAAGAGCTATGAATGCAAGAAGAAAGGACACACCAAATACGATTGCCCTCGCTTCAACAAAAAGGGATCATCTTCAAAGAAAGCATATGTGACAACATGAAGTGATGAAGAAGACTCCACCGACAATGAGATAGCCCACTTATGCTTAATGACTCTCCAAGAGGGTGAGGTAACTTCTAACTCATCTATTTCAAATTCTTATGACGAAATGATTTTTGAGTTCAAGGCTTTATTTTTGAAAAATAAAAAGTTGATTTCAAAATTGAAAAACGAAAATGCTTTGCATTTGAAAACCAATTTGGAGTTTGAAGCAAAAATTAAGGATTTTGAGCTTAAAGTCTTCAATTTACAAAATTTGCTTCAAAGTTTAGAAAAAGATCATCAAGAAGAGGTGGATGATCTTAAGAAGGAAAAAGCTTTGATTTCCAAGAAACTTGAAAATAAAAACAATTTTGGAAAAACAAACTTCTATCAAAGACAATCTAGTGCCCCTAGATTTTTTAACGGAAATTTTTTTAGAAGTCTTTAGTTCCCAAAAGGACTAATTACTTTAAACAAAAAGGATGAAATTGAAAAATGGATTCCTAAGGGAACTAAAGTTTGTGCTACTAATGCCTATGGATCCAAAGCAATTTGGATACCAAAAATTAATTGATTGTCTTGTTTTAGGTGTGATGGAGCATGATCAAAAAATGATAAAATTAAGGGGGGCTCTATACACACAAGAAAGATCACTTGAAAAAGGAATGCTTCACATCCTACCTTTGGTTCAAGTGGTAAAATTTAGTTGAATTTATGTTTTTTAATTTGTTTTATTTCAACTAGTTAATCATGAATTGTCAGACTAACATTCTTCTGATGCTTGAGTGAAAGGGGGCTATTTTTTAATTAAAATTCTTAATTTTGTCAAAATTTGTTATCAAAACTCTCCATTGTTATGGACTTAAAAGTTTTCAAACTTTGGTTTGAACCATTTTTGATATAACAAAAGGGGGAGAATGGGTTGAAAAATTGAATTTTCAAGTGAAGAAGGGGGAGCTCTTGAAACAAATTAAATTTTCAAGTGAAGAGGGGGGAGCTTTTGAAACAAATTAAATTTTCAAGTGAATAAGGGGGAGCTTTAACTATTTTTAAATTTTAAACTCTTATTCAAAATTTATTTTTACAAAGGGGGAGAATCTCAAAAACAATTTTTCAAGTTGGTTTTATTATATCAAAAAGGAGGAGATTGTTAGGATATTTGTTGTGATATAATAATTGAAAAATAGTTTTGGACTAAATTGAAAAGATTTCAAAAATGATTTTAAGTCCAAAAAACTTGAAAATATGTTTGATGTGTTATTATAAGGCTTCGAAAAGATTCAAAACGATTTTAATGGCCAAACCCAAGTTTTCTCGTGAACCATACCAATACAGGTATATACCATATCGATCCAATTTAGGGTATTAGCTATAGTAATTTTCCAGTAGGCAAAAACTGTATCGGTACGGGCTTGTCCATACCGATACGAGAAGGAACGTTTTGATATGCTTCTACGCGTTTCGATACGCCTGGTTTTTTAAACCCCCAACGGCTACTTTCAAATAGGGTCATACCAATACACTACCAAGTGTATCTATACGCCAAGGCTAATCAGAGCCCAACGACTATTTCTCAAAGAAGGGCATACTGATATAGGTACACGCATACCGATACCAGCCTGCATATAACAACATTTATTGGAGGAAATAAAGGCTCCAACGGCTCTAATTCATCACCAACGGTCATCAACGACTAGAATCACTTTTGGAAAGATAAAAGGACCCTTCAAGCACCCTGGAACAACTAATGATCCTCAAGTCAACATTCATTTTATTAAATCATGTCTTAGTGATCAAATCATACATTCTTGTATAGACAAACACTTGTGAGCTCAATTATCAATGTATGCTCAAGTGTATTAGGATTTGGGTGAGTGCTTCAAGAGTGCAAACATCTACCTAATAAAGGGATTTCCAGTTTGCTTTCAATTCTCTTGTTAGAGAGGTTTCCCAAAGCTTGGGTTGTAAGCTTTGGATGCTAGGCTTGGTGCGTGAGTCTAGGTTGTAACGGTTTCCTCCTAAGCCTTGAAAAGGGGACGAATCCTTAGTGAATTGGTAAAATCCTAAGTGGGAAGCTAAGGTAGTGGATGTAGGCTTAGGTTAGAAAGTCGAACCACTATAAACCATGGTGTAAATCTTTCTATCCTTTCGCTTCCATCACAATCACCAAAATTAGCTCTTCTCCACCACTTGGCAAGCAAATCAGTTGAGGATATCGAACTCCACACAATAAAAAGATTCAAGAACTTGGGAATTTTAGTAAAGAACCTTTGATTAGAGGAGAGAAACGAAAATCACTTGTATCATCCCAAAATCCAGTCTAGTCAGAATTGGGTTTCGGTAATCAGAAACCCTACACCGGGAAGTCCTAAATATCGTAATCTCATTTAGATATCGATTTTGATAACGTTATTGTGGTTACGATATCATAATCTCGTTTCTAACACACTCCTGTTGAATTCCTAACTCAAGAAATTGACAACGAGCATCCATCGGCTTCACCGAAAGCTAGGAATAAAGGATTTGTTATCCGAGAGCCGTAAAAGCATCAGATTGTCAATGTGAGTGTAGTCGGAGTCTCGGGATTAGGCGAGAAGCCTACCCAACTTCATTATTGTTGAATTCAATCAAATAGCTAACATTTCTTTTAAGGATATTGCATCGGATTGGTAAACTGAACTGTTGGTAAGCATCGGTATGTTAGATTGTAAATATTGACATTGTCGTCGTGCGTTGATATCAGCATAATTATTGTTATTGAAATATTGTAAATGAATCATCAGACATTGATATAGACATTGAAATCATGAAACATAGACATTGAAATATGGTTTATTAGTAACAACATTGAAGACATTAGTCATTGGAAATATCATTGAATATTGAATTTGGATATTGTCATTGGAACCTTCGATTTGGACAGACATTGGATACAATTGGCATGCCATAGAATTCATGAGCTCAGTGTACGGGTGGACTACGGTCCTAAGGTTACGGACTAAATTGATTTGGCGAGGTGGGGGGATGTGTATTGTACTTGGTCATTGGAAAGGCAGAGGGATTAGACCATTCATTTATTTGGCGAGGCGTAGGAATTCGTGTATCCACTATCTCGATTCAATCCAAAGGATAATAACTAATATGATATATTGATCATTGAATATTGAAGCATAACATTGATGTTATTGAGCATAAGAAGATGTACATGTATCATTCTTTGATATTTACATTGTATATGGCTACCTCACTAGGCAATGTATGCCTAATGCGTCCATCTTCCATGATTTTCAGGTTGAAAGCTCGTTGTGGTTGAAGATCGGATAGTCGAGGCGAGACAAGTCACTACAAGCCAAAAGTAATGTATTTTGTCCTTAAGAACTCCTAGGAAGGTGGGAAAGTAGTTAAACTAGTCTTTTGTGCCCTTTTTGTTATGCTTATAATGTGTAAGGGTTGAAATGTTGTTAAAGGCCTAAAAATGACTCTTGGTGAAGTTAAAAATTGACAAAAATAGCATATATGGCTCCCATAGGTAAAAACCTACTAAACGTATTCGAATGATCTCGAAATTTTTCATGCCAGTAGTTTATAGCATTGAAATATTGTCTGTAAAGTTTCATTGCATTTAAACATCGTTCGATGGATCAATTCGATTAAAAACCAACAAAATTCTTTCATTATAGGTCAAGCCGTATCAAATCAGGGTGATGGCGTATCGATACGGTTAAGCCTAAATAGACCTGAGAAACAGGGTGTATCGATATGATTTAGATCCGTTTTGATAAGATTTGCTACTGCCAAAGCTTGTTTCGATACAGGCCTAACTTGTATCGGAACGGGTCATTAGTCAAGGTCAACGAAGGTCAACCCGTACCGAAACAGGACTTACCTATTTCGATACAGGGTACGAGCAGATTCAATCTAAGTTAAATTATCGTACACCCGTTTTGAAACGACGTCAGAGTTTTTTGATACAGGGTTAGTTAAGTTGGTTAAAAGACATAGATTGAAAGGTTTACATTGTTCACAGATTGATCCCTAAATTTTGGGAGACTCAATTGGATGGTTAAATGAACTCCGAATAACATGAAAATTTATATACTTAATGTTGTTGTATTGAATTTCGTTTGGCATAAGCAATTGCATTAAGTGGCCTCTAAATTATCAGATTTATAGTTTAGTCCCTAAAACTTTTAATAGTTAAGAATTGGTCCTAAATGATTAGTTATTGTATCATAATGGATAAATTGGACCAATACTTATGTTTAGTAATGTTTTATAGGTATAACATTGATTATATATTGTTTGTGGATTGAAATTATCGCATCGATCATCGTATTGTTCATCAGTAGCATTTTTTGACTCGGTTTTCGACCAGGCCGGGAAGGGGTTGTTACTTTTGTGGTATCAGAGCTAGAGTTTAGTCGATTCTAGGACTAAACTGAAGCTCATTGCATTGTTATTGTGTTACTTTTCCACCTAGGAGTTATATATTGTGTATATTGTGACTTGTCGACTAATCCGATCTTTTTGTAATATAGATATGTCTCAAACTAACGAAGCTCATATTGACGAGCTTTCCACCGACTCCTCGACTCACGGCGAGGAGATAAGAGGAGGAGACCCTTCGAATCCTTCGAATCCTCAGAACCCTCTTGTTCAGAATGTTGAGCCTGTAGCACCTACTGCTCAGACTGAATGTTACAAAAACATGGTTGATATGTTCAAGCAGTTTATGACTGCTATGAAGACCGAGCAAGTGATTCAACTCATCACTCCCGCTGTCCAACATACTCGAGCTCCTATCGATAAGCTATCTTAGTATCGAGCTTATACCTTTACCGGTCAGGATGATGATAACCCTAAAATTGTCGAGTATTGGTTGGATAACACCCTCCGGATCCTGAACAAATAGTTGCAGTGCTCAGACGAGCACAAACTCGAGTGTGCCCTTGCGTTGTTGGCTGATGAGGCACTCCATTGGTGGAAGACTACTACATTGGCGATCTCTGATGATGTTGTGACATGGGAGTTCTTCCTTAAATAAATCTGTAAGAAGTACGTTAGTGAATTCTATCTCGCTGAAAGGCGAAGTATCTTTCTCCACCTCAAGCAAGGCGGACGACCAATCGAGCAGTACATCCATGACTTCTGTAAGTACTGTAGATACGGTGTTGAATATATCAAGAAGGAGGAAGAGAAGTTTCGAATGTTCATTGCGGGGCTCAATGATGAGTTACGTCATATGTTTACTGCATTGAGCATCGTTGATTTTTCAAGACCTAGTGAACCGAGTTAAAGCCACCGAAGCTGCACAGAAAGCTTAATGGGCCGGTGGGTTTGGTAAATCGGAGAAGAGGTTTAGGGATGATTCTCGACCTCCCAAATGGAACAAGAAAGGAAAATATCAAGGCTCGAAGCAAAACGTTTAATCCGCAGCCCTCCCGTTCTAGAAATATTGATAGGCCTCAATTTGTGACTCAATCCTTTGCTAAGGAAGCATTTATTGATAGCACTGGAGGTTCGAATCGAAGCAACCAACATCCAGTTTGCAACTGCTGCCAGAATAAGCATCCAGTGGGTCAATGTCGTAAGCAAACTGGAGCTTGTTATTACTGTGACGAGCAAGGTCACTTCATCCGTGACTCTCCACTGAATGCAACCAAGTCTATAGCCACCCCGACTACTGATGCCTCTCCTGCTCAATTCTTTTGAGGTAAGGGATCAAAGCAAGGATCATCGGGAACCTTTAAGAGATAGAGTGGTTCGGGGAAACCATTCAACAAGCAAGACACGAAAGCCTCTGCCCAAATGTATCATGTGAGGAGCAGGGAAGAGGAGGACGAGCTTGATTTTATTGTAGGTACCATTGAGTTATATTCACATCCTTTATATGCATTGATTGATCCCGGTTCTACTCACTCTTTTATAAGTACCATAATAATCAAGAAGTATAGCATGTCTTCTTAGCCAATAATATCGAGAATCTCTATAACCAATCCTTTAGGAGATTGTGTCACTTTGAGGGTAGTATGCAAGAACTATCCCTTAATGATCCAAGAAATTCCTTTCCCGGCCAATTTGTTGGCTTTATCGATCCACAAGTTCGATGTTATCCTAGGTTTAGATTGGCTTAGTGAGCATCAAGCCCGGGTGGATTGTTGTAAGAGGAAGTTGTATCTTCGGGGTCTTGGCAAGGAAAGCGTTGTTTTGATGAATGTGAAGAATCCTTCATTGTGTGTTTTGACGTTATAAGCCAAAAACGAATCTCAATTATGGGACATTGACATTGTATGTGAATTCTCTGATGTCTTTCCTGATGAACTTTCGGGATTACCCCCAACCCGTGAAGTGGAGTTTGGCACTGAGGTGCAACCAGGGACTGCTCCAGTTTTTATTGAACCATACTGAATGGCAGCCATTGAATTAAAGGAGTTGAAAGCTCAAATTCAAGAATTGTTAAGTAAAGGCTTTATCCAACCGAGCTCTTCGCCTTGGGGAGCACCAGTTCTCTTTGTAAAGAAGAAAGATGGTTCTATGCGATTGTGTATCGATTACCGGCAGCTGAACAAAGTAACCATCAAGAACAAGTACCCATTGTCTAGAATAGACGACCTGTTCGATCAACTAAAGGATGCCTTTGTGTTTTCCAAGATCGATTTAAGGTCGAGCTATTATCAAATGAGAGTGAAGGAATGTGACGTACCTAAAACTGCCTTCTGTGCAAGATATGGACACTACGAATTCTTAGTGATGCCCTTTGAGTTAACCAATGCACCGGCAGCTTTTATGAATTTAATGAACCGGGTCTTTAGACCCTATCTTGATAAATTTGTAGTGGTGTTCATATATGACATACTAATATATTCCAAGAATGTTGTGGAAAACCGAGATCATCTTCGCATCGCGTTTCAAACTTTACAGGAGAAGCAATTGTACATAAAATTCTCTAAGTGTGAGTTTTGGCTCACTGAAGTTGCATTCCTTGGACACATTGTGTCGGCTTCGGGTATTTAGGTGGACCCGAAGAAAATTCAAGCTATCGTAGATTGGCATCCACCGATGAATATTGGGGAAGTCAGAAGCTTTCCTGGGCTTGCTGGCTATTATAGAAGATTCGTAAAAGGGTTCTCTATGATAGTCGCTCCTTTGACTAAGCTATTGAGGAAAGAAGCTCCTTTTGTTTGGACTGAGGATCAACAACGAAGTTTCGATCAGTTAAAACAAGTCTTGACTCATGCACCAGTCTTGAACCAACCCGAGTCTGGAAAAGACTACACAGTTTATAGTGATGCATCACATCTCGGGTTAGGATATGTATTGATGCAAGAAGGAAAAGTCATCGTTTATGCTTCGAAACAACTTAAACCACACGAGATGAATTACCCTACTCATGACCTTGAGTTGGTTGCAGTTGTCTTTGCATTGAAAATCTGGAGACATTATCTCTACGGAGAAAAATGTTATCTCTTCATCTATCATAAAAGCCTTAAGTACTTGTTGACCCAAAAGAAGTTAAATCTTCGACAACGAAGATGAATGGAACTCCTTAAATATTATGATCTTGTCATCAATTATCATTCGGGCAAGGCCAACGTTGTAGTTGATGCACTCAGCCGCAAACCTTTTCCTGGTAAGTATTGATAATGAGTATAGAGCTATATGAATTGGATGACACATTGACTCGTTGTAATGTCATTATTTTGTATCCCCTCGGGCAATTAATGCTCACTTCCGACTACGGAAGCATTATTGTCTTGTAGCTGACCTTCAAGTTCAGTCTACCATTATTTCACGAATCAAGGTTTTGCAAGAGCAAGACCCTGAGCTCCAGTCCATTGTCTCTAAGTTATCGGAAAATCCCAACTTTAGAATTAATCCTGAAGGGCTCTTGTGTTTCCGTGACCAGATATGTGTACCTAATAATGAGTCTCTTCGCACTGACATTCTCTATGAAGCTCATTCAAGTTCTTTTTCTGTCTGTGAAGATGTATAAGGACCTTCGTGAACTCTATTGGTGGTCGGGCATGAAGCAGGCCATAGTCGATTACATATATAAGTGTCTCACGTACCAACGTGTTAAAGCAAAACACTGTATTCCTACCGAATTGTTGCAACCTATTGACCCGCCGCAATAGAAATGGGAGAAGATCACTATGGATTTTGTTAGTAGTCTACCTTTAACTCCCGCAAAACATGATGCCATATGGGTCATTGTAGATCGTTTCACCAAGTCAGCTCATTTCATACCGGTTAGAATAGATTACGGTCTTCCTAAATTAGATGACTTGTACATTAAGGAAGTGATCCGATTCCATGGAGTACCCAAGTCTATTATCTCTGATCGAGATCCTCGTTTTGCATCTCGGTTCTGGAGAACCTTGCAAGGAGCTTTGGGTACCAGGGTTAATCTTAGTACTGCCTTTCACCCTCAATCGGACAGCCAGTCAGAAAGGGTAATTCAGGTAACTATCGAAAGAATCATCCATTGAACCCTTGGAAATCTGTGTTGTTTTTGAACTCTCCTATACAGATCTTAGAAGATATGCTTCGAGCATTCATCATCGACTTTGGTGGAACTTGGGAGAAATCCCTATCCCTTATTGAGTTTGCCTACAATAACAACTATCAAGCTTCAATCCAGATGGCTCCGTATGAGGTATTGTATGACAGGCGATGCCGAACTCCATTGTGTTGGTCTGAACTTGGTGAAGGCAAAATGTTGGGCCCTGACTTGCTTCGGGAAACTAAAGAACGGGTTACCATCATTCATGATCGCTTGAAAGCTACCTTTGACTGGCAGAAGGCTTATGCCGATCTTAAAAGAAGAGACATTGAGTATGAAGTTGGTGAAAAAGCCTTTCTTAAAGTATCACCATGGAAGAAAGTTTTGAGGTTTGGCAAGAAGGGAAAATTGAGTCCCCGATTCATTGGATCCTTTGAAGTCATTGAAAGAGTTGGCCGCGTGGCATATCGATTATAGCTGCCCTAAGAACTGAGTAAGATTCATGATATCTTCCATGTATCGATGCTCCGAAAGTACCGTTTCGATCCTTCACACATTATCAAACCTGAATCTGTGGAAATTCAACCAAATTTTTCCTACGAAGAAGAATCGGTTCAGATTCTTGCAAAGGAAGTCAAGACACTTTGCAAAAAATCTGTGTTGTTAGTTAAAGTGCTCTGGAGAAGCCACGCCATTGAGGAGGCTACCTGGGAACCGGAGGAGATCATGAGGAAGCAACATCCACATCTCTTCAGTTCAGGTAAAATTCGAGGACAGATTTTCTTAAGGGGGGAGAGTTGTAACACCCCAAATCTGATCTAGTCAAAATTAGGTTTCGGCAATCCAGAACCCTACACCGGGAAGTCATAAATATTGGCCTAACATCATTGGTGTAATTAATTATGTCGATATTGAACTTTATTGAGTCGATTCATCATCCTTGAATCTTATTGAATAATATTGAAACATGTTTAGTGACTAAACTATGAGAATTAAAAGTATAATCTATCGGGAACTAAAGGGCTAACCTTGCGATTAGCCCCTTTTCATTAAAATTCTCATACGTGGGATAATCTGGAGAGCTTCCTTCATTGAAAGGAAAGCTTCACAATTGAAAAACTAAGTAAATAGTTTAGTTGGAGGCTCACCGAAACCAAAATTAAGTAAACACCTCTCTTCTTCATCTTCATCGTATTTTACCTTCAAGCACACACATCCGTTGGTGTTTTATTGAAAGCTTGAGTTTTCTTCAAGATATTAATGTCAAAACGTTGCTATCGATCGGGTAAGCTATATTCCTCAACCAATCATCGCATTCCATGGATGTATCAAGCTTAATCTTAAGTTAGGGTTTTTCCTATCCATGGTCATATTGATAACTAATGATTATTACTAGTTTAGATATAGATTTTGATAACGTTATTGTGATTACAATATCGTAATCTCGTTTCTAACACACTCCTATTGAATTCCTAGCTCAAGAAATTGACAACGATCATCCATCAGCTTCACCAAAACTAAGGAATAGAGGAGTTGTTATCCGGGAGCCGTAAAAGCATCGGATTGTCAAGGTGAGTGTAGTCGGAGTCTCGAGAATAGGCGAGAAGCCTACCCGACTTCATTATTTTTTAATTCGATCAAATAGCTAACATTTCATTTAAGGATATTGTATCAGATTGGTAAACGGACCTATTGGTAAGCATCGATGAGTTAGATTGTAAGTATTAGACATTGATATTGACATTGTCATCGTGCATTGGTATCGGCATAATTATTATTATTATTATTGAAATATTGTAAATGAATCATCGGACATTGATATAGACATTGAAATTATGAAACATAAACATTGAAATATGGTTTATAAGTAACAACATTGAAGACATTGGTCATTGGAAATATCATTGAATATTGAATTTGGATATTGTCATTGGAACCTTGGATTTGGACGGACATTGGATACAATTGGCATGCCATAGAATTCATGAGCTCAGTGTACGGGTGGACTACGGTCCTAAGGCTACGACCTATATTGATTTGGCGAGATAGGGGGATGTGTATTGTACTTGGTCATTGGCGAGGCGGAGGGATTAGACCATCATTGATTTGGCGAGGCGTAGGAATTCATGTACCCACTATCTCGATTCAATCCAAGGGATAATAACTAATATGATATATTGATCATTGAATATTGAAGCATAACATTGATGTTATTGAGCATAAGAAGATGTACATGTATCATTCTTTGATATTTACATTGTATATGGCTACCTCTCTAGGAAATGTATGCCTAATGCATTCATCTTCCATGCTTTTCAGGTTGAAAGTTCGTTGTGGTTGAAGATCGAATAGTCGAGGCAAGACAAGTCACTACAAGCCTAAAGTAATGTATTTTGTCCTTAAGAACTCCTAGGAAGGTGGCAAAGTAGTTGAACTAGTCTTTTGTGCCCATTTTAGTATGCTTATAATGTGTAAGGGTTGAAATGTTGTTAAAGGCCTAAAAATGACTTTTGGTGAAGTTAAAAATTTGCAAAAATGGCATATATGGCTCACATAGGTGAAAACCTAGTAAACGTATTCGAATGATCACGAAATTTGGCATGTCATTAGTTTATAGCATGGAAATATTGTGTGTAAAGTTTCACTTCACTTGAACACCGTTCGATAGGTTAATTCGATTAAAAACCAGCAAAATTTTGTCATTACATGTCAGGTCGTATCGGTACAAGGTGATGGCGTATCGGTACGGTTAAGCCTAAATAGACCTGAGAAATAGGGTGTATCGATAAGGTTTAGAGCCATTTCGATATGATTTTCTACTGCCAAAGCTTGTTTCAATGCAGACCTAACCTGTATCGGAACGGGTCATTAGTCAAGGTCAACCCATACCGAAACAGGACTTACCTGTTTCGATATAGGGTACGGGCAGATTCAATCTAAGTTAAATTATCGCACACCCGTTTCAAAATGGCATCAGACTGTTTTGATACAGGGTTAGTTAAATTAGTTAAAAGACATAGATTGAAGGTTTACATTGTTCACAGATTGATCCCTAAACTTTGGGAGACTCAATTGGATAGTTAAATGAACTCCGAATAACATGAAAATATATACTTACTATTATTGTATTGAATTTTGTTTGGCATAAGAAATTGTATTAAGGGAACTCTAAATTATCAAATTTAAATTTTATTCCCTAAAACTTGTAATAGTTAAGAATTGGTCCTAAATGATTAATTATTGTTTCATAATGGATAAATTGAACTCAGACTTATGTTTGTTAATGTTTTATAGGTATAACATTGATTATATATTGTTTATGGATTGAAATTATCGTATTGATCATCGTATTATTCATCGATAGCACTTTCTTACTTGGTTCTCGACCAGGCCGGGAAGGGGGTGTTACATCACCTCTAATGGATTTCTTTCCCCTTAATTGGCATTGTTTGCATGAAATCTTCAAGACATCAAGTGTAGAAATCCAAGAATCAAAAAGGAAATCAAAAGAATTGATTCCTATTAATTTTGAGTGAAAAAGATAGTTTGGCTGCTGAGAAAAATGGAGAGAAAAGTTGAGAGAAAGTTGGTTACGTAAGAAAATGATTTAATCTTTAAAACTCTTTTAATTAATTCTTTTTTATTTATATTTAATAAAACATTTAAAAATTATTTAAAATTTGGTTACGTAAGAAAAATGGAGAGAAAAGTTGGTTACGTAAGAAAGTTGGTGTATTAGCTCCTCAAAGATTCTAAGTTTTGACCATTTTTCAATTTAGTCACCAAAATAGTTTTGAAGACTTTACATTTTAGTCACCAACTCAAAATGTCATTTAATCCCAATTTATTTTTATCAAATTGAGTTTACCAAAAAAACCTCAATATATTATCCAAATATTTTAGACTATTTTCTATATTTTTCTTCCCCCAAAAATCATTTAATTTGAACTAATCCCCGAAACTAGGTCTAATCCAGTTAACCCGAACCGTCTAGTCTATCTGACTAACTTATAGGCCCAAATTCAGGGTGTTACAACTCTCCCCCACTTAAGAAATTCCATTCTCAAAATTTAGCTGGCAGAAAAAGATAAGGAAACTACTTCTTCATGTCTTCCTTACTTCCCCACGTGGCTTCCTCCACACCTCTATGTCGCCACAACACTTTTACCAACTCGATTGTCTTACCGAGAAGAACCTTGCTGCTAACATCCAAGATTTCCATCGATTCCTCATCATAGGTCAAATCTAGATTCAACTTAATCTCCTTAATAGGCATCACATGTAATGGATCCGATCTATATTTTCGGAGAATCGATACATGGAAGACATCATGTATCTTCTCCAACTCTGGAGGTAACCCCAATCTATACGCTACCGGACCAACACGCTCCAACACTTCATAGGGTCCAATCAACCTCGGACTCAACTTGCCCTTACATCCAAACCTCATCAGCTTCTTCCAAGGCGATACCTTCAGGAACACTTTGTCACCAACTGCATGTTCAACTTCCCTGCGCTTCAAATCTACATATTATTTCTGTCTATCCAAAGCTGCTTTAAACCGATCACTAATAAGCCTCACTTTTTCATTAGTGTCCTTCAGCATATTAGGCAAAGATACATACTTGTCACCTACCTCCGCCCAACAAAGAGGTGTATGACACTTTCTACCATATAAAGCTTCGTACATAGCCATTTGAATACTCACTTGATAACTATTGTTATATGCAAACTCCACCAACGGTAATTGCTTCTCCAACGATCCTTGAAAATAAATGGTACAACAACGCAACATATCTTCCAACACTTGAATAACACGTTCAGACTGACCATCCGTCTGAGGATGATACGAAGTACTGAAATTCAACCGTGTACCCCAAAGCTCTTTGCAAACACTCCCAAAACCTCGCCATAAAATTTGGATCCCTATCTGACACTATAGACTTATGTACCCTATGCAACCTCACAATTTCTGCAATGTACAAATCTGTTAGCTTATCCAACGTATACGTAGTATGCACAGCTAAGAAGTGCGCACATTTTGTAAAACGATCCACAATTACCCAAATAGAATCTTCTTAGAAGGTGTCAAAGGAAACCTTGATACAAAATCCATAGAAATTCCCTCTTACTTCCTTTCTAGTACCCTCAATGGTTGCAACAACCCGAAAGGAAACTGATGCTCAGCTTTCACACGCTGACATACCATGCACTTAGCAACAAAATTTGCCACATCCTTTTTCAAACGAACCCAAAAATATTCCTTCTTTAAATCCTTATACATCTTTGTACTTCCTAGATGCATGGGAAAATGACTAGAATGAGCTTCGGTCAAGATAGTGCACCTTAACTCCTCATCCTCTGGCACAACTATTCGACTCTTAAAGCACGAGACACCCTCGTCGCTAAAACAAAAGTATGTTGGATTACCATCTGCTATGTCCTTAACAGCGGTACCAACAAATCATCATATGACAGTTTCTCCTTAATCAATTGTACTAATGACGGCTTAACTTGCAATTCGGCCAACAAGCCTCCATCTTGTGTCACACTCAACCGTGCAAACATCGACCTCAACTCCACGGCAACTTTTGTACTCAAAGCATCGACCACAACATTAGCTTTCCCGAATGGTACTCAATCGTCAAGTCATAATCCTTAAGCAACTCCAACCATCTACGTTGCCTAAGATTCAACTCCTTTTGTGACATCAAATATTTCAAACTCTTATGATCCATGTACACAATACACTTTTCACCATAAAGGTAATGCCTCCAAATCTTCAATGCAAACACAACTGCGGCTAACTCAATATTATGCATAGGATATCTGCGCTCATGCACCTTCAATTGCCTAGATGCATAAGCCACAACTCTCCCAACTTGTATCAACACGCACCCTAACCCAACATAAGATCCATCACTATAGATCACAAACTCTTTTCATGTCTCAGGTTGAATCAAGATAGGAGCTTGCGTCAAAGCTTCCTTCAACTTTTCAAAAGCTTCCTTCAACTTTTCAAAAGCTTCCTTCAACTTTTCAAAAGCTTGTTGTCTCGCCTCCATCCACTCAAAACGAACATCCTTTTGTAACAACTTAGTTAAAGGAGCAACAACCTTTGAGAATCCATCAACAAAGCGACGGTAGTAACCCACTAACCCCAAGAAACTACGAACCTCTGTCCCCGACTTAGGTTGTTTCCAATTTACAACCGCCTCAATCTTCTACGAATCCACATGAATACCTTTGGCTGAAACAACATGACCAAGAAAAACCACTTCCTTAATCCAGAACTCACACTTGCTCAACTTAGCATAAAGTTGATTATCCAACAAAATTTGCAAAACAATTCGCAAATTTTTATCATGATTCTCCTCGGTACATGAGTACACAAGAATATTATCAATAAAAGCCACAACAAATTGATCCAAGAACTCATGGAACACCCGATTCATCATGTCCATGAAAGTTGTCGGTGCATTCATCAACCCAAACGACATCACTAAAAACTCATAATGCCCATAACGTGTGCAGAAAGCTATTTTCAGCACATCTCTATCTTTCACCTTCAATTGATAGTATCCTGACCTCAAGTTGATTGTAACCCCCTAAACCTGCTCTAACCGTTTTACCGACTCCAGCGAGTTACACGGGGAATGTTGAAGTAAACTCGTGAACGTTCACTTCAATAAACGACCCTTTCTTTTTTTCTTTTTTTCTTGTCTAAATGCTCTTATTAACCATAAGGTGTTCAGGCGAACAGCAGAAGAAGATACATCACAAATCCATCAACGATAGAGGTTTAAATTACGTAATTACGATATTAGGGACCATTTTGTAAATATAGATAAAATCAAAGACTTTCGATGAATTAATGTTACCAAACTTTAATTAATCAAGTTTCATGCTAGCACATCAAATTTTAGCTCAAAACAACCATCCAAACTCATCTAATTGCATTCGCATTAATCAAGGACCAAAACTTAAGAAAATAGAACCTCAAAACACTTCATAACTGTCAATAACGGCTAACCGTATCGGTACACGAGCAAGTGTATCGGTACACTTTTACAATCCCGAAATTCCATATTCTAAAGGCTTAAACTCATACCGATACTCATCTTATTGTATTGATACGCTATGGAAATTTGTCTTGGACCGTATCGGTACAGTATCCCATGTATCGAAATTTGTCCTGGGCCTGAAATGCCACATTTTGCTGGTTTAACATGCATTTACCCAACTCTAAACACATACCCAAACATCCAACATATATGCAACATATCCTAGGATCAATCCTCGGCTATAAACATCAAAATTAACATCAATCATAGCATCATACTTCAAAAGGGAAATCTATAGGCATGATTCCTATATTTCAAGCCAAGCAAGAAACCAAAAACCATAGCAAACTAAACTTGCTCAAACATGGAGTTTCACAAACATCTCCCAAAACAACAACAGAACCCCCATTTCCCTTATTACTAAAAGTCTAGTTCGGAATCATACTTTCAAAGAACGAAGCCCTTGGATCCTCCTTGCTCACTTGCTACCTCCACTCTTTTAATTCTCTGCATTGATGGACAAAGAGAGAGTAAGCACACTAGGCTTAGTGAGGAGTGATCAAAACAAAACACCATCAATGCAATTTAAAACCAATTTCTCAAAACCATTGAAATCATCATTTCAAACCACTTGTAAAACATCATGCCTTGAAAACCATGCACTTAAACCCTTCCAAAAGAAGCATATTAAACCATATGCACCATGTATCATAGTTAAACAGCAAGTCCCATTGCTAAACCTCAATTTAAGCCTTCTCATGCATAACAAACCATATGCAAAGCTTAAAGAGTAAACATGTATAAATCAACATTATACAACAACATCATCAACATGATACATCAACAATTATATTGGCTTTCAAGTGATCATTAACCAAGTTCCATTTCCAAAATAGTTCATCGGATACACGGATTCAACAAGTGTTCACACAATACTTCAAGCCATCTCAACCGGAATAGCGATACAATCACAATCGCGGTACATTAACAACTGGGTACAATTACAACCCATGGGGACACCAACCCCAATCATCAGTTAGATGCTTAATCCACTAACGGGGGCTTATGGGACACCAACCCCTCGATCGTTAGGGTACTTAGATGGAGACGGGACACCAACCTCCTCGACATCCAAGGCGACTTATTTATAGTGCACTCAATCCTATGGTTGGCCAACTATATCTGATAACATTTTTAAACCACATCACTTGCCAATATAATTCATTATAATCACATACCTCACTCTTTTCAAATGCATCAATATAAAACCATTTCTTCAAGCAATAACCAAGCTTTAAACACAAGTATAAAACACATACTTACATGGATTACTTACCACGTGCATCTATCATCTTTTCATGATTAAAACAATATATCACATACTTAAAACATGCATAAAGAGTAGGTAAATCCATTTAATCAAAACAAGTGCATTAACCATTTCGTAAAAGCACGACCGAGAGAGAAAATCCACTTTATACTTACTACTGAACTTAGACAAGTGTTTCAAGCTCAAATCTAAGTTCCCAAACATCCTTCAAACCTTTTAAAAGTTGTAGGTTTTGTTCTCACTCACCGACACGCGAATTCAAGCGTCTGAAGCCTCCAAAGCTTTACCAATCTCTTTCGGATCAACCTCCCCTATTTTAACCACATAACAACAGAGGATTAATACATTGAAATGCATTATAAATCCCAGCAAAATAGAACCTCAACATCGCCTTGCTAACGACTATCAATCGCCAACCAAAATCATCTGAAAACATCGCCAAAACACTTATAAACTTAACCTAGCCACAAACTAACATTTCACACCACCAATCATCATTGATTAACATCCAAAATCATCATATTATCATCCTTATACCTCCAGCATTCATAAAACCACCACAACTCTACAAAAACCCAAATCTATCAACCTAAACAATTAGAGATTCACATAGTTTCGGGATTACAATGTTAAAACCATTATTTAAACATTATTAAACATCAAAATCATGATTAAAATCAATCATAAATCCGGCAAAACAGATCCAATTCGAAAATCATGTAAATCCATCAATTAAATCTTGATTTCATCATTTCCTCCAATTAAATCACAAAACCTTAATAGAAACAACATTTAAAGAGTCAAGAACTTGGGAATTTCAGTAAAGAACCTTTCATTAGAGGAGATGAACGAACCTTACTTCCAATGATTGATTTTCCCCTTAATTGGTTGTTTTCTCTTGAAAAACAATGAGATTTAATAAGATATTTAGAAATCTAATTGAAGAATAATTTAGGAAATCAAAGATTAAGGAAAACAAGATCATTACCTAGAAATCTCTGATGAAAAATAGTTGTTTGGCTGAAAGGATTTTGAGAGAAAATATGAGAGAATGAAAGTTACGTCAAATTCTTATTTTATGAAATAACCAAACTACTAACTAATTCCTCTTATATTTCCTTAATTAAAAATACATTTTAAAATAAGCCTCATGAAGGGAAAATTCAGATTTAACCATTGGTCAAAAAGCTCCTTAAAGATTCAATGTTTTGACTCTTTACAAAACAGTTACTAAAACCAATTTTAAACTTTACATTATGGTCACTAGTCCAAAATGTCACATTTCCAAAACTCATTTTCCAAATTGATTTCACCAAAACCTTTTATATATTTAAAAAGGATTCTAGATAATTTTTTTCCATATTTTTATCACCTTCCAAAATATGTTTTCCCTAAAAGCATTCTGAAACTTACTCAAATCTCTAATCTCGGTCCAACGAACCCTAAAACCATCCCAAAAACCTCTAGGACCAAAACTGGGGCATTACATCGATCTTAGAAAACACCGTAGCACCCCGTAATTTATCAAATAAGTCATCAATCCGCAGAAAGGGATACTTGTTCTTGATCGTCAACTTGTTTAGTTGTCGATAATTTATGAACATTCTCATAGTGTCATCCTTCTTCTACACAAACAACACTGGAGCTACCCAAGGCGAAACACTAGGTCGAATTAAACCAATATCCAACAATTCTAGAAGTTGCGTCTTTAACTTCTTCAACTCTTTAGGCGCCATGCAATATGGAGCAATATAACAAAATCAGCATGTCTAAATACTTGTTTGCATATTATGCTTGAAATGAATCTAATTCTATTGGTAAATGGATAATAAAGGGAAGAATGGATATAATCAAGACTTGACAAGTTAATGACTTGGTAAATAAGCTTAATAAGGAAATGAAAGGAATGTATCTTCTTGTTTAGCTTGATATGTTCGAATGATTTGTGGATTGAATGATGATATGTGAAACTTGAGAATGGTTGATCACTTATGAATTGAACCAAGGACTATATGACCTAAGAACTTAAAAAGGAAATGGATCAATGATGTGCTTGTTGCTTAATTATTAATGTACAATTGTTTGCAAATAAAAGACTCAACAAGACCTTGGTTGTTAGTCTGTCGTAGGTAGAACGGCATGCCTTAGAGTCTAGAGCTCGACTTAATATTTTCAGGTACTCTGTGTACCCTAATATGTGGTGTAGAAGACACCTTAACATGATCAGGTACTTTGTGGGCCCTAATATGTGGTGTAGCAGACACCTTCTTGTTTAGGTACTTTGTGTACCGACTTAATACGATAAAATGCTAGGTACTTTGTGTACCTTAATACGTGACTCGATTACCTAGTCTTACTTAGGGGTGTGCAAAACCGGGTTCGGTTAACCATTAGCAAATTATTTCGGTTAACCGATAAGTTCGGGTCACTAAATTCTCGACCCTAAACCGTATCCATTCAACCGGTTAACCGTTTAGTCGGTTAACCGAAAAATTCGGTTCGGTTCGGTTCGGTTCGGGTAACGGTTTTTTATTTTGTTTATTAAAAATATAAATTTTAATAATATGTTAGAAAAAAGTACATACTTTTTAAAATCGACACATGATATTATTATCTTTTCTAATACTAGCAAGTTAAACACTTAAACTTAGATAAAATAAAATTATGGTTTTACTTTTGGGGAATGAGAAAATAAAATAAAATTTAATTTTTTAATATAAAATAATAAAATAACATATAATATAATAATATATATTATATAATCGGTCGGTTCGGTTACCCGGTTTATCCCAAAACCGTAAACCGTAACCGAACCGGTTTCTTTTAAAAAAATAAAAACCCGAACCGAAACCGAATTTTTCGGTTCGGTTAACCAATTTTTCGGTTCGGTTTTTTCGGGTTTCGAAATCGGTTTCGGTTTTTCGGTTTTTTTGCACACCCCTAGTCTTACTATCTACCAAGGCAAAATAAGATTAAAGAAACTTAAAAAGAAAGACTTGTAATTTTGAATAAAGAATGAGCAATTTGATACTTGCTTATGAACTTGATATGAAATGGAATTATATGAATGAATTGAAGTGTATGCTATCTTGACTTGCTAATGATTTGAATGATAATTCACATGATAAATGGAACCTATTCGAATAAGACTTAATGGTCACCCTGCTTGAAATTGTTTGATGCTTGATTGACTTGATTATGGTGAGCTTGAAGTGAAACCTTGCTTCCTAGGCCTATTTTATTCGAATAGGATATGATAAACTAACTAGGATAAGTTTGATTAAAATGAACAAAGGCTCTAAGCTAATAACCTTGACAAAATGATATATTTAGGAGCTACCTCACTAAGTACTTTAAGTACTTATCACTCTCGTTTTCCTTCTTCCCTAATTTCAGGTTAGATTGATCGATATCTATCCTTCTTTGAACTCGGAGCAGAACACAAGCAAAGCAATGTATGGTTTGGTACACTTTGTGAGACTCCTAGATGGTGGCCTTAGATTTTGTCTAGTTTTGTTAGTCCATGCATTTGGCTTATATGTGAATAATGTATATGTTGAACTTGATAAGGTCTTGTAATGAAATGGTACTTGGATTGTAATATAAGTTTGTAAGAAATGGTCTTTGGTGAACCTTATAGTTATAGTTAATGGATGAATTAGTTCTTGTTTACTAGTTAATCTTGATTGAGTAATATATTGAAATGAAGAGAATGAACTTGCTAAAATGACCTTGTATTAGATGATGCTAGATAAGGCCCTATTCGAATGGTATAAGGAAATTCTAGGTTGTTTGTCTAATTTATTTGTATGTCTAGAAGATTGGTCTAAACTAAATGGAATAAGGTTGGGTTTATTTCGAAATGAAATGGTCTTAAATTAAGAGTAGAGTTCGAATGGAATAGGGTGTATTAGAAGTAACTTGAATTGATATTAGAAGGTTAACTTGATTTATAAGAAAAATTCAAATTGGCCCCTAATTCTATGTGTCTTTGTATGATTATATGCATCAACACTCCTCGCTCCTAACCCGGGCGAGGGGTGTTACAAACCTACTCTCTGGAACGTAACGAATCAGCATCACTTACAGTCACATACATGTGGCCAAAACGCATGAGGATTTTGCTGCACAAAATATATTAGTTACCAATTATTACCGATGGTTGGAATTACACAAACAATTGATGCCTTACTTTTTCGGCAAAGACGTATTCTATATGTAGTCACACGTGCCTCTTGCAGAGGGCCTCACCCCATCACTTATTTCAACATAGGTCAGTACCTGAAACGCTTCAACCTTGCACATAAATTATTGAATGGTATAATATATATATATATATATATATATATATATATATATATATAAAGGTAACAACATTAACATAAAAACTACTTGTACCAATATTTATATATTAGCAAACAAAATTAAATAAACCATCTAATTCGAAATAAAAAAAAACATTACATTAAATTAAATGCCAAAGCTGTAGTAAACGCAAACATCCAAACCAAGTTCATGTAAATGGAAAAGCCTAATATCATCTTCTAATTTATTTCTCATTACAAACACAATATTAGGAATATAAAGATATTACATTAAATAAAAATGATCAATATCAAACATTTTTATTATCGTTATTACTTAATGCATGTTTCGAGTTTTCTTTTGTCCTAGTTTTCCTTTTCCACTAACCTTAGACGATGCTTCCTCATTCGTCTTACCCTACAAATGTCATATATGTTAATACTACTTCAACACCAAACATTGACATCTAATTTATAAACTAAAATGATAGTTTTACCTTTCTCTTTTTCGTTGCCACACCTACATTCTTCTCCTTCAACACAATGTCATCCTCAACACCTACATCTGCATTGATAGTAACTTCTTCATTGGCCTTCGACACATGAACATCAGTATTTTCTTCACATGATTCCTTTTCATCAAGCCCTACGCCAAATTTAGCATCAACAACAGGTAATGCCTTCTTCAAGTACATCATGTTCGCACTCAATCCAACCACATAATCAACCACCATTTTCGATTCACCCTTCAATGCCTCCACCATCTCTTCAATCTTACTTTACTTTTTTAGTCTAGCTTTCATACTCTCTTTCATTTCATTCACATCTGAAATGACCTTGCCAAGTGCCTCCATTATCATTTCAGTAGAGGCACTCGTATTTTCGCATTCTTTTCCTTCACTGCGACCACCACCCGACCCAATAACCTACAAAATACAATCATTTATTATATGTAATTTATGTCATTTCTTTTCACTACACGCTATATCATTTAACAAGTTACTTACCTTTAATTTTGTTCACAGTATGGTATGCCTTAATGTGGGAAACAAGTTTCTTAACCTCCTTCTCTCCCCATGCATGAATACAAGCTATGCAGTCTATAGCCCAAGTTCCTCTACTAGGAACTCCTCTCCAATGATCATACAATCTCACCTACATTCCAAATTACACACAACATTACTATTCAAACTCAAACCATGCTAAATTGTGGAGTAGTAGCATAATACATCAATTTACTACCATCTTACCTCTAAGATTGCTATGCACACGGTCATGTATGTTTGACCTTCACCGGAATTATGTTTCGATATACCATCAATTAATATCTCATAAGCAAACTTACACCAATTCAGTTTTCCCTTCAACCCATCAGAGTACAATAACTTAAAAGTTTCTGTTGAGGTTACCGTGTCTGAAGTTGGACATAGAAAAACACCAACAATGTACAAAATCACCCCTCGCTTTCAATTCATCTCCCTCATATTCACCACTTAATATATTTGCCTCCAAATCAACATATGAAATCTTCGGGCTGACTTTATCCTTTAAACCTAATTTTTTCCCATTACATTTCTCAGTCACGCGTCCAACATCAAGACCTTTATTTTTTAGCCCCAAAATAGCTTTCACATCATCCACCATTATACAAATATTATGGTCATTAAACTGCATCGTTGAACTTTCAACATCAAAGCTTTCGACTAAGTCACGACACAAATCACGACGAATTGCTCGCAATTTTAATCCAAGTAAACCCCCAAACCCAAGTTCATCAACTACACCATCCATATTTTTATTCTTCATCTCTTTAAACAACTTGGACAACTTCTTTATGCTACACCTTGTGGATGCTTCCTACAAACATACAGTTATTTACATCATCATTAGACACCTATAAAATATTAACAATTACTTTTAAGCTCCACTACTTCGTCTACTAATTAATGCAACTCTTACCTTCTTAACAGTAGTCGTATCTTCGCCTTTTGATGTTGCTTCTATATATGCTTCCTTCTGCTGCAAGTGCATATCAATATACGGCATTTTTTCATCATCAATCATTTTTGGACCATTTCCTTCCCAATGTTTTCTTCGCCTTTATCATTCATAATATATTACAATTTTACCTCATGTACACATTACTGAAAAATTAAATAACACATTAAACTATTCTAAATTTCATACTTACCTCATTAGTCATTTTCTTCTTCCTACCCTTTCTTCATTTGTATTCATTTATACTATGCATACATTCATTCAAAGTTATCATATTTAAACTTCAATCTAACAAATTAACCAATTTAAAATATTTAATACAAACTCAATTTTAACTTACTAGAAGTTCAAAAAGTCAAACACAGTTTTTTGGGCCTCAGCCACCGCAACCGTATCATCCTTTACACCTTCTACATCCACATTTGTTTTTTCATCCATGCTCACACACCTACCAACAAAACATAAGTCTATTTATATCGCATAACTTTATACCACACATATAACACAACAAAATATTTAATTAATGGTTATCATAACATATAATTTATTAACATGTCTCCGTGTTAAAAAAATATTTTTTACATACATATGTGAAATTTACTTCTCCTAGTACTGATATTAATAATAAATACCGATATCGTTTTTAGCTTCGATATCATACAATTTATTTCCATATCGGTACTCCAAGTATAATACGGATATTACATAAACAGTACTGATATCACCTTATTTAGTATCCCTACTTATTCCCTTCCATGTATCCTAACTCTCACCCTGCATTGGTATCTGAGGAACAGTACAGATGCTACTTACACTGAATCGTTTCTCAACCTACACGTTCGTAACAAATATCACCAAATCTAATATTTAAACCCATCAACGATAATCCCTCAAAATTATTATTAAACCTTAACTATTTCCAAAACCCTAAAATATTTTTATACGCAATTTTCATTTCGGTTCGTACTAACACGAAAACTAAACATTAATTTCATGAAAAGCACACTTATTTACCTCAAATTTTTTACTCCTTACACATTGCACCTTCCGTCCAAGATTTCCGGTTAAAAGATGAAAGAAAAGTTTTGACGCGGGAGAGTTGAAGCTATTTTCAAAAATTTTGTCCGTACCGATATTTCAAAACGTGGGTTTTGAAATGACTCTTTTTAGGCAACCGGTTGCTCCAAAACTCTCTTTTTTTCTTTTTTTCCTTTTTTAATCAACGGCTGAGATTAATATAATCTAAATCTAACGATCGTATCAATGATGCCTAATATTAGCCTAATTTTAGAATTTCCCCCATTTGAGTGTTCCCAAACTTAAAATTTAAGTTTTCGTTCCAATAGTTTCTAAATCAGGTATTGAGTTTCGAAACACAACACTCCACTCCACGCGTCTCGAAATCGACTCTTGATTCTCAAAACTAGCCTTAAGGTTTTAAACTAGGACTTGGGTTTCGAAACTAGTCATTGAATGATGAAGCTCTATACACCTAAAATACCCTTGTGTGCTAAAATGATAAAAGGGTCATGTGCTAAAAAAAACTAAAATATCATGTGGTGTGAAATTAGCAAATACCCTTAGACTATAAAATGACCAAAACACCCTCATCACTAATTAGTGGATTTGAAGCTCTAATTTGTTTATAAAAGCATGTGATGACTTCTTACGAACTATTGTGTATGCTATAATTAAGTGTGGCCTTTGTGTCGTTTAATCAACTATCATGTACAATTGCAATCTTTTCAACATCTAGCCCTAGGAGTGCAGGCAGGACTATTCTAAATACCTAAAGTCTGATTTAGAAATTTGAAATTCATATATAATTTTAAAAAAATTCTATTAAAAATTTATTTTTACTCCCTCTCTTAAAATTTTATAAGTTCGCCCCCATAACATAAAATTCTACGTCCATCCCTGATCTGATGCATGTATGCAGATTTTGTAACTTTATTTGTGATAACTCGTTTGATCTAATTTGTATAGTGAATTGTTATAAGTATGAGTAATGTTATTATGGGATGAGCCTTCTTGCTTTAAATAAATGTACTATGTTTGTAATTAACTTAGTCTGCCCTATTGAAACTCTTATGTGTGCTTCGTATCGTGTTACATATCTTGAACGTTTTATGTCTTATTTTTTGTTTAACATGTTTGCAATATATGTATCATGCTTTAGATGTTAAATAGTTGTGTATTATAGAGTTCTGTAAGCTGTATATATTTTCCTCTCATTTGTAAGTAGTTAGATTTTGTTAAAGTTCGAAATTTGTTCAAGAACTTAAGAGGTCGGACTTTTTGATAGCATTTTAGGTTGTTTTTTCGTGATTTTTGACAAGTTTTAAAACTTGTTTTTTGTAAACCACCAACCTACAATGTTACCAAAAAAATAAGTTTTGAAATTTGTCAAAATCACGAGAAAACAACCTAAAATGTTATCAAAAAATCTAATATTATTTTAAATTTTTAGACAAATTTTAAAACTTACCGTTTTTTAGCCGTACCATAGACCTATTTTTTTAGACTCCCCCAAGAAATTCCACTAAATTTATTGGTTTTAGTTTGAGAGTTAAAATTAATCCCTTTCGGCATATACAAATTGGGTAATTATTCTATACACAAGCGCTTGTGAAAACTTTTTTACACAAGCGTCTTAGTTTTAGGGGTTAGGGACTCCGTTTAGGGTTTAAAATTTAGGGGTATAAGTGTAGTAGTTTTGAATTTAGGGATTGTTGGTAGAATTTTGGGTTTAGAGTTAAAATTTAGGGTTTGTAGGTTAAACCTAAATCTCTACCCATATTACCCTAAACCCTAAATTCTAACTCTAAATCTTAAATTCTAAACATAAACCCTAAATTCTAAACCCTTACATCAAAACCCCTAAACTCTAAATCTTAAATCCTGACCCTAAAGTCTATAATTAAAGTGCTAAACATCATCCGTTTTTTCACTGGGACATTTGTTGAGTTCTAAAGTGAAATAATTTTTTATTTATCTATATTTACAGTTTTTTATCAATTTAACCATTAATCATTACAAATATATAAATTTAAAATATATATTTTAAATAATTTTAGTTATCCTTCGATGTATCTTCTTTCCCTTTCCAGTAAGACTTTGAGATTCCAAAAACATATATGTTTAGAATTTAAGGTTAGTGTTTAGAATTTATGGTATATGGTTTAATGTTTAAGATTTAAGATTTAATTTTTTTAGGGTTAAGATTAAAAATTTAAAATTTGAGTTTTATAGCGTAAATATATAAAATTTTGATATAGTTCCCGACACTTATAGATATATTATAGAGTAAAATTTTAATGCACAACTTGTGTAAAATTAATCTTACACAGCTTGTGTATTAAAATTTTACTCTATAATATATCTATAAGTGTTGGGGATTATATAAAAACTTGTGATGGTATGGAAATTAACTATATGATCTCATAACTACAGTTTTGGAACTTTATCGTTGTTTTCTGTGTCGAGATGTTTTTAGAATAGAAATTGTGTGTCTATTTTCTGTGCTCTTTACATATTTTAACAATGATTTTATGTCATGTGTATTATCAATAAAATAATAAAATAAAGTTATTAATACATGTGATATAAAATCATTTATAATATATATAAAAAAAACACAAAAATAGACGAATTTTGTTCACATTTTCGTTTAGTTGATTCAACTGTTTGTTTAGAATCCATTGAAGTTGTCTATAGATATTTTTTCATTCTCCTCTAATTACATTATTAAATTTAGTTGATTTTTAACTTTTTAAAGTTATTCTGAAATTCATAACTCTGTTTTCATATTGATTTTACAGCCAAATGTTTAAAATATTTTAATTGTACTAGAATTGGCATGACTATATGGGTCGAAGTTAAATAGTATATATTAAGAACATATAAAAGAGTATGTGTATCAATTTAAAACTTTTACTTTAATCCAATTAAAGTGTCAACTGGTCAAAATATAAAAGTCATTTTTTACCCAATTAAGCACTTGAACCAAAAAATTAATCAATTAAACTTTTAACCAAGAAATTGAATCAATTAAGTCATTTGAACATTAAATTTTGACAAATTTTTTTGTCTTGTTGTACTGCATCGTGTCACAATGTTTCCACATGACGTTTTTCAAATTTTTTATTTTATTTAAAAATTCTAAAAGACTTATGAAAATTATAAATATATATATATATATAATTGTAGATGCAACATGATAAAACTATAGTGTATCATGTGTCAGTAATATTTAAAGAAAAAATATTAGGATTTGATGGTCAAAATTGGTCAAAGAGTTTAATTGATTCAATTTTTTGGTTCAATGACTTAATTGATTCAATTTCTTGGTTCAAGAGCTTAATTTGGTGCAAAAAAATCGAAAGACTTAATTGATTTTTTTTTCAAAAGCTCAAGAACTTCATACACTATTTACTATTATATATGTGTGTGTTCTTACACGTGTGATACATGGAATTGTATTTCATAATTAAAAGTCATTAATTTAAGGGAGAAAAAACTTTGATACACTGTATTTTAGGTGTTAAGGGTTTAGTTTAGGAGCTTATAAGTTAAGGTTAATGTTTAAAATTTAGAGTATAGAGTTTATGATTTTAAGATTTAAAGTTAAAAATTTAAAATTTGAGTTTTATAATGTAAATATACAAACTTGCGTAAAATAAATTTTATACAACAGATGTATTAATTTAATCCTAATATTAAATTCTGAAAGAGTATTAAACTTTAGAACTAAAGTTCCTCTTTTTTTTTATCGAAAAACTTTGGAACTAATATTCCTCCTTTTTTATCGAAATACTTTAGAACAAATATAAAACTTTCTAAATAGTTTTTACTATCATAACTATTTTTTAAAACATTTTTAATCTGTTGAAATGAAAATCAGTTTCAAACTGTTAAAACATATTTAACAGTATTTTTAATATTTTAAAACATCATTGAAAGAATTTTACTTATTTTTAAATGTTTTAATTCTCAAGTATTTTTAACTTTTATAATCTTTAAAATCTGTTTTTAATTTAAAAAAACACACTTTTAAATTCCGTGAAAAGAAATTGGTAAACAAAAATAAAATACTGTGAAAAAAAATCACTGAGATAGATTTTAACCACTGTTATGAAAACTGCAACTAAATAAGAAGAGTTAGAGAGTAAAATATGCAGGCAATGTTGCAATAATTTAGGATTATGATAAAACAAGCAGCTCTTTTTGTTATAAGAAAAGGCCAACCCATTGTATGTTGTATCCTAATGCTGCACCTTAAATAACCATGAGTTTCATTCATTTAAGTCCATGCCAAATGCATGGATAGCTGTAACTGTGAATAATTGCTAAAAACTAAGTCCATGCCCAATGCATGGATTGCTGTGAACGCTGCATCTAAGAAAGGCATCTACATTTCAGCCGAGTTCCACGTTGGCCCTTGCCCTGGCTAAGACTCTGCAGTTGAAGTGGCTTTTGGTTCTTCTCGCCGCTTTTTTACAGACTTGGGGTCATCTCCCTCTCCCTTGGGTGAACTTGGTGTTTTCCGCTTAAAGGTTTCCACAACCTCTGCTGAATCAGCCGAGCTCTCTTTCATGCTCTCACTTTCTCTCGCCTTTGATGAACCGGATTTTGACTTACCACCACCATTAGCATCCGATTTACCACCACTTTTAAGAGGCTTGCCCTTAGAATTGGAGGAAACTTTGGGGGTTTCCTGCTTGGACTTGGCTGTCTTTGTAGCGTCTTGCTTCAGCTTTGTGGCAGCTTTCGGTGTAACATTGTCATCATCCTTGGGTTTGGTAGACTTGACAATTGTGGCAGCATTCGGTATAACATTGTCATCATCCTTGGGTTTGGTAGACTTGACAACTGTGGTAGCTTTCGGTGTAACATTGTCATCATCCTTGGGTTTGGTAGACTTGGATGTGTCAACACTGTCCTCGGTTTTGGATTTGCTGCCCACTTTTGAAGCAACGCCAACCGGTCTACTACCACTTTTAGGGGTATGACCCTTGGCTTTGGTAACATTGTCAGATTTGCCCACACTCTTGGAGCCATCCACTTTACCATCTTCCTTTATTTTGCTACCAGACTTGGTGGCAGCACCCTTGGATTTTCCAGACGAAGCTCCTCCACCCCTGGACATCCAATTCAGAGATATTCAGAAATCAAGGATAGATTCGTATCAAAGATTTTCGTTTGAAAGAGTTCAATAACCTTTTTGGCGAAGCATCCAGACTGGCCTTCTTGCTCGGATGGTCACCTGATTTTGCTTTCTTCTTTTGAGGGCTGTTAATGGAAACAAGGGAAGATAAGCCCACAGAAGATATCAGACAGGAATAGACCAGGTAATGAACAAGCAAATGCAAAGCTAGTACCAAATATATTAATCCCTAAACCTAAATTAGAATTCTAGCATTCACATAGAATTAGGATTGCTAAAGATCAGAAGAGGTATCAACATAAACTGCACAAAAACCAAGCAGAGTTTCATGATGCAAGGCCAAAATACATAATGATACCACGGTCAAGAATAACAATTGGAACCTACATTTCAGATGCACCATCAAGACTTGGATGATCTGCTGCAACTTCCTGTTCCAATAAATTATTAGCAATCTAGAACACATGTCAAATAAAAGCCAGTAATACATATTAATTAGGAAAACTGTCCACCTCATCTGACCCAGACTCGCCTTTGATCAACTCCCACTTTTCTTTCTTAAGATTCAAAATTTCTACATCACCGTCATCATAGCACACCTACAGACAGGGAAATGAAGAATTTTAAAAATTCTAGCATGAACAGTTATGAGGGGAAACCTCGGTAATACATGCAGGAAACAAAAAAGATACAAGGACACTTTTATCTTAATTGATGTGACAACCTTGTGCTTCTTTTTAATAGGATCAAATGACTGAATAACACCATCATAGAATCTGCAAAAGAATAACACCCATAAGCGGAGAAAGAAACTGAACCTTAATGAAGTGTAAAGAGAATCACCTATCCATGTACATTTACATGATTAAGTTCCTTGACTAAAGTCGGTCAAGCCAAAGACTTAATAAATCTTAATACAAATGACTTGATTAAGAAGTAATTAACCCTCCAGGAAAAACCTCGAGACAAGTAACAAATAAATAACCATGTGGCACTTGAGATGCAATAATTCAAAACAACCAAATAATTTACCCTTTCAGGTACATGTTATTTACTTTTTCCACCAAGCATCTAACATAAAACCAATTGGTAGCAAGTGAAAAGGCCCAACTGAAATAAAAGACAATAAGAAACCTAGTCCTTATAGATGTGGGGCAATACCATTTAATACTCCCCTCGAGCGTAGCTCAACAAGAGCCTACACATGGACAACCTCACTTGAGATTAGTTAGGAACAACAGAACACACTTTTACCTGATACCATGTTGAGCATTCAACCTAACCAATTGGTAATAAGTAGAGAAGTGCAACTTGAATATAAGACAAGAAGAAACTCAATCCTTAATTGACGAGGGATAACGCCACCCAACCCTTTCTATTCTGTACCTCTTAGCAAAAATGAAAAGGAGAAGAGATGACATTTCGCTAGCAGAAAAGATACAGTTAGTTTCATACCAATCATAAGAGAGAGGGAGTTGAGATGATTGGTGTCTGATCTTGGTTTTCATGTTATCATGTTCTACCTTCCTTTTAACCTTGTTCTTTCAATTTTTTGGGAGGTGATTATACTTGAATTACAGACCACTGCTGGCTTCTATGTCAATTGTTCATTGTTTCATCATGAGAGGTTTTGTTATCTTCAGATTCTAGCTTTTTATTTACACACTTGAATCCTAAATTCGCACCACATATATGAAAGAGAGCACTTTCCATTAGTCATTTTGTTTTCCTTGGAAAAAATATAAGTTGAGTGTGTGAGAACATGAAGGTTTTTATTTTTTGGTATGGGAAAGACAACAGATAAGATAAAAGATCAAACAAATAATATTTCATGGTTTCTATTTTTAGAGTATACTTCTATAATATTTGTAAGTAAAGCATGGAAATACAGAAATATATAAACTTACGCATGGTCTTTAGGCCACCAGACCTTCACCTTCAAGCCAACCAGATTCTCATCGTAGTCTAAGGTATCAGATCCCTGACAAAGAATCAAATTAAAATATAAATCATTTGTTTCCAGAAGAAGGATATGTGATACCATTGCTTCAACTATGTTCAGATTGCAGTTTGTATGAACAGAGTCAAACAAAAGGTTTACGATACTTCATATAGAACTATTTGAGCCTCTATTTCCATTATGCGAGATAAAGGGACTAGGTATGATCTCAAGAAACAGCAAAAGGAAAAATAGAAATTACCAAAATGACACATAAAAGTAGAACACAAATGCAACCTCAACGGTCTTGTACCTACAGACACTTACTTTTTCTTTACTTTGGGTATGCTTTCTCTTGGAATTTGTCTTAGGGGTATCATCCATGTGACAATCAAGTTTGTTTGGCTTCACTGCCTTTGGAGAACCAACCATTTCCTAAATAAACGGTAAGACAATAATTATTACCTTTATTGAAGTATCCAGAACAGCTAAAATGTAAAGAATAAAGCTTTAAATAAGCAACTTCAATAGAATAGCTAATTTACAACTTAAAAGACAGTAAGCACCTCATCATCATCCTTGGTCAAGATTTTGGTTCCATCCTCGGGAAGAGTAACTTTTCCCCGGGCTCGCTTTTTCTTCTCCTCCAGTTTCCTTGAAGAGGATCCATCTGCATTATTACTACTAGAATTCACCTTCTTTGATAACTGCTTCAGTGGTTTTTCATCTGAATCACTTGAAGTGCCACTTTCTTTCTTACTTTTATCTGCATTGGCTGGAGCAGCACCCTTGTTCGAAACCGCAGAAGCAACCTTTTTCCCTGGTCGTTTATTTGTTTTTGCTTCTGAATCACTTCTCACTTCAGATGACTTCTTAGAGACATTGCCAACAGAAGGTGTGATCTCCTTGCTCAAGCAATCTTTCTTTTTTGGCCGAGCAGACTTCTTTGAATGGCTATCATTATGTACAGCCCCACTTGGCATTGGGGAAGCAACATCATTGGATTCATCCTTAGTTACTTTTGTCAGGGAAGGCTGAACATCTGTTTCTCTTTTATTTTCCATGGATACAGCCCCATCAACTGATGGATCCTCACAAGGTGGATGAGCATCATCCTTGCTGTCATCTTTCTGGTTGGTTAAGGTCTCAACTTCCTTACCATCAGCACATGTGCTGTCAGAAGGTTCTGTTGATTTTGAATGAGATTTCCCCCCTTTTGCCTCGGAACTTTGTTCTAACTTAGAATCTGAAATGACCACTTTCTCACCTCCCAATCCATCAGGTTCAGCAAGAGTTGATGTATCAGCATTCACAGACTTATTGGCAAGGCAGTCATCCTCTTGCTTCTTTAAGGAGTTTGAATCAGGCAATGAATTGTTTTCATCAGGCAATGAATTGTTTTCATCAGTTTGAACAATGCCATTGCTGACAACTGAAGTTGGAGATTTTTCATTTACATGATCAACTTGTTCAGTTAAAACTGATTCTTTAGTCTCTTTATCCTCCTGTATATGATTTGGGGATTCATAAATGTCTAATTTCAACTATCAAACAAAAATAGAATGCAATAAAAAAAAGAAGCACTTGAATCCACACAAACACACCCATAGAACATTGATAATTGACAATAAATTTAAGAAACATGCCTGAACTGCATTGTCCAAAGGTGCCTCCACTGGTTTGCCCTCAACATCCTACAGAAAATTAACCCAAAAAAGGAAAGAAAACAGAAAGGTTACTAATTCTACTCTATGATCGCCAAAGAAGGCATAAAAGGTATCAGTATGGTGTCTTAGTGTGTAAGCACAAGACAACTTTTCAAGGATTTAAAAAAGTGATAAAAAAGGATCAACAACAAAGTACCGTACAAAACTAAATAAAAAACTCTGAACCTTACATAATCTAGTAGCGCCTAATCTATCTGTCAACAATATATACATACAGAACCAGAGAGAAAAAATGACTAAACAAATTGCACTCAAACAAAAAGAATTTATGGAATTATATTCAGATGCAAATGAGATAATTACCACATGTTCGTTAGTAGCATCATCATTCTGCACCACAGCATTGGGTGCCACTTGGCATATAGAAGTTACTACACTACTATAATCCTCAAAATGAATTCTTGAGTTCTCTACAGCTTGGATTAGGTAAGGTTTCAGCTTTAATGCACAGTCTTCAAGCACACTCGTCGCCAACCTCCGAGCAATAGGAAGAACTTCCTGAGAAGAAATGGATGCCCTACATGAATGAACTAAACAAGATTGCAGAAGAGAACAGGTAGAAAGTGACTCGTATGGTAACAGACCTCATTATCCCTCTTTACCCTAGCTAAGATTGGGGAGAGAAGCTCCATAGAGATGTCTTCACTTTCTTCCAACACAAGAGTCATAATTGTCGCCATTGATGTAAAGACAGTATCTGCATGATAATCTCTGAAAAGCAAACAAAAAGAATCACAAGGAAAACAATGGTTTAGAATGCATATACAGGATATCATACTAAACCACTTCTTTATTCTCTTTTATAATAGCAATCTACTCTAGTAAAGCAGCCTTATAGAAGGATGAATATAATATGATGACAACTTATTTTAGATAATGCAATAAACATCTTGTGGAAAACTAAAGCTTACAAAACACACAGAACTCTTAAGGAAGGAAATTATGGCCAAAGATTTATGTCGATGAACGAATGTGAACAAAAGAATGTATCTCTCCAATCAGGGACTTAGTGTGTACCTTATTGCACTAAGGAAAAGCTGGAACATCTCAATGATTAAAGCATCACACTCAAGATCCAACATCACCACACACGATCTGACTTTGGCAACAGTCTCAAGAATTGAGGTCGTCTTAATATATGAGCGGCTGGACTTGTCAGATAAATTTCCAAATGATGATACAATCAATTGAAAGACCTCCTGCATACACATTAAGAAGAACCATTACTTCCAGCACAGAAAATGGGTTTTAAAAGATCATGAAATATGCAATAACGTCCAGAAAAAAATGAATTCAAAGTACCCTCATTTGGTCATCCTGATATGGAGCATCTGGTGCAGTTATCCTTGTTATCTCGCTGATGCAAGCAGCAACTGCAACTTTGACATCATCATCAGGATGTCTGAAAAGCTGCTCTGCAATCAATGCTCTAAGTGAAGGAGAGAGTGCATTTAGCATTGATTGGCTTGGTGATTGTTCCACCCTTGAAAGAAAACTCTCGACTTGCTATTATTTGCAGAGGATAGAAAGAGCAAAGAATCACCAATCAATGTAAAAAATAGAAACACAAGCACAAGGCACAACCCAAGGAATACTATCGTGGCTAAAAATTCAGATAATCAATTTGGTCATCCCAGATTCATTTGGAACTGCTCAAAAGTTACCCATACAGAATAAAATTCTAGGAAAAGAAACAGATTTAATACATAATGCAACCAACTGAAAGGGTACAGTAAACAGTGAGTGAAAGAAACAATTATGCCCCAGTCAAAATGTCAAATAGGGAGAAGAAAAAGGGAAAACTACTTGAAATCATTCTAGTTCAACTTGACTATAAATCAAAGACAAATTTAAAGTGTCCAACACCCTAATCATCACTAATTTGCTATAAAACTAAGACAACAGCATTCATCAAGCATCCATCTTAGAAACCAAACTGGGATCACTTAGATATACATATCCTACAGAGTCATTGTACAGTAGAATTGATGCACAGTTTTCTTGCAGTCACTTATGCAATAAACAAGTTGTAAACCCTAATAAACAATGAGTCTAAGGAGATAGCTTAAAGAGATGCAGATTCAAAGCAAACAATCTACCGGAAAAAATGATTAACAGCTGCCTGAAAACATCTCACAACAAAATTTTTGCACATCCACTTCAATTTTATTCTTGACATCATGAAGACACATAATCTTAAGCCAGCTAACATCTATATCTTGGGCAATAAAAACATAATCTCACAAGCAGAAATAATTTTTCCTTACTATAAATGTTTTCTCAGTCATTAAAAACTTTACCTCACCTATCAGAAGTTAATTGCCAAAAAGAGCTCGTGCTTGATTAAATAAAGAAAAAAATCGAAGGACGCACTATTCATTATACCAGTTCCTCAGATTTTATAAACTTAAAGCCTGATATGCGACTCCCTTTCGGAGGAATCAAGACCGTTACGCCGCATATAGACAAAAAATGTGCGCACGTGTAGATGCACACTCACTTAAATGGAGCTCGTGCGATTCCCTTTAGGAATCAAGACAGTTACGTCACATATTGACAAAAAAATTGCACACAGTTGTAGATACTCACATAAATGCAGCTTGTGTGTTTCTCTTTAGGAAGAATCAAGACCGTTAGTTCACATATAAACAAAAAATTGAGCACGTGTAGATAAACGGCGACTTAAATGCACCTCATGTGATTCCCTTTAGGAGGAATCAAGGCCGTTACGCGGTATATTGACAAAAACACGTGCACTTGTAGATACTTTCCGACTTAAATGCAGTTCAAACGATTCCCTTTAGGAGGAATCAAGACCGTTATGCCGTATATGGACAAAAACGCTCGCACTTGTAGATACATACTCACTTAAATGCGGCTTGCGAGATTCCCTTTAGGAAGAATCAAGACCGTTAGGCCGCATATAGAAAAAAAAGGCGCGCGCATCTAGTTAAATGCTCACTTCAATGCCGTTCGCACGCTTTTTTAAATTTGAAATAATTTCAAAACGTCAAACCATTTCAGCCAAATACTTGCTACTGCACAGCATTTGCACACAAATACCCACAAGATTCTAGCACTGAAACCATAGCAAAGAAAAATGATTATACATATAAGATATTTGACAAATTAAAGTTCATAGTACATCTTTAAGAAAAAGATAGAAAACTGGCAATATTTAAGAGTGGTAAACAGTACCTATGGACAGAAACAGAACTGAAACTGGTTAGAAATCACTTTTGAACTTATTCAAGATAACAACAGTAACGGCAGAAGCATAATTCAACACATGAATAAATACAAAAACAAAAAAAAACAAAAAAAATGCGAGAAAGGAAAACGTAGATCACGATGAGGCAAATGCAGCTTACTTCAATATCAGAAAACCAAAACGATTCACCAAAAAAATCAAAAACGAAACCCGCATGCATAGCATAAAAAGCAAAGAAAACGAAACGAAAACAAGTGTTAAAGAGACAAACGAAGATGTTAGGGCTTACATCGAGGAGAGTGATGAGTTCATCAACTGACGAGGGAGGTTCGAGGAGCTTGTTACCGGCCTCCATTAACAGCATCTCCAGCTCCTTCTCAGATGACGCCATAGCTTCTTTTCCTTCCAAGAACAAAATAGTGTATGCACCTGAATACACAGAGAGACAGATACGTCAAAATCAGAGTCTAAAAGTCACCAATTCACACCATTGAAAAGCTCAGAACTCACGCTAAAAGAGAAAACACAGATCGAAGAACAAAAACAGACAAAATTCAGGCAGAGAGAAAGGCGGATTCGGTGTAGATAAAAGTTAGGGTTTTGGGTTTTTTTCTGGGAGCGAGTTGACACAGTGGTGAGTAAGGTTATTCTGTCGGACAACTTTGTGCAAGTGATTTTTTTTTTTGGCAATTTAAAGGGGGGGAGAATCCAGCGAGCTTGTGCTCGGATTCCGCCTTGCTTTTTATAAACTGGAGTTGAATTACGGCTTCAAATCCACCTTTGGATTTTGAAGGGAGTGGGGACCACCTGGTATTTCCTTAGGGCCACTTGATTTCTTCTTCCTACTATGGAAAAACTGTAACGGCTAAAAATACAACCAAGCAATGTTGCGTAACATACCTTTTATTTTGCAAAAATACAAACAAGAATTTATAATTTTGATTATTTACATTAAATTTACACATAAATATTTGGTGTAATTCTACATGGGAAAATATTTTATGTACCGGAAACAATAAAATTTTACAAGTGTCTTAGTTTTAGGGTTTATAAATTTAATTTATGGTTTAAAATTTAAGTATATTGGGTTAGAATTTAGAGTTTAGAGGTTAAGTTTATATTTTAAGATGATATGTTAGGGGTTTAAGTTTTAATCAATAAACTCTAAATTCTAATCACAACGCTTAAATTTTAAACTCATAAACCTAAACTCTTAAATCATAAACTAAATTTATAAACACTAAAATTAAGATACTTGGAAAAAAATTTGTTTCCACCGCCAGTGCATGCGATAATTACTCATTATATATATATATAACTTTATTTTTATTTAATTATATGAAATATTACTCATGTTCAAAAAAATATATTATTTGATATGCAAATTTGTTTATTTTAGAGTATGAGATTTAGAATTTGATGTTTAAGGTTTATAATTTAAGGTTAGGGATTTAAGGTTTGAGATTTAGATTTTACAGTTTAAATATGAAGTGTTGTACAAAAAAATTACTCAACTTGTGTATCAAAATAGAACTCTTATTATATGTCTATTTTTTGTTCGATTGTGGACGTTTAAAAATGGAAACATGTGCCTTTTTACATATTTGATAAATATAATTTAAGGTTAGGGATTTGATTTTTAAGATCTATGGCCATAATAATTTCAGTGATTTATGAAAATTGAACCAAATTAAATCTTCATGTATACAATTATAAAAAAATAAATTTATATATCACATTGCACATTAGACGAAAGTTAATGTACAATTCAAATTATTATCCTTTTATACTATACTAGATTATAAAACTCCCGCTCTTAAATAATAAAAAAAATATTTTTTTAATAAAAGTAGCTAGTTTTATTAAACGAGAAAATACCCAAAATTACAATAATGGTTTACAACTAATTATGTACATTTTTTTTAAATTAGACACTTTATATCATGCAAGGACCATATATGTAAAAGATTAAAAAACTATCTAAAAGACTCAAACGAAAAATAGACATGAACAAATCTGACTGCATCGGAAAACGAACCACAAGATGGGATTAAGTATTAAAAGACCACCGAAAAACGCAAATCAGAGTGGAGCATCGTGAGAAACTATCCACGAGCGCAAACCGTGTATCCAAATTCAATCCGAGGGTCCATAGCAAGAAAAATCAGTAGAATTACAAATAAGCGAGATCTTGATGAGTCGTGGCGTCGTCAAATTCAACCTTGACAAAAATATAAAATAAAAAACAGCCAAACGACTGACGAAAAAAACATATCAAAAGACATATATAAATGTACCACGAAGGCAAAGAAAAATGTGCCATAAAAACAGGGTTTCTTAAAAACTAAAAAATAAATAAAGAAAATAAATTCGGCATCGACAACCAACATCAAAATTAATACTGTTGTCGGCTAAATAAAATAAAAAATAAAACTTATGATGCTCGATAAATTAGAATAAATATTGTCTTAAAAAAATGAAGAGCGGCTAGGGTTTATTCTGACTAATATTTTGAAATATAATAAAAAGCATTTGTTGTTGTGTTTTTTCATTCATTTGAATCATGAATTTATTATATAAATGTCCGAAAAATAATCAATTTTAACATTAAGCTTTCATAGATTACTTAAATAGTGGCCACCTACGTTTTTTGTGTTTTCTTTCCTTTCATTTTTTCTATTTTTCATCTCTTTATTTTTTTGTATATTTAAATTTTTGTGTCATTTTATTTAATAAGTTTTCTTTCTTCTAACGATAATGTTGAAAGTTTCTTTATGTTTTTGTAGCATATTTTATTTTTCTTCATTATTAGATTTGGTGATGTCTCTACGATTATTAATTATTCGATTATCTTGTTAATCACCTATGATTTGAACTTTTGGATTATTTTCGTCATATTAATAGGTGTTTACAATCACCCTAAATAAGTCGTGCTTGAGATATAATAAAGCTAGTTGTTAACTTGTTGTCATTGTTATATTTATTTTTGTATTAGAGTTGATGGTGCTTAAGAAAATGTAATAATAGGGTTAGGTCATCAAAAAACCTCATTATATTGATATTAGAATAAGAGTCGTAGTTTAGGAGCTGAAATACAATGTTTTAAAATTTGACAACCAGTCATAGTTTTAAGACCCCATGTGCAACTAATTCTACAGTAAAACCTCTATAAATTAATACTTTTGGGACCATGAAATTTTATTAATTTAGAGAGATATTAATATATCGAAAGGAAACATTGAATGCGGCAATAACTTTTCACAACTTTTTATTGCAGTTGGAGACCTCAACACCGGAACTTGTGGGTGCAATTAGAAAAGTTAGAGATGAAATTGAATTAGATTTGATTTTTAAAAAGAAACAGAATACAATAGATTCATATTTTAGCAAGTTACCAAAGTAGTAATTGTAATATTTATGAATTATTAATTTATAATTTTGATGGGACCTTTATATTTATAAAGGGGGTTTTCAAAAAATTATTATATTATTATGTTATCGAATTTGATGGTTTTTTACATTGACCCAAGTCAGGACCGGAGAAATTTATTATTTAATAGAGTTTATTAATTTAAAGAATATTAATTTATAAAAAATTTACTGTATTTTTAATAGTAAAATAAATTAACTCAAAATAATATTGTTCAAAATTATTTTCCATAATAAAATTTACCTCTATTAACCTTAAAGTAATTTTATTGACATTACATGCGATGCGAGGCATAATAAGTAAAGTCCACAAGTTTTAATTAGGCAATCTCATGCATGGGTATTGTTTTTAGAACCTTCCGCAGGGGCTCTCACCTTTTTTCTTTGATTTTGCCGGCGGCGGTTCCAACTTTTATGTTGGTTACCGTCCGCCGGATTCATTAGTTACCCATTTTTTATTTTCTTGGTTTTTATATTTTTAATAAAATTTCTATCCTTGTGACACGTATTTTCTCTGTCCTTGTGGCACGCTTTTTCGTTATTTTTATGGTTCGTTTCATCTGTCGTTTTGGCATGATTTTAACATACCTTAGCGTTCGTTTGGTGTTTTTACAATGATCTTCGCGGCGCTAGTTTCTGATTTTGATTCTGTCGGTGTTCATAGAAAGATAGATCCTCTCTCGGTTGATGGTTGTTTGCCGATGTAATCAGACCTGGGTAGCGGAACAATCTGCCTGATAGTTTGATTCGCTCACCACTCCTTTTTCACATCGTAAAGCGTCTCGTTTGGATAGAGACAAGGAGATTCAGGAAGACTTCTGGTTTTTATCGGTATGCTAATATCTATGAAAATATTTATTTTTCTTTGCATCTTTGGGTTGTTTGAGATTTTGATGTACTAGATCTCATTATTCTCCATTTTGAATGCTTTGTATTTGAGATATTTTCATGGTTATTAATAAAATTCAGTTGTTTTTGTCAAAAAAAATTGTTTTTAAGAAAATTCAGATTAAAATGCATTTAAGTACAATTATCTTCAATTTAATTTTCAAGTCAGATTTAAGTGAAAACTATTTATTTCCAAAATAATAGCAAATATATTGGTGTGGGTGTTGGTGAGAAGAGTCAAATTAGGTTTTAAATGGTTGGGGTTTGAATCCAATGTCGAACATATGATGTTTTATAATTTCAATTATACAGTTAATGACACATGTTACCATTAGTAGAAAAGGTAATTATAGGATCATCAAAGAGCCTCAATAGGATGATATTAAAATAAGGGCCATAATTTAGTAACCGAAAGAGAATGTTTTCAGGTTTAGCGACAAATTTAAAATGAAAGTTATTGTTTGTAGACCTCTTATGCGATTAACTCTATTTTTAATAGTAAAATAAATTAACTCAAAACAATATTATTTAAAAGGGTAAACTATATCAGACACCACTAAATTATTGGGTTTGACCCGTTTTTACTACCAACTTGTAACACCTGCTTTTGTATAAATAAAAAAAAGAAGAAGAAAGAATGCATGTGAGGAGTGTTGAACCCACAACCTCTTGGTTGTGTGGTTGGCGACCCAACCAACTGAGCTAAATAGCTCTTGGTTATAAACCACCCCACTTCCTTTTTATTTTGTATTGAGTTAAAATTTTGGGATATTAAATTTGGAAAGTAACCATTCAGCTACCAAAGAAAAGATAACCCCCCCTTCGAAATTTCTAGAAAATTTTCCCCCTCACCCGTCTTCTATCTCCGGCGAGCTCCCCGCCCTCCCCGCCGTTTCGTTCACTCCACCGCTGCCGTCGGTGTGAGCCCCGTCAGCCCCTGAACCGTTTTACGTCAACCACGCGCGACGTCGGCCGGCCATTTGCAGTGGAAAACGGATCTGGAAGCTTAAAGGTTTCGGCCGCCACCGTTTTCCTCATTTCCGGCCGTTCCCGACATCGGCTCGCCTCACCGTGGGCACCGGCGAGCTCCTCGCGTCCCGATCTACAAAACCCATGTGTTCGATCGTTCATCCGACTCCGTTAAAGGCTTCGTCGGAGCTTCGTCTTTTCCGACGAAGTTTTGACCGTTGGGATCTTTTTCGGTAAGTTGTCGATCAATTTTCGGGTTGTTTTCGTTGTGGTTGTGTTGTGGATTAAATTTTCGTTCTTTTTACGGCCAGGTTGTGCCCTTCGACGTCTCCGGCGACCATTCCGGCCACCAGAAATTGTTGGGTAAGTAAATCGGCTCAACCCGGTCTGAACCGGCTGGACCGGTCGGCCCTTTAGCCAAACCCGAACCGGTTTGGTCCAGAGCCCAAACCCAGTCAACCCGAGCCCATCGTCCGACCCGACCCGTCTCTGACCCGCCTGTCCGACCCGTTGACCCGACCCGCCCGTCCAACCCGTTGACCCGGTTCGAGTCAACCCGTCTACCGAGTCAACTTAGTCCGAGTCAGCACGATGAGTCAGCCGAGTTAACTCAGTTGACCCATGTTGACTGCTGACGTCAGCATTGACTTTGACCAGTTGACTTTGACCAGTTGACCGTTGACCTGTTGACGTCAGCGTTGACTTTGACCGTTGACCAAAAAGTCAAATTTTCCGAAAACTCCTATTTTATGTTTTTCGACGTCATGAGTCCATTTTTGAAGCCCGTTTTGCAATATTCTGATCCGAAAGCCTCCGAATCTGACCTTGAGCCCGAACTTGTTCATGTACTTAATTATTGGTTAAGAGCTTGTGAGTAAGATCTGATCTTGGAATTTGCGTAATTGAAGGTATTCTCGGTTCCTTGGATGCTCGATGCTGAGGAATGTCGAATTCAGGTTCGAGGGTATTCGAGTGTCGTATCATGAATCAACTGTTATAGCTCGGAGCTAAGGTAATACATTACTACCCCTTGTATGCTTTATGTACATGTTGATATCTGGTTAAAGCATGCATGCTTATGATGAATGTTTTGTGAACTCTGCTTAAGCCGAATTCGATACGGAAAATAAGAATGAGAGTCAGTAAGAGTAACATACTCGGATAAGAATATTAATAGATCATGAGTGTCGAAAGTGCTAATAATAATAATAATACAGTTAAATCTGAAACTCTATCAATGGTGTCTAAGAAACAATGTTCAGAATGCGGAGTATGAGATGTTGGATATGAAATTACGAAAATACCCTTAGAGCATAAGTATGACTAAACTACCCATCTGATAAAGGAAATGACCTAAAATCTGCATTCGGCCTAATTATGCAATTTACACTACTCAAGATGTATGTTTTAATGGAAAGACTTCGGCATCATTATGCAATACGTGTGATACAAACTTGGATAATCCCTCAATTTCTGTATAACACATGAATGAGAATTTTCTGGAAATATTGTTGAAATCCTAAGTCGACCCTTATGACAGTAATACGTGAATTAGATGAGAATGATCGTAATGACCAAAAAGATGGTAATGCCCTCGAGCACCGAAATGTCTGATTAATTTGAATGAAGATATACCCTCAAGTTCTGTAATAAATGAATCGTCTGTAAAGGGCCGGAGAGTTAGGACGCCTTAATCTCGTTTGAGTACGTGAGTGATGGAGGTACCAAATGGTAATTCAGAAAGAAATGGTAGATTTATCTCAGTCTAAAATAACAGAAATACCCTCCTGAGTTAATCGGTAACTATGTATTTGACGAAATTCTGGATTTGTTAATAAGACTAAAATAACTAAAAGGCCATGATAGCCTAAATAATCGGAACATCACTGAAAATACCCGAACTTAAAAGACTTTAATTTAGAAATTCTTGAATGTCTGGTTAGAAGAATGCCCGGTTAGAAAACTAATGAGCAAATAGGATACCCGAGTTCTGTGAACCATTGCTCTCAATGTTGGTATAATTACCAGAATGTCTATGAACGTCGAAATGACCATAATGCCCTTGTATGCTTAAAAGACTAAAGTACCCATAATATATCTGAAATTTCTAAGTTCTTGATGTATCACCTCCTGAATATTTGGGTTAAACCGTTAGTATGAACCCCCTTTTTAAAAGGGGCCACGTTTCAGAAATTCGTTCAAGTTGTCAAGAGTTCAATATGTCTCATTCCGTAAATGCCAAGTATCTCTAAGAAATGATCTGTCCCACCTAGTGTGTTCCTTGTGTGATATATTCTGTTGAATGGATTGTATAATTATTTAATCATGAATAATATTATGTTGATGAACATTTCAATTGTTATTGAGATTGCATCACTATGTTAGAAAATGAGATAAAATGATGAACTTGATATATATGATGACATTCTCTGCCTACCTGATATATGTCTGCTCAATCTGTATACTTGGTATGTGATCGTTTGATCTGTGATGGTATTGTCTGACTGTTTGATGAATTTGTTAGCATGATCTGTTATTTTGACCTATGATGGGATAATATGTTTGCATGATGAATGCTGAAAATGTCTGCTCTGCTCAATAGTATGCCCATTTATCTGTCAAAAGCATGAACTTCTATTTCTGATACTCTGAATAAAATATGTCTGTTACATGTATTATGTTACTCATGTCTGGAATCTGAACATCGATTACTGTCTGGGGTATACTGTTGGGTTATGTTATGAAGTGTCTGCAGGTACAGCCCTGATCCAGCTGATAAACCCTTCTGTTAAGCTTCTACGCCCACGGGCCTAGGGTAAGTCTTTCTGGACCTAAGGCATTCCCTTAGGTAGGCTCTTATGCCTCAGGTCTAGCGTAAGACCTTCTGTAAGCAGTTCTGGGGGACTGCATATTGGTGTAAGGTTGGAGGGTAGTTCTTGTAAACTTCTGTATGAACATTGAACATTTGCATTTAATTTGTTATGCACTCATAAGATATGATGTTAAGTACTTATGTATGTTTGATTTGCAACTTATTAAAACACACTAGGCTTCGTGGTTTAACTTCTCCAACCCGCCACTCTGTTGATTCTCTGAACAATAAGCTCTCTTTTAGTACTCAGTAACATAGAAAGAACAAACCTTGTTGTCCTTAAGAATAGTGCTTCACTAAATTAGCGAAACATAAATGGAGACAAGTATTGCCTGGAACATCATAAAAATATTATGCCTACCCTATGTCTGCATGAGCTTATAGCATCTTTTGGTAGTTCTGTATTACTGAGCTTTTCCACGCTCACGTTATTTTTACTATCGCAGGTTAAAAGAATATAGCATGACAAAATGTTGACATCAGTGTTCGGAGATCCCTCGGCGTTGCCTCTGGAGTACGATACTGTATAGTTAGGGGGCATGTAGGTCATGTATGGTTTCATGTCAGTGTCTGTAAAATACTTTTCTGAAATTTTTGTTATGTGTTTAAATATTTTCCTGAAATTGTATTTTAAACAAAAGTTGATTTTACAATTTGATAAGTGTTTTGAGAAGAAAAAAAATGTTTTCATGTGTATTTTCACTGTAGGTCGCTCTTGTGACCCTAATGTGACTTCCTAGGATCCGTTGTAATGCATAGGCGGGTCTAGGGGGTTACATTTAGTGGTATCAGAGCTTAGAGTTGCGTCTTTCTGGGTAGATCGGCCGATTGTCTGTCATAGGGTGTCTGGTATGTGCATGCCCCTAGATCCTGGCCGTACTCCACCAAGCCGTGACTCTTGATGTCGAATCCTTTCTCTGAAACAACTGATTCTAAGCTTTATGTCCGTTGTATCTCGAATCGTAATGACAAGGAATGTCTGTAACATTCGTCTGTGAATTGGATTAACTTAATGGATTTGAATCTGGATAGAGAACTTGAGATGGTTTATGCGTGTGAAATCGAATATCTGAATCAGATTAAGAATAAATGTTTGATCTTATTAGGTAACCGATATGAGACTACATATAAGGTAGTTCAGTGATAATGATATGTTTGAAAATATCCCGATGAAAAAAAGAGAGTTGATAAACGCAGTATTAATCTAAAAGAGAGGTGTCTATGAACCCGACGAAAGAGTAAACTCGGTAGTTACCTCGTTATACACAAAGAAAACAATTGTATAACCCTTGCAATGAAGGTAAGTGCAAATCATTTAAAACCCTGGTTATGTTGGATTTGTTTGGAGGAAGGATTCACTGGAAGTGTGGCATGTTGTATAGTTATACATATCATCCCTGACTGACATTCGGTGCTACGTCTTGAGTCTGGAAGGCTCTGTTGGAAGCCTCGAGTACTCGTCTGGATTTTAAGGACAATTCTTCATCCGTAAATTGATGGTCAACCTAGAAGTGTTATGAATAAGATTTTGGGTCGTAAGAGTGGGTCGTAATAGTGATATCTCTGATAGTTGGGAAGCTTATTATTCCTGATTAAGACCATTTATGATAAAAGTTATGAGACAAGTGTTTGCTTAGCACTATATGAAGTTCGATAAGAATCCAAATATTTTATTCTGATTAGTTTGTCGGAATGTATGCCGAGACGACTCTAGGTCCAAAGGCAGTCCGAGTGACCGAGGACCCCATCATATGGATTTGTGACTGTCTGGAAGTCATGAGAAACAATGATGCTCTGATGGACGAGTTAGTACAAGAATAGGTGAAAAAGAAGTTTCTGTTTTCTCCGGCTCGAGTAAATTTCGAGGACGAAATTTCTTTTAGGGGGAGAGAGTTGTAACACCTGCTTTTGTATAAAAAAAAGAAGAAGAAAGAGTGCGTTTGAGGAGTGTTGAACCCACAACCTCTTGGTTGTGTGGTTGGCGACCCAACCAACTGAGCTAAATAGCTCTTGGTTATAAACCACCCCACCTCCTTTTTATTTTGTATTGAGTTAAAATTTTGGGATATTAAATTTGGAAAGTAACCATTCAGCTACCAAAGAAAAGATAACCCCCCCTTCGAAATTTCTAGAAAATTTTCCCCCTCACCCGTCTTCTATCTCCAGCGAGCTCCCCGCCCTCCCCGCCGTTCCGTTCACTCCACCACTGCCGTCGGTGTGAGCCCTGTCAGCCCCAGAACCATTTTCCGTCAACCACGCGCGACGTCGGCCGGCCGTTTGCAGTGGAAAACAGATCTGGAAGCTTAAAGGTTTCGGCCGCCACCGTTTTCCTCATTTTCGGCCGTTCCCGACGTCGGCTCGCCTCACCGTGGGCACCGGCGAGCTCCTCGCGTCCCGATCTACAAAACCCATGTGTCCGATCGTTCATCCGACTCCGTTAAAGGCTTCGTCGGAGCTTCGTCTTTTCCGACGAAGTTTTGACCGTTGGGATCTTTTTCGGTAAGTTGTCGATTAATTTTCGGGTTGTTTTCGTTGTGGTTGTGTTGTGGATTAAATTTTCGTTCTTTTTACGGCCAGGTTGTGCCCTTCGACGTCTCCGGCGACCATTTCGGCCACCGTCCGGCCACCAGAAATTGTTGGGTAAGTAAATCGGCTTAACCCGGTCTGAACCGGCTGGACCGGTCGGCCCTTTAGCCAAACCCGAACCGGTTTGGTCCAAAGCCCAAACCCAGTCAACCCGAGCCCATCGTCCGACCCGACCCGTCTCTGACCCGCCTGTCCGACCCGTTGACCCGACCCGCCCGTCCGATCCGTTGACCCGGTTCGAGTCAACCCGTCTACCGAGTCAACTCAGTCCGAGTCAGCACGATGAGTCAGCCGAGTCAACTCAGTGAGTTAACCTACCGAGTCAACTCAGTTGACCCATGTTGACTGCTGACGTCATGCTGACATCAGCATTGACTTTGACCAGTTGACTCTGACCCCGTTGACCGTTGACCTGCTGACGTCAGCGTTGACTTTGACCGTTGACCAAAAAGTCAAATTTTCCGAAAACTCCTATTTTATGTTTTTCGACGTCATGAGTCCATTTTTGAAGCCCGTTTTGCAAAATTCTGATCCGAAAGCCTCCGAATCTGACCTTGAGCCTGAACTTGTTTATGTACTTAATTATTGGTTAAGAGCTTGTGAGTAAGATCTGATCTTGGAATTTGCGTAATTGAAGGTATTCTCGGTTCCTTGGATGCTCGATGCTGAGGAATGTCGAATTCAGGTTCGAGGGTATTCGAGTGTCGTATCATGAATCAACTGTTATAGCTTGGAGCTAAGGTAATACATTACTACCCCTTGTATGCTTTATGTACATGTTGATATCTGGTTAAAGCATGCATGCTTATGATGAATGTTTTGTGAACTCTGCTTAAGCCGAATTCGATACAGAAAATAAGAATGAGAGTCAGTAAGAGTAACATACTCGGATAAGAATATTAATAGATCAGGAGTGTCGAAAGTGCTAATAATAATAATAATAATAATACAGTTAAATCTGAAACTCTATCAATGTTGTCTAAGAACCAATGTTCAGAATGCGGAGTATGAGATGTTGGATATGAAATTACGAAAATACCCTTAGAGCATAAGTATGACTAAACTACCAATCTGATAAAGGAAATGACCTAAAATCTGCATTCGACCTAATTATGCAATTTACACTACTCAAGATGTATGTTTTAATGGAAAGACTTCGGCATCATTATGCAATACGTGTGATACAAACTTGGATAATCCCTCAATTTCTGTATAACACATGAATGAGAATTTTCTGGAAATATTATTGAAATCCTAAGTCGACCCTTATGACAGTAATACGTGATTAGATGAGAATGATCGTAATGACCAAAAAGATGGTAATGCCCTCGAGCACCGAAATGTCTGATTAATTTGAATGAAGATATACCCTCAAGTTCTGTAATAAATGAATCGTCTGTAAAGGGCCGGAGAGTTAGGACGCCTTAATCTCGTTTGAGTACGTGAGTGATTGAGGTACCAAATGGTAATTCAGAAAGATATGGTAGATTTATCTCAGTCTAAAATAACCGAAATACCCTCCTGAGTTAATCGGTAACTATGTATTTGACGAAATTCTGGATTTGTTAATAAGACTAAAATAACTAAAAGGCCATGATAGCCTAAATAATCGGAACATCACTGAAAATACTTGAACTTAAAAGACTTTAATTTAGATATTCTTGAATGTCCGGTTAGAAGAATGTCCGGTTAGAAAACTAATGAGTAAATAGGATACCCGAGTTCTGTGAACCATTGCTCTCAATGTTGGTATAATTACCAAAATGTCTATGAACGTCGAAATGACCATAATGCCCTTGTATGCTTAAAAGACTAAAGTACCCATAATATATCTGAACTTTCTAAGTTCTTGATGTATCACCTCCTGAATATCTGGGTTAAACCGTTAGTATGAACCCCCTTTTTAAAAGGGGCCACGTTTCAAAAATTCGTTCAAGTTGTCAAGAGTTCAATATGTCTCATTCCGTAAATGCCAAGTATCTCTAAGAAATGATCTGTCCCACCTAGTGTGTTCCTTGTGTGATATATTCTGTTGAATGGATTGTATAATTATTTAATTTTGAATAATATTATGTTGATGAACATTTCAATTGTTATTGAGATTGCATCACTATGTTAGAAAATGAGATAAAATGATGAACTTGATATATATGATGACATTCTCTGCCTACCTGATATATGTCTGCTCAATCTGTATACTTGGTATGTGATCGTTTGATCTGTGATGGTATTGTCTGACTGTTTGATGAATTTGTTAGCATGATCTGTTATTTTGACCTATGATGGGATAATATGTTTGCATGATGAATGCTGAAAATGTCTGCTCTGCTCAATAGTATGCCCATTTATCTGTCAAAAGCATGAACTTCTGTTTCTGATACTCTGAATAAAATATGTCTGTTACATGTATTATGTTACTCATGTCTGGAATCTGAACATCGATTACTGTCTGGGGTATACTGTTGGGTTATGTTATGAAGTGTCTGCAGGTACAGCCCTGATCCAGCTGATAAACCCTTCTGTTAAGCTTCTACGCCCACGGGCCTAGGGTAAGTCTTTCTGGACCTAAGGCATTCCCTTAGGTAGGCTCTTATGCCTCAGGTCTAGCGTAAGACCTTCTGTAAGCAGTTCTGGGGGACTGCATATTGGTGTAAGGTTGGAGGGTAGTTCTTGTAAACTTCTGTATGAACATTGAACATTTGCATTTAATTTGTTATGCACTCATAAGATATGATGTTAAGTACTTATGTATGTTTGATTTGCAACTTATTAAAACACACTAGGCTTCGTGGTTTAACTTCTCCAACCCGCCACTCTGTTGATTCTCTGAACAATAAGCTCTCTTTTAGTACTCAGTAACATAGAAAGAACAAACCTTGTTGTCCTTAAGAATAGTGCTTCACTAAATTAGCGAAACATAAATGGAGACAAGTATTGCCTGGAACATCATAAAAATATTATGCCTACCCTATGTCTGCATGAGCTTATAGCATCTTTTGGTAGTTCTGTATTACTGAGCTTTTCCAAGCTCACGTTATTTTTACTATCGCAGGTTAAAAGAATATAGCATGACAAAATGTTGACATCAGTGTTCGGAGATCCCTCGGCGTTGCCTCTGGAGTACGATACTGTATAGTTAGGGGGCATGTAGGTCATGTATGGTTTCATGTCAGTGTCTGTAAAATACTTTTCTGAAATTTTTGTTATGTGTTTAAATATTTTCCTGAAATTGTATTTTAAACAAAAGTTGATTTTACAATTTGATAAGTGTTTTGAGAAGAAAAAAAATGTTTTCATGTGTATTTTCACTGTAGGTCGCTCTTGTGACCCTAATGTGACTTCCTAGGATCCGTTGTAACGCATAGGCGGGTCTAGGGGGTTACACAACCTTTCAATTGGTCTAATTTTGTCACCAAACTTTATTTTTCGACTCTTTTATACCACCGTGCCATTAACTTCTTAACGTCGTGATGAATTGGATGTTAGACTAAAACGACGTCGTTTTGGTGCCTCTATTTTGATGCTAAACTGCCCAAAACGGCGTCATTTTGCTGGAGGAAAATATGAAAAACCATGCACTTAATGAAATTTGAACCTAAAAACTTTAGAATCAAAGGCAATCTCTTAACCACTAAGCCAACTTAACATATTTGTCTTATTTCCAGCACAAATAATATATATATTCTAAATTGTAGTTTATCGTATAAATAATATAAATATATTATTTCTAATATAAATATATTAGTATACACATATTAATATATAAATAATAAATAAAATATAAATATATTTATATTTATATTATAAATGATATTAAATATATAAGTAGATAAATATATTATTATAAAAACTATAAAAATGATTTTAAAAAATTTAAAATTTTGAAAATTTACAAAAGAAACCCAAAAATTCACCAAAACACTAAAGCTTAAACCCCAATTCCATTCATTTTGACTTTTAACAGGTCTAAAATCCAACAAAACCTTAAGCCCTAACTATAAACTCTAAACCTTAAACCCTAAAATTTTATTCATAAACAAATAATATTAAAATATATAAACAAATAATATATTATTATAAAAACTAAAAAACTGAATTTAAAAAAATCTAAAATTTTGAAAATTTACAAAAAAACCCCAAAATTAACCAAAACTCTAAAGCTTAAATGCCAAATCCATCCATTTTGGCTGCTAACGGGTCTATGGTTTTAGGGTTTATGATTTATGATTTAGGGTTTTAGGGTTTATAGGTAATAATTTAATGTTTTGGTGGATTTTGAGGTTTTTTTGAAATTTTTGGGGTTTTGTGAAAATTAGTTTTTAATTTTTATAATAATATATTATTTATATATATATATTTAATATTATTGATAATATAATGTTTTTTATTTAATATAAATATTTTATTTATTTGTTATATATATCAATATATTATTATATGTATATTAATATTATTTTATAATATATTTATATTATTTACATAGAGTAATATTATTTATATAATAAAATAAATTGAATTAATCTCAACTGCAATTTAGAATATATATTACTTTTGCTTGAAATAAATTAGAGTTATTAAGTTGGCTTAGTAGTTACGAGGTTGCCTTTAATTCTAGAGGTTTTAGGTTCAAATCCTAATGAATGTATAATTTTTCATATTTTCCTCTAACAAAACGACACTCGTTTTGGGCAATTTAGTATCAAAATAGTGGCACCAAAACGACGTTGTTTTGGTCTAGCATCCAAGTCATCACGACATTAAGGAGTTAACAGCGCGATAATATAAACGAGTCGAAAAATAAAATTTAGTGACAAATTTAGACCAATTGAAAGGTTAGTGGTAAAAACGAGTCACCCTCACTAATTTGGTGGTACCTGACATAGTTTATCTTATTCAAATCATTTTCGTTGATAATAAAATTTACCTCAATTAACCTTTAAAGCAATTTTAATGAGACTACATGTGAGGTATAATAAGTAAAGTCCACAATTTTTAATTAAGCAATCTCATTGCATGGGTATTGCTTTCAGGAAGTTGTTGATTCAAACGTGTTTAAGCGCAATTATCTTTGATTTAATGTTCAAGTCATAATAAGATAAAAACTATTTATTTCCAAACTAATAGTAAATGTATTAGAACGTGTGTCATTGAGAAGCGTTAGAATGTGTTTTGAATGGTAAGGGTTCGAGTCAAATGTCCAACCACTAATGTTTTATGATTTTAATTAAATAGATGATAACACATGTTATTACTGATAGAAAAGATAATAATAGGAGTTAAAATAAAAGGTTCTAAAATTTAGCGATTACTTTTAAATGAGAATTATAGTTTGATGACCTTAATTAATTCTATTTTTAATAGTAAAATAAACTAACTCAAAACTGTTGTGAATAAAGTAAAGAGCAAGAACAAAATAGATGAACAATATGAGAGACAAAGAAAGACTAAAGTAGGGTTGTGTACAATGCTTTCTCCAAACTCTATATTTATAGGTATAAGATAGAAACCCTAATTTCAATGACTATTAAACCCTAATAATAAAGTACATTAAAGTCTCATTTAATATATGGATATCCATCATAAATAAAGATATTCATAACACTCCCCTTATATACCCATGAAGATAATGTGTCTCGTTAAAACCTTACTTAGATAAAAAATCATGTGAGAAAAAAAAATTCTTAGCGAAGGAAAAAGAGTACACACATCTTTGATACGCATAACATGTTGCCTCATTAAAAACCTTACCAGGAAAACTCATTGGGACAAAACCTCGGTTAAGGGAAAAAGAGTGCAACACGTGTTTACTCCCCCTCATGAAAACATCACATAAAATCTTTGAATCTTCATAATTCAATCTTGAATATTATTTTTCTAAAGATCGCGAGAGATGAAACTTTGGAGTAATAGGTTCCATGATGTATCTACCTTTCGATTAAGATATACGTCTTGTATTATCTCTACACAAGATAGCTTTGTACATATCTTGTGAAAGTAAATCCACATATCTTATGGATATGTTGGGTCAATGGTCTTAGCCAAACACATTTTTAGCTTGCCTCATGCATAACAATTATTTCTACAAGATTTGAAGAGGTATTGTTGAGTTGTGAGGAGCTCGATTCGATCAACCAATGTAGCTCACCAAGTGGTGGAGAGATGGATTTTTGGGTGGAAGGGTTTAGGAAGCTAAAAGGATAATGACACAATGAATTATAGTGGTTCAACCTTCTAACCAAGGTCTACATCCACTACCTTAGCTCCCCACTAAGGATTTCTCAATCAATCTACTATTGATTCGTCCCCTTTTCTAGGCTTAGGAGGAAACCCTTACAACCAATCAAGCTTTCTACCCAAAGCCTTGATTGAAACCCTCTTTACAAAGAGACACAAGAAGCAAACTTAAAACCCTCTAATAGGTGTTTGTTTGCATAATTAAGCACTCACCCAAAACCTAAAACACTTGAGCAAATTTGACAATTTTGGCTCACTAGTGTTTGTCTATACAAGAATTGACAATTTAGGCACTAAGACAATATTTGATCATTTGATGTTTGACAATATGAGCATTAGCCTTCTCTTGATGCTTGGAGGTCCCTTTTATACTCCCAAATGAGTTTGTAGCCGTTACTAGCCGTTGGGATCATATTGGAGCCATTGAGGACTTTAATTCCCACTATAAATGCAGTTCTGCAGCTCCCCGTTTCGAAACGCTCGAAGCCGTTTCGAAACACTCTCAATGTAGAAAGTGCCGTTACATTCTGTCAGGGTACCCGTTTCGGAACACCCTCTTGCCGTTTCGAAACGCGTATCGAAACGCTATAGGCCCGTATCGAAATGCCTGCATTTGAAAGTTGGGTGGGAAAGAGCCGTTGGGGTTTTTTGACCGTTGTGGTCATTGCCACATGGGCGTATCGAAACGGCCTAGCCCGTTTCGAAACGCTGGGCAAAAATCCTGTCCAAGGAAAGCCCGTTTCGATACGAGTATCGAAACGATTTTGTCACTGGAATCCCCTGTTTCGAAACGCCCTAAGGTGTTTCGAAACACCTGCACAGTTTTGTGAAATTTGGCTTTGAAAAACATGTAAAACCCTTTTGAAAACTTCCCTAAACATAATTTCAAGTTGTTTGGACTTTGGAAATGTTTTAAATACTTTTTAAATCAGTCCAAAGCATTTTTCAATTATTATATCAAAACATTAGTTCTACAATCTCCCCCTTTTTGATATAATAAAACTATTGTTGAGTGGATCGCAAGATCGATATTGACCAAGAGGGGGGGTGAATTGGAAATTTAAAGTTGTGTGGTGGAAATTTGCAAATTAAAAATGATGGACAAGAGATTTAGAGTGGTTCAAGTTCCAAATGAACTCTACATCCACTACCTTAGCTTCACTAAGGATTTGCAACAATTCCACTAAATTGCTCTTCCCCTTTTCTAGGACAAGGAGGCAACCCTTTACAATTTCGGTTGATTTTTCTACCCAAAAATCAACCCAATCCTCACACAAGTGAACAAAGAAATTTGATGGCTAATAAGGTATCTCTCAATACAAATGATAGCCCCAATACAAGCACTCAACCCAATTTGACAAAATATGAATGAAGATTACAATTGGGATTTCTAGACAAATAGGAATTTTGGCACAATTGCTTGGATTTGATGAATAAGTGTTTTCTTGAAGATCAATAGTTGTTGTTGTAGCTTTTAGATATGTCTTTTATACCTCCTCATTGATTTCTAGCCGTTTGGGTGGTTGGGAACATAAATGGAGCCGTTGGAACCCTCTCTTACCACCATTAATGCACTTCTGCAGCTACCGGTATCGGTACGCGGGAAGGAGTATCGGTACCTGTCTCAGAAAAGAAAGAGCCGTTGTGTGCATTTAATAAGGGGTATCGATACGCGCGTAAGCGTATCGGTACTGGGTATCAAAACGGCAAGGGCCGCATCGATACTATTTTCTGAACTTAGCTCACTGTCCACAACCGTATCGGTACGCGGGTTTGGAGTATCGATACGGGTCAACGAACTTTTAAAGTTTGGTTACCAACCAACTGACACCAACGGTCATATTTTTAAACCGACTTAATTTTTAAAAGTTATAAGGGTCGTATCGATACGAGGGTTTGCCGTATCGGTACGATATTCAAACTCTTTGAATTTTAACACAGGGCAGTATCGATACGAGGGTTTGGGGTATCGATACTGGTTCCGACAGTAACCAAGTTTGGTAAAATGGTATCGATACGCTTGGTGCTGTATCGATATGCCTGGGCGATTTTCAATGGTTTTGCCTTGGAACACTTAGAAAATATTTTGAGTTTGAGTTTTATAAATCAGTTTTAAAGTGTTGGTGTTTTAAAACTTATTAAGGGACTTTATAAAAACAATTTTAAGTTTTACAAAACGATCCTTAAGGATTTAATTATATCAAAATCAAACATAGGTTTTACAACTATCTTGAAAAATTGTTTGGGATTCTCCCCCTTTAACTTTAAAAATGTGAATAAGAGATTGAAGATATGAAATCAATTAAAGCTCCCCTTTATTCATTTGAAAATTCAAATTTTCAAACCATTTCTCCCCCTTTTTGTTATATCAAAAAGAATTTAAAAACATTAAGTTCAAAATAACAATAGAGGTAAAAATTGACAAAAATAAGAATTTGGTTTTAAAATGGCTCCCCCGTACTCAAAGCATCATTAAAATGTTAGTCCAACATTTATGATCATCTAGTTGAATAAAATAAAAATAAAACAAATAAATGCAAAAACAACTAGATTTTTACCAACACTTGAACCCAAAGGGAGGATGTGAAGCCTTCCTTCTTCAAGTGTTCTTCCTTGTGTGCATGGAGCTCCCCCTCAATGTTTGACTTGTTGAACATCTCCATCACACCTGGCAAAAGACAATCAAGTGACTTTTGGTATCCAAATTGCTTTGGATCCATAAACGTTAGTAGCACAAATTTTAGTCCCCTTAGGAATCCATTTTTCAATGTCATCCTTTTTAATTGAAGTGGTTAGTCCTTTTGGGATCAAACACTTCTAAAACATTTACCTTTTATAAATCTAGGGGCACTAGATTGTCTAACATAAAAATTTGATTTTCCAAAATTGTTTTTCTTTTCAAGCTCTTTGGAAATCAAATCTTTTTCTTCTTGAACTTTTTGAAGCAATTTTTGTAAATCAAAACATTTTAATTCAAACTCTTCAAGTTTTGCTTCAAGTTCAAGTTTGGTTTTAGAAAGCAAATCATTTTGAATTTTCAACTTTGAAATCAAATTATTGTTTTTCAAAATGTGGCTTTTAAAATCTAAAACCAAATCGTCATAGGCATCTTGTAATTCATCAAAAGAGTAAGAACATGAAGTAGATGAATTAGAAGTTACCCTTGAATCTTCTTCGATGGCCATAAGGCAAAGGTTGGCTTGTTCATCGTCGGTGGAGTCCTCATCACTCCAAGTAGCCACATGTGCCTTTTTCTTATGGCTTGAAGTGCTTGCCCTCTCCTTTCTCTTGGGTTCTCGTTCAAGCTCTCTCAAAGCTTTCTTCATAAACGGGGCACACTTCTTGAAGAGATGAACTATCTCTTCATCTTCATCCTCCTCTTCACTTAAGTAGACATGATGACAAGTGGAGGATTTGAGAGCCATGACACTTGCATTGATGCCAAGCCCTTTGATTTTCTTCTCTCCCATAACTCTAATTTCTTACCTCTTCTTCTCATCCTCTTTATTCTTCTTCATGATTTGATGAGTAAGGAGTGACCCCATGAGTTCATCAAGCTTCAAAGTCTTCAAATTTTTGGCTTCGATGATGGCGGTCCTCTTTGAGTCCCAAGACTCGGGAAGTGAGTAGATGAGCTTTCGAACAAGCTTCTTCTTCGGGATGGCTTCTCCATAGCCTTTAAGACCATTGGTGATGGTGGAGAACCTATCAAACATCTTCTCGATGTTCTCTTCCAGATCCATTTTGAAGTTCTCATACTCTAAGGTAAGGAGCCCAATTTTGGTCTCCTTGACTTCATCGGTCCCCTCGTATGTGACTTCAAGCTTGTCCCATACCTCCTTGGCACTCTCACAAGAAGATATCTTCTCATAGATGGTTGGGCCAAAAGCACAAAACAGAATGTGCAAGGCTTTGCAATTTAGCTCCATCTTCTTGCGATCGTCGGCACTCCACTCCGCTTTGCTTCTTTGAGGCACGAATGGACCATCTTCAACTATATCCCATAGCTTGTAATCTCTTGATTTGATGAAAAACTTCATCTTTGTCTTCCAATGGGCATAGTGGGTTCCGTCAAAGAAAGGTGGTTTGTCGATAGATTGTGCCATTTGAGCCGGTTGATGAAAAAGTGATCAAGCTTGCCGGATCTTCTCAATAGGATGTGAATCCCCTTCGATTGAGCCAAGCTCTGATACCAATTGTTGAGTTGTGAGGAGCTCGATTCGATCAACCAATGTAGCTCACCAAGTGGTGGAGAGATGGATTTTTGGGTGGAAGGGTTTAAGAAGCTAAAAGGATAATGACACAATGAATTATAGTGGTTCAACCTTCTAACCAAGGTCTACATCCACTCCCTTAGCTCCCCACTAAGGATTTCTCAATCAATCCACTATTGATTCGTCCCCTTTTCTAGGCTTAGGAGGAAACCCTTACAACCAATCAAGCTTTCTACCCAAAGCCTTAATTGAAACCTTCTTTACAAAGAGACACAAGAAGCAAACTTAAAACCCTCTAATAGGTGTTTGTTTTCATAATTAAGCACTCACCCAAAACCTAAAACACTTGAGCAAATTTGACAATTTTGGCTCACTAGTGTTTGTCTATACAAGAATTGACAATTTAGGCACTAAGACAATATTTGATCATTTGATGTTTGACAATATGAGCATTAGCCTTCTCTTGATGCTTGGAGGTCCCTTTTATACTGCCAAATGAGTTTGTAGCCGTTACTAGCCGTTGGGATCATATTGGAGCCGTTGAGGACTTTAATTCCCACCATAAATACAGTTCTGCAGCTCCCCGTTTCGAAACGCTCGAAGCCGTTTCGAAACACTCTCAATGTAGAAAGAGTCGTTGCATTCTGTCAGGGTACCCGTTTCGGAACACCCTCTTGCCGTTTCAAAACGCGTATCGAAACGCTATAGGCCCGTATCGAAACGCCTGCATTTGAAAGTTGGTTGGGAAAGAGCCGTTGGGGTTTATGACCGTTGTGGTCATTGCCACGTGGGCGTATCGAAACGGCCTAGCCCGTTTCGAAATGCTGGGCAAAAATCCTGTCCAAGGAAAGCCCGTTTCGATACGAGTATCGAAACGATTTTGCCACTGGAATCCCCTGTTTCGAAACGCCCTAAGGTGTTTCGAAACACCTGGACAGTTTTGTGAAATTTGGCTTTGAAAAACATGTAAAACCCTTTTGAAAACTTCCCTAAACATAATTTCAAGTTGTTTGGACTTTGGAAATGTTTTAAATACTTTTTAAATCAGTCCAAAGCATTTTTCAATTATTATATCAAAACATTAGTTCTACAGGTATCGATGAATGTTTGAAGATCTAAAGGTAATGATCTTTGTATATCCATGGATATTTCTTGACCAACTAATATATGGTGCTTCAAGACCAAGAAAAGATATATTTATCTTTATTCACATCCAACAATCTTACAATTATTGGGGTACTCAATGGATATGCTTTATTCATATTGAATCTCGTTAAGATTCTTTCAGCACGTGTCCATTCATAGATAAAAATGCATATTTAAGTGCTCGATCTTTAGGTCGAGACAAAACTCCATCTCAATATTCTTTTTCTCAAATACTTTGAAAGCTCTTTATGAGTTTCCAATTTAAAGCTCTTCCTGAGTAATAATATGTAATGAATCTTGATCTAAACTCCTTTATAAAATACATAAGGAAGTATTTCCTTAATTAGTACCCACTAAGGCGATTATACCAAATGCGCCAAAATATAAATATTCAAGGGGATATATCTAAACAAATTTCCTCGGAAATTTCCAAATGCTTCTATCATTTTAAATCCTTCAAGGATAAATAAGGATCCACAAAATAATTATACGCATATAAAATATTTCATAACTGCAAAAGTAATTGAATCCACCATGAAGTAATTAAAACTCTTCGTAAATTATAATTCAAATCGTATTTAAGACTACTTATTTGTGCATCACTTGCATTACACTTTTAGGTGTTTGGACTGCTAGTCCAAATACTTCTCTTTTAGAAGTTTAAAGCGTCTTTCTGTATTGACCAATCATTTCAACATCTATAGATTCTTATACAAGATCCTCGTTTTCTTTCTTTACTTTTACAGAAGTATTCTATGTAAAATTGTTTGTAAAATTATTGTCGACAACTTTTCAATTTTCTAGTTCCATTCTCGTAGTGACATACCCCATCGAGATCTCTTCAAGATTTCAATCTTTATTTCAGGTACCTGAAACTCTTCAAGAGTTTTATTATTAGTTATGTCTTGGGTCTCTTCAGGAGCACCCGCCTCCAATATATGACCATCTCATACTATTTTTTATTTATGAGAATTTTGATCATTGGAACCAATTATCATGCTTCATGCATGATTTACATCCATTCATTCTAACTTGTAATTCAAATTTAGAGCATTTTAGCTAGTATATGAGACTTAGTTACTCTCATTGGATCAATAAATACGTCTGGCAGTTGACATGTAATAACACGAATTATCTTATGAACTTATGCTTCATATACGAGAATCTAGATAATAATAATTCATTTTCTTTTATCCAGCTGATTATTATCTCCCTTGATGTTGAGAAAAATTATGTCATAAATGATTCTCCAATTAATGTTTAAGAATTTAAACATAAAAGGAGACTCATACTCAATATATATTCTCAACCCTTTTTATTTACGTATTTTGTGCGTTGTGGTGGAGCAATTCAACAATATACCACACATTCAAAAATTATAAAATGGGGATGTATGGCTCCTGACCAAAAACTAATCATAACAGAGAATTTATTATAACTCGTTGGCTTGATGCGTATAAGCGTTGCTATATGAAAATACCATATAAATAATAATTGTTTTTTCTCACAGTTTAGCTATTAAAGAGGAGGCATCCAATTAAAATTTTGCTAAACAGTATTTTCCATAATCAATAGGCTTTGTAACAACTGATATAGCCTAAAATATAAACTCACTAGCTTTTACAAGACGAATAGTCTAACTGTATAATCTGAATCCTTTTATAATCAATCTCACAAACTTCTAGTTGTAAGTTGATGAAACAATGTAGATGCATCTACTAAAATCATATAAAACTTTCTACATTTGTGGATATATGGGCCCATATTTTATTAAGATATGCAAGACATGTAGTCTCAACTTTAGTACAATAACTTCAAGTTCTTTTGGTAAGTGTGATCTTAATCATTTCCTTTGAGAACAAGCGTTAACACAAGAACTTCATGTTCTTTCAATAAGTGGAATTTAATCAATTCCTTTGAGAACAAGCACCACAAGAACTTCAGGTTCTTTTAATAAATGTGCATATAAATCTCAATAGCTTTCGCATCATTATTGATCATGATGGTCTAACCGATCATGCCAACTATATACAAGCGTGTATATACATTTCTGAATTTGGTAAACTTCTGGTTTACCATAACATGTTATTCAATCTCACTCGTACATGTCTAGTACGACCATCAAAATTGTTCCTTTGAATAGGAATATATTTAGCTATTTCGGAGCTTTCAATGAAAATTATCTTTTGGTAGCAATATATAGTTTTTTAGAGCTTTCGATTGACTTTTTGGCTACTAGAGCTTATATCCACATTGACTTATTTCATATACCAATTGATAACATATGTTATCTATAATTCCAAAAGAATATTTTGCGAACTCATATTGCTCTCTTAAAATTTCCACTTCTAGTGGTGACGATATTATTACCATTAGCGGTAATTATTGCAATATTCACAATTCTGTACTTTTCAATTCATAATGTGCTTTCTATTAAGAACTTATTTCTCTTTTGGAGCATCAATATTTTCAGTACTTTGAGATATAGTACTCACATTATCCCTTACATTTAAATGGGAAAATATATTTTATGCTTCTGCTAAGCATAAATTGTCATCATAAATTGTATTTGATAAGTAATCATGTTAAACAAAATAAATATCATAATACATAAATATAAATATAAAACATAAATAATTGATGTGTAAAGTAAATAAACATAAAGCAAAACAAATAAAAAGATAAATAATTCTCTTCAAGGTTATGATAATAATTAGAAAATGATTTATTTCCTTCAAGGGTTATAAGGAAATCAACAACGTCCAAATGAGTTGGACCAATATCATCTTCGTCATTTTTCGCAAACAAAATTTACTTCTATTTATTTTCTTTTATAATTAAATGATTGTTAATTTTTCAGCGTACGACAAGTACGAGACCAATAGTTTATAACATCACATTGACAATAAAAAAGATTTTACTTCCTTAAAATGATCTTTTATCACTCTTGCCATCCTTATAACCTCGCTACTGATGGGAAGAAGTATTCTTAAAATTGTCATATTTTCCATGTCTATATTCATGGCTTCAATCGCGACCACAACTACTAATGTGATCTTTATTCTTCCATAATATAATCTCACAGTCGCTTTAGGGAATGAAGTGGAGCCAGTGGGCATTTATAAATCTTTCTCACGATATTGTGTCTGAGGACAACATTATTTATGTGAAAAATGGAGTATGTTTTTTTCTAACATATCCTCACCAGTAATATTTTGACCACACAACTTCAATTGTGAAATAATTAGAAACATAACAGAGTTATTGTGATAAGTTTTTTTTTTCTAAGTCCCGCTTTTTGAAACATTTAATTAAAAGAGGATTTTAAAAAAATTCGAGCTTTAGAAAAAACCTTTAAAAAATATTTTTTGGTTGGAGTCGCCACCGGCCACTGAGGTAGGCCGAACACCGTAAAAACTAAAACCAAAGATTCATTTGAAAGGGTTCGGGAGTTGGTTACGTGTGGGGAAGGGTTAGCACCCCCATCACGCTCGAAGATCGGCACCAAAACAATTGTTACTTTTAAATTTATGGAAATTATTTGAAGTTTAAAATGAATTTAATTAGGGGTTCTTAATTGAAAATTGGACTTTAATTATACGAGCTTATCCAAATTGATGGTTTCAAATTAATTAGTCATTTAATTAGAAAGGATGACGGTACACCGAACCAAAGACTAAACCGACATCATATAAGTTTGACTGCCGTGTTAGTTTAGGGTTCAGATCTCGTACGTCACCTTTATGCATGATGCAAGCAATTAAAGAATGAGGTCATGGTCTTGTTCCTTTTAATCACCAAATTTACCTTTTGGACGATTCGAATTAATCCGAATATCCGAGGAATATCCAATAAGCTAGGATATTTCAACTCGAATACACAAATTAATAAGTATCTTCTTTTTATAATTAAAGTTAATTATACAACTTTAAACATTAAAGGGTCACATGAATGGTAATTTAAAAATGCGTGCCAAATAAACACATATTCGAACAATCATGAAAAGGACAAACTATGCACATATAAAAAAAACTACGTATAACGTACATAACAAAACTATAACATACATCATAAAACCATATATAATAAAAATACACGCTTTAACAAGATCTTAAGAAAGATATACAATCACATATTTAATACACATGCTACATTAAAAGACCCGAATATCATATGCACATTAAACAAACATAACAATATGCAAGAACGTATATTAAAAAAGGCAAAAAAAAGCATGAATAACAACATATAATATAACCAAAATAAAATGCAAAGCAAAAGATTAAAAGGTGTACCGACATGGACCAAAACTGTAAAATGCCCACTAAGGAAAAACTAATTAAAACACAAAAGGGGACCAAATTAAAAAGAAGTGGGAACCTAAGGGGACTGAAAAGGGAATTTTACCATCCGAAAATCAATTGAAATGAAAACGGTGACGAAATTACAAACATTTGAAAAAGTTGGAAGACCACGGGCGTGATTAAAAAAGACGGAAACCCTTCGTGCGTAATTACACAACACGAAGGGTTTTAAAAAGCTATTAAACCAAATTTTAAAAAATAAAACGCTATAAAAACAATGTTAAACACAATTTGACCCCCTTTTAGCCAAAACCAAACCCTAAAACTCATAGAGCCTCTCCCCCTCTCGTCCGAAACCCTAGCCGTCACCGTTTCGATCGCCGTTGTCGGCGCCAGAAACCTAAAAAAACCTTTTCCGACTCTTCGAAACCCCACGAACCAGAAAACTCTTTCTTTTCACAAAGACCGAACCCAAAAACTTGTTTTTTTTTTTCCTTTTTTATTTTCGATCGAAGCCTAAAAACAACTTTTGAAAATCCTTTTTGGCGTTTGCTCCCCACCGATTCACCGCTTATGGTCTCGGGAAAGACCAAAGGGCTTATCACCGGCGAGGGGTAAACGAAGCGATGCAAAGGTAAAAAAAAGAACAGAAAACCCTAACTTTTTATTTTTTGTTTTGCTTTGAAATTGTAAGATGAGGAACGATGATACCTCTACAAGTTCTCTTTTGTTATATTGCTCTCAAATTCCCTGAATGCTCGTTAGGGATTACATCGTTTGCATTTCGGCTTTATATAGCCCGATAATTACATATTTCCCGGTTTACATAAATCAAAGAAAAAACCATATTGGTTCTACTATTGTTTTGTTTGCATTCGTCTGATTTTTGGTTGTTTCCTCTCTGCGATTTCGGTTTGTTGCATTTTCTTTTCTGACGTTTTTCGTTTTTTCGTTGCATGTGAGCCGTGAGGAGAGGGGACCAGAGGACGTGGACGATCGTGCGGGAGGTGAAGCGGATCTAGATGACCTAGGGACTCGAAAGGGCAGGCGTGTGATGCACGCATGAATGAGGGAGACGGGCAAACGCGCGTGAGAGACGCCAGGGATCGCGCGTGGGCGTGTGATGACCTAGAAGCTTCCCGCTTTGGTCCTGGACCGTTAGATCTATCCCAGATCTAACGACTGGGAGCCGTCTGTGCAAGGAAATGAGAGACAGATTAGGGTTTTCGGTTTAATCATGTTGGGCCCGAAACATGCATTGTAATAAAGTAAATGGATTGTTAAAACTTGGGCCTTTTTATTTATGTGTATGGACTCTGTTTTTTTCTTAATAAACTGGATTTATTTCAATATAAATTGGCTTTCATTTATTTAAAGGGCATGCATATATGTATGTATGTTAGTCTTTTTTCTTTTCTAGATTCGTTTCACCACAAGTAAAATAAAATATTAATAACAATAAAAATAATTATAATAATATCACTATAATAATAACGATAACAATGGTAATAAATATGATACCACTACTAATAATAATAGTATATATAGATAATAATAATAACAACAACAATATTAGTAGATAATAATAACGATAATAATATGATAGATAATATAATAAAAATAATAACAATGATAAGATAATAATAATAATAATAATAATAATAATGTAAAGTAAATAATACTAACAATAATAATAATATAAATAATAATAATAAATAGTAATAATAATATATATACTGTTTTTTTTCTTTTTTGGTTCTTTAGTTATTCGATATATATTTAAGAAAAATAATGTTCATTATTGCAAAACATAAAGACGGGTTAACACCGTGGACAAAATAAGTGATTACAGTCATATTCGCTTACTGATTTAAAATCCTACAATCTCATATGCAACCAATCATATCGAGATTTAGAGAGAATAATAGTTTTCTGGTGGTCATATTGTTCCTTTAGATTATTCCAAAGAATAAGAGGATCTTTCACCGTTAAATATTCAGATTTCATCCTCGTACGCGGCATTGTTAAACCAGTTCACAAGGTCCTTTAGAAACCTCCTTTGAGACCAATAGCCTCGTAGAACGGGATGTCCAACCAATATATTTTGGTTAAACATCCTTTGAAATTTCTGAGCAAACTCGTGCTTGAATAGTGATTTACCATGTTTGCATTCACTTCAGGGAATGAACAAATTAAATAATCGCATGTAATAAAAATCATGATTGCATTCACTTCAGCTCGTGCTTGAATGGTGATTTACCATGTTTGCATTCACTTCAGGGAATGAAACAAATCAAATAACCACATGAAATAAACATCATGCTTGCATTCACTTCAGGGAATGCCCCTCACAAAAAAATGGATCAAGACAAATTTTCGTAACTTGAACTTGAGAGAAGTCTATAATCGAGTTTTTTGACACAGAAAAATTATTACTTTCGAGCAATTATAGATTTTATAACAACTCTTCCATTCGGTACAAGGAATGGAACAAATCTAATTGAACAAGCATATTCAGAACACTGGAATGTTGAAACAACCTTGCTTCTGTGGTAAAAACACTAAAACAACAACTAATATAAACATCAAATCTCATTAGTAATCTATATAAACACATAGCATTGAATAATCTCATAATTGAATTTATAGAAGTACGTAAAAATTCAAATAAATAGATTAAAAAAATGAAACATATCTTTCTTAGATCTTTTAACAAAGAACCAATGGTTATAATAAATTTTTTTATCAAAAATATTTCTCAGTGATTTTTTATTGGTGTATCGATTAATCATATCCTCCATGATTAAGAAGCAAGTTTTTAATTATAACACATGAAATAAAAAAATATTTAATGAACAAATAAAGTTGATGTTAGTTTCTAAAAGAAAATTCAAAGAGCAAAATTTATATCTTGAGACACATATGGCTTACATTGAACGAATGGTGAACATTCTCCAAGGGTGATCGGTTAGTGGACTTCCACTCATGTGCCTTATCTTGAGACACATATGGTTCGAGGCAGCTTGGCTAGAAACATAGTGCGTCTTGATTAGGCGAGAGAAACAAATGAAAATGGAAAGGATTTTGTAGAGTTTCGACACAAATATCAAGGAGAAGAATCGAGCATTTAAACCTTTCGAGCGAACTTGTGCTGATAACGTGTTGTGAGTAAAGTAAAGAGCAAGAACAAAATAGATAAACAAGATGAGAGACAAAGAGAGAGGCTCGCATTATATTCTCAAAGTATGGTTGTGACAATGCTTTCTCCAAACTCTATATTTATAGGTATAAGATGGAAACCCTAATTCCAATGGGTATTAAACCATAATAATAAATTACATTAAAGTCTCATTTAATATATGAATATCCACCATAAATAAAGATATTCATAAAAAAAACAATATTGTTCAAAATTATTTCTCCTGATAATAAAATTTACCTCAATTAACATTAAAGTAAATTTAAAGAGACTGCATGTGAGGCATAATAAGTAAACTCCACATTTTTTAATTTTTGATCAAAATGTATGATTTCATTGATGAGAAGTCATACAAGAGAGTTATTTTCATAGGCCTCGTTAAAAACATCCCTAAACCTAATTGGAGAAAAAGAGTACCCATAGAAATGAACATAGAAAATCAAGCAAAGTAACAACACGACACAACTCAGACTACTACAGAACTTCACCCACCTCCATCACCACTCGTCTTTCCATCACGATCCGCAAGCACAAACCTGCATAAAAATCTGACTCTTCATCGAACCATTACGTAATACCTTCACTAGACCATTTGCTACTCGGTTAGTTTCTCAGAGAACATGCACAACCTCCACAATCCAATCACGTCCAATTAAACCCCGTATATGATTGACCATAGGCAGATGAACCACCTCATTCTCCTTTTGCAACAAATTAACAATGGCCAAGTTATCTAAATCCACTCTCAATCTACGGATTCCAAGTTGTCAAGCATGTTGAAGCCCTTCGTACACACCCCACAATTCCGCATCTAGAGACGAACAAGATCCTACCGATTTAGCGAAACCAATAATCCACCCTCCACCATCATCTCTTATCACTCTGCCACAAGAAGCGATGCTCAAAGGCGGCACACACTCACCGTCCACATTCAACACACGCTAACCTCACCGCGGTAGCTTCCTTCGAGCCCCCTCCCTGTAAAGATGTCGCGCTGCACAACTCAAATGAGGTCGTTCATCCAGAGCATGTCAAGCCTCCCTTACCAGCCAGATGCAATAATCAATAATCGACTCTTGAGGGCAGTTGGCCGGGTCGAAGATCCTACATTTCCGAGAAGTCCATAGCGTCCACAGAACAATCCCAAACATAAGGTGCCACTCCGATGGGTCACACGCGAAGTACGTTGGCTGCACCAAGTTTCCAGGAAGCTACTCGTCGAAGCTCAATGTGAAAACTCAGCCCAACGATCAGCTCTAATTAGCGTTAACCACACCAAATTTGCTATCGGGCACCAGCAGAAAATATGCTCCATCGACTCATCTGCAGCTCCACAACTTTCACAGCGAGCATCAGTCGCCAGGTGGCGTCGAACATGCTCTCTATTAGTGAGGATTTTACCATTCGCCACAAGCCACAAAAAATCTTGATACGCTGCTGCCCTTGGTAGCGAGAGATTGCGCACCAAACATCATTACTCGCTCCCATACTATTCTCAACATGCAACGCATATGCGGAACGGATAGTGAAGCTTCTATTTTCTGTCCACCGCCACCCGAAGCAATCATCCGCGAGAACAGACACGAAGCTTTGATCGCAACGATCTTGAGAGCGATTAGTTCCGGTAGCAAATGCTTGAAGCAGCTTCATTTCTATACACCATTTGTGTTAACCATATTAGCAACAGTAGCCCTGAGGAGATTTAGAGCAATAGCCGAAAGAACAAACAAAAATAGCTGTTATATATCCACGATCCATCTATCTCACCAAAAATCAATTTGAGAACTGTTTCCCAAATTCCAGCACACACTAGCACGCACAACGGACCAAACAACACACTAAGGCCCTTCTAGAGCCTCTAGCAATTTTCTGGACAATAGTTTTTGGAAACTCGTCACCCCACTTGTACTTAGAGCGCAACACCCGCACCCACAACCACCCAGGATTGCTTAACACATGATATGCCATTTTCATCATTAATACCGCATTTTGGTGATCGAGACGTCGAAACCCCAAACCACCAACACCCATTGGATCACAAAGTCGACCCCATGACACTAGATGCACACCATGACTCCCATCCATACGACCCCAAATAAACCGTCGAATGATTTTCTCAATCGCCTCATAGGTCGTCTTTGGTAAGAAAGTTATCTGCATCACATATGTCGAGATAACCGCTAACACCGATTTTGCCAACGTAATACGCCTGCTAACGAAAGGGTCTTGGCCTTCCATCCTACCAATTTATCCTGCACTTTCTGGACAAGATACTGATAGGATTCTTTGGTAACTCTCCTATGTAGCATCGGCACACCCAAATACCTCTCAAGGTCCGTAACTTCCGTAAAGCTGAAATTCTTGCTAATACAATCCCTCAAATCAATATCAGTGTTCTTAGAAAAATAAATAGTAGTCTTTGTGATAAGTGCCCAAAAGTCCTATATTTTGACCCTTTTTACATGGCAATTATCACTCAACCTACACCCAATTGAGCTGTATTATGGCCTTTCATTCATAGATTTCATCATTTATGCCTTTGAGCCTTATATTCTGTTAATTCTATGAAAAAGGTACTATTTAATGCATGATTGGCATTTTTGAAGGCTGTACACTGCTGGAGTAGAAAGATGCCGCCACAACATAAAAAGCAGGAGGGAATATGAGGCAAAATTAGCAGACAACAGTCCCTGATCGAGCCAAGCCATATGACAGCTTCTATTGAGGGAAGCTGATGAAGCCTTACGAAGCAGATCAGACCGATGCCGAGGCAATAAAAGCCAGGCCGCGACAGCATTCTGCCAGAGGGAAAATGGGCAAAGTGGTAGCCGACTTGTAGAGCTTTTAACGCTGGATTTCTCTGCACACTTTGTGTGGCAATCAGAGTTCAAGAAGAGGGTGAAGACATGGAAGGAAGGATAAAGTTGGACTCTTGGACAAAAGTGGATAATGTAATAAATTAAAGAGATTTACTCCTTTAATGAGAACAAGTCCAAGTCTAACTCAACTTCCTCTCCATAGAAGACCTTGCCTACACCTTCCCCTATATATGGAGCTAGGGGTGGGCAAGACCGGGTACCCGGCCAATTTGTCTAGAATTGGTCCTGGTCCCGGTAACCACCAGTTCCTGAAAACTAGAACCAATCCTGGTCCCGGTCAGACCGAGTCTAAGATTTCAAGAACCGGTCTCGGTACTAGTGGGAACCGATACCAATATCGGGTACCCGGTCAATTAGTCTATTATTAATAAAATTTGAGCAGTAGGGGAAAAAATTCTAACCATCAATAATAATATTAAATAACAAAGTCAGAATATTATAGGTTTGAAGGTTGAAGTCTTAAAACGAGTCATACTCATAATATTCATACATAAAGAGAAATAAAGGAGCGCCTTCAGTTGTTTTCAACCTCTTCAATGTCATTCGGTACCATACCAGTACCGGGTACCTGGTACTGGTCCTAGTCCTATTGGGTATCCACCGGGTACCGGGTCCAAAAAAGCAGGATCTAGTCCCGGTCTCAATTGCAATCGAGACCTAAATTTTAGATCCAGTCCCGGTCCCACCGGAACCAATTCCGGGTAAATATTCACCGGGTCCGACCGGATCTGGGACCAGGACCGGATAATCGGGTTTTTTGCCCACCCCTATATGAAGTTGTGACCGAAAGAGAAACAAATGGGGGAATAGAGGAGAGATCACTAGAGAGAGATTGAGCTTAGGATTAGTTTAATTATGTTCTAAATTTCTTAGGGTTAGGATTAGTTTGTTTAGTAGTTGTGTGAAAACTCTTTGTACTTAGTTTTTGTTCTTAATGCAATAAAAGTTAATGTTTGCTTATTCTGGCTTTAATTATTTTTACATTCTACTCGGGAGAGGGTTTGTGAGATCATCCATTTGTTCAATATTGGTAGAGTTGAGCTCACGAAAGGAATAAATACGGTTTTTGCCTCACGTGGTGTTAACTAACTCGGCCTAGGAATAGGTCAGAGTTTCAGCGGCTAAAAAAAGTATATAAACTGTTGGTGTTTGCTCTTTGATTCACGTCGGGAGGTATCATCAGAGTTCAACCATCAATCAACATCCTGTGCTTAGGGATAAGGCATAACCACCCAATGACGCTTTGTCGAGCCTTAACTGCATCTGCCCACAAGCAAGGGATTGTCGCGGCATGGATTCAACCATTGCGGCCGCGACAAGGATTTAGGTCACTGCCACGGTAGTAGTGTGTTGCTGCATTCAAGAACAGAAACAAAGTCAAGAGGATTCCACACTACGACACACTCTAATCCGACCCATCTTCTCATCTTGATTACTTCTTTATTTTATTTATTGGATTTTCTTAGAATCACCTAATTAGTTTGTGTTTTTACTTTATTTATTTTACAGTGCGAGGGAGTAGAACCGAAGATTGAGTACCAATCCCTGTGGAGACGATACTCATATACTTATCCCTATATTACTTGCATCGTGTATACTTGCACAATTGCAGGGCACTATTTACATGCAACACTTTGCTATACTAACCTTATGACCCGATACTACACAAAAATATTCCATCACCTGATGAACGACCTGAAGTTGTTCCATGGATGCTTCTGCAAACAAAACTATATCATCTGCGAAAAACAGGTGCGAGATATACGACCCTCTTTTAGAAAGCTTAATCGTCTTCCATTTCTTCCCCTGAACAACCTGACAAATTGCTCGCGCAAGGCGTTCCATACATAAGACAAATAAATACGGCGATAAAGGGGTCTCCCTGGCGGATACCCTGAGATGGAGAAATTACCCTCGATAAACTCCCATTCCAAAGAACCTGCGTCAAAACCGACGAAGTACAACACATAGTGAGTCTTAGGAGCTCATCCAGAATACCCACATCCCTCAAAGTGTCCTCGATAAAACCCCACTCTAGTCTATCATACGCCTTCTTAAGGTCAACTTTAATCGCCATCCAACCCTTATTTCTCTTCCTGGCTCGCATAGAATGAATGACTTCTTACGCAATAACAATGTTGTCCGTTATAGATCTCCCAGGGACAAAACTAGTTTGATTCTGCGATATCCAATCTGGCAAATAATGTTTCAATTTATTCACAATTAGCTTTGTAATCACTTTATAAAGAATTGTACATAAGATGATAGGCCTGAACTGATGTATGTAATCAGTCGCTTGAACTTTTGGAATAAGCACAAGGATCGTACGATTGAGAGCTTCATCAAGAGGACCACCTTCAAAGACCCCGCAAATTATACGACAAACACTAGGACCCACAATATCCCAATTATGTTGGTAGAATATGTCATGTAAACCATCAATCCCAGGAGCCTTCAAAGGATTCATATCAAACACAACACCTCAAATTTCCTCATATGTCACACTCAAATGCATAGCACTAACTTCAACCTTTCTCGTCTATAGAAAACAACCCCGAATGTCATACGCGGCAGTCAATTGGGAAAAACTAAAGAAAAGCTCGCTATAGAATTTATCTGCCATCTCCCTAAGCTCCCTTTGATCCGAGCACCAAGAATTATCCTCACGTCGCAACACTGGGATCGTATTCACCCATTTACGACTAAAAGCACAAGCAAAGAAGTATTTCGTGTTCTGATCCCCATACAACGTCCACTGGCAACGCGATTTTTGAAACCAAAGACTCTCCTCTTGCTGCAATAAGGAACCAAGCTCTGCTCGGAGCTTCTTTTCCAACTCAAAGGGGAAAGCCGAGCATTTTTTTGCGTAAAACCTTTTCAAATCCTCTAAGGCATGCTATAATTTCACGTTTCTTACGACCATTGTTGCCAAACGTGTTAACATTCTAGTCACCCACATTAGCTTTGAACTTTTCAATGTTAGGTAACACCTCACCCCCAACATCCTAATTCTGTGCTAAGAAGTTTTCAAAGTCAGAGTGATCTTGCCATGCAACAATGAAACGAAAAGGTCGTGGCTTAGAATGCATCCTTCTCGTCTGAGTATAAACCACTAAAGGACAATGGTCTGACCCTAGACGGTCTAAATGGAGAACATAGGACTCTGAAAAAGCCTGAAACCACGCTCCATTCATAAGACACATGTCTAATCTCTCAAACAAATCACCTCGACGCCAAGTAAACTCGTCCCCTTGAACGTCATTTCTATCAATCTCGAATCAAACATAAAATCATTAAACATCTCGGTAATGCATGTGCCATACCATTTCCCTCCAAAACGTTCCCCAGCCCGAAGGATGGCGTTAAAATCAACCCCTACAAGCCATGGCCGATTACTTCTAGGACTCAAATGAAGAAGTTTGTCCCACAGCAACTCCCGCAAAGCTACCAAGGGACTAGCATAAACCGCCGTAAATGCAACCCATTCAACCGCATCTGATCTACGGACCATACCATGAACAAATTGGTTAGAAACTTGTTGAACATCGACCACCGCCGAGTCCATCCACAAAACCCATATTCTTCCACTGAAATCCTAAACTTCAACCCTATAAGAATTCGGAAAACCCAAACGCCAGATAATCTTGTCAGCTACTACACCACTAACTCGAGGTTCAACAATCGCCACAACCTCTGGTTTATGCGTGTGAATAAAATCTCGAAAATGATTGCGAAAAGGGGTACTCTCTGCATCCTGACAATTCTAAAAGAAGAACTTAATCATTAAAAAAATAATAACAAAAAGGAAACAAACTTATTGGGCGGAGTTTGATTCTCCTTATCCATATCCCAACGGACTTCCATATTCATTGCCACATTCGTATGTCTCACTGTTTCACCCTTCAAAGTTTGCATACGGGGTGGAACAAACTCACCAACCCCAACAACTACCTTTGACGATGAAGGTTGTATCTCAGCAGCTGTAATATCAATCTGATTAGCTACCGAATGTACATAATCAGCGAGCACCGTTCTGGATGGTGCCCTATATTTCGTAGGTTTTCTGATCTGTAAACCCCGCTTAGAAACATTTACTTACCCTTTCTTTGCTCCCCCACCAGTCGCTTGTCCCAACCCTTTTGATTCTCCTAACTTATCCAGACCCTCATCTCTTATTGTCACCGCCGAGTGATTACCCCGGAGAACCTTAGGTGTATGCATCGTGACTTCAGGAACAACATCATCCCTCATAGCGACCACTTTCCCACTACCATATCCTCTCCCCTTCGAATTAGAAGCTTTCGACTGCCCCTCAGAATTATTCAACATTCCAGCCCTCATAGTATTCTGCACACGATCACCAGCTTCATCAACCGGTACAGATTCTGGAACAAATTCCTTGACAGATTGGGTATCCTGGTCCTTCTCCGCTTTACACACCTCATTATAAAGCACTATATACCTAGAACCCGACTGTAACACCCATAAAATAATAAAGCAAAAAAGAGAGAAGAAGAGTGCTACCTGGGAGTGTTGAACCTGTGACCTTTAGAGTGGTGTGCAAGAGCCTTAGCCAGTTGAGCTAAGGAAATCCTTGCTTTTGGACTGCATCGTTTTTATGATAAACCATGCTTTGTTTTTGACCTGATAATTAATAAAGGTCTGACTCCTCACCTACTCGCATCCCTCATCATTTCGAATTCGATTACTAAGAGAGGGATAATCTGGAACTTTCTCAAGCCTTCTCCCCAAACGTCACCGTTCAATATCTCCAACTCCCCCCCTCACCACACCGATGTGGCCACCACCACCCCCATTATCATCACCATCGTCCCGTCGCCATCAAAACCTCGACCACCACTCGCGGAGTTACCCAGCCGTTCACCGTAAAACCCTATCATAAGATTCGTCGAGAAGCAAAAGGGTTGCTTCTTAATTTTTCAGCATTTTGGCCGATCCTGTCGTTGGTTCATCACACGACCACCAGATCTGAGCTCCCTGCACCGCGGTGAGCAAAACCCAACCGGCCGATCGGCTAACTAACACCAGCAAGGGCTTCATCGGAGCTTTATCGTTTTCAGGTATCTTAGTTTTGATTTTGGTAAGTTTCAACGTGTTTTTTGGCTTAAATAGATGAAATTTTGGTTTGGTTGATTTTATAAATTCTGTATCTTCATTTGTCCAACAGATTCAGTGCCAAAGGTGTCTCCGTTGACCACTTCAGCGATCGTCTGGTGACCAGATTCATTTAGGGTAAGTGGACCGTTTTAATTACGATCTGAGAGTCTGAACCAATCTCACCTGGTCTGAACCGGCCCAACTCGGTCTGAGCCCAAACCCGAAACGAGCCTAGACTCTTCTGTCCGACCTGTCCGCTTGACCCATTGACCAAGTCAAACCTTTCAAGTCAACTTAGTTAGTTAACTCGCCCGAGCTGACTCAGCTGAGTCATCCCGGTTGACCAGTGACGTCATCGTTAACTTGACCGCTGACATCAACGTTGACTTTGACCCCAAAAGTTAAATTTTCTGAAAACTCTTATTTTATGTTTTTCGACGTTCTGAGTCTGATTTTGAAGCCCGTTTCGCAAAATTATGACCCGAAAGCCTCCAAATCTAACCTTGAACCCAAACTTGTTTATGTATTTATTTATCCAGTTAAGAGCTCTATGGATAAGGATTGAAATGAGATATTGTGTGATTGAAGGTACTTACAGTTCCTTGAATACGAATGGTTGAGAGACGTCAAATCCGAGCTCAAGAGTGTTCGAATTTCGTTTGAGGGTCGACTGATATAGCAAGGATTCAAGGTAATACATTACTACCTTATGCATGCTTTTGTAACATGTTGGTATTCGGTTAATGTTTGCACGACCATGTTTGAGCATGTGATTATTTCTGCCAATGTCGATCAATTATGAGATAAAAATAATAATGGCAAAGACAAATATTCGAATAAGAGGTTTGATAAATCGAAATGACTTATGAGTTCAGAGCACAATTAATGAGTCGGTTAATCTTTAAGTCTGATTATCCTTTTTATTAAAAAGAAATGTCAAAAATTCGATTAACGGATGACAAAAATACCCATATATATAAAAACAACTCATGAAGCTATACTTGATCCGATAAGACATCTGATACACTTGAAAACCTCAGATTACTAAAATTTCATGGTAACAAGACTTAAACCCTCGAGATTGTAAAGTACTTGAGTTGCTAGAATTCTGAATAATTCGACGAGGATAAATTTACGGAAAAAATATTTGTATGTATGAATTGAGCAATGGGGCGAAAAAGATTGAATTGACTAAAAAGGATTGGATATACTGATAAGATGAAATGGGTCACAATGACCCTAGAGACTGATATTTTCTTCGGGCATTAATTGCCAATTGACCGACATATGGGATATATCCTCGAGGTCTGAAATGAATGAATAGATGGAAGAACCGAGAAATTATGAATAATTGAAACATTTTTAGCATTGTAATGTCTGAAATACCCTCAAATACTAGAATGTCGGAGAATACTTCTAAGACATGGAATTAGAAATCCCAATAAAGAAAAACACATGTAATGGCTCTAAATGTGGTAAAATACAACCTGTGTCAGTTGGTCGATTCAGATGCTATGATGATAGTGGGAGAATACCATGTGAATGCACATGCAATTTATTTAGAGAAAGTACATAGTTAATAGTGAGAGGGATCTGTTCTCCTAAGGCACATTCGATGCTTTGTAATGAGTTCAAGTATAATGCACATGTTTGAATACTTGGAAAATACCGCTCGAATATATTCTTGATTTCTGGTAATAAGTTCAGTGGACGATTGGTGAAGGCGAACTATTGTTGTTATGCTCTATAGTCAGTTATGAGAAATGAATGGTTGAGGCGTACCTATCCGGTGAGATATTAAACATCGTGTTAATGGGTTTTGATTAGTTCAAAGGGACTCGGAAACTGGTTGAGCAACTAGAATTCCTAAATTATGTACATCACTGTTTATACCTTGTTGGTTCAAATTACCAGATTACCCTCGAAGGTTAAAATGACCTTAATACCCTCGTAGGATGTAACATTTAATTTTACTCGCGATATATCTAAAATACCAATGATTCTGATGCATCAACTTTCGATGTTGATTCGATCCGTCTTATCGAACTCCCCTATTCGTAGGAACCTCGTTCTGAAATCAGTCCAAAATTGCCAAATGTTATCTTTTTGATATCTATCAAGTACATCTGAGAAAAGAATTGGGTTATAAAGTGCGTACCATGTATCTGTAAATACTTTCTGTTCTAAACCAAGACCACATGCTTAAAATTTAAAAGTATGAAACTGTTATACTAAAGGAAAGCAATTCCCTAGTTTCTGATCCTCTAATATGAAAATTATATCTGATATATGACATTGAATACGAAATAATAATAAAATAAATTTGACATTTGTCTTCTGGTATAAAAATAAATCTAATATCTATTTTCTGTAACACTATCTTCTTAATATAAACTGAAATCATCTGGGTATATTATCTGGGATATGAATGAAGATCTGTAGGCTCAGTGCTGGTAAGTCCTTCTGGACCTAAGCTCCTACGCCCAATGGTCCTTGGGTAAGCCTTTCTGTAAGCTCATACGCCCAATGGGCCTAGGGTAAGCCTTTCTATAAGCTCTTACGCCCAATGGGCCTAGGGTAAGCCTTTCTGTAAGCTCCTACGCCTGACGAGCCTAGGGTAGTCTTTTTGGATACTATTTTGGGTTTCTGCATATTTGCGTATGATTTGAGGGTAGTTAAGTAAATTAATAAAACTTTTTGACCTCTTCTGAAATATACCCTACTAAATTAATGTATCAAAGTTGAACTCTCAGTAAACGTACAATTCACGCTTAATGAACCACTCTGAACTCCTTGATTCAACTTCTGAAATCTGAATCTCTTTTGAATCTCTAGCTTTAGACTCATCTCTTAATGTTCGGGTGATCAAAATTTGATTTATGATTTTAAATGGTTTAACAATTTATTTATTTGAAATTTTAATATGGGTCGCTCCGGTGGACCTAATGTGACTTCCTAGGATCCATATTAACGCATAGGCGGGTCTAGAAGGTTACATTCTCTTCCATCAACACCCAAACCAGCCGTCGACACATTAGTATTCTTCCTAGGCCGCCTTCGTCTCGACTCTGCCTTCATCCATTGTCCATATAGAGAAATTGGTTCATCCAAGTCAACTTTTTCAGTATTTCTCTTGACTACTTCTTCCACACGACTTTTATCGATGACACACATATGCTCCTCATGGCCATACATCCCACATTGGTAGCATATCTGGTTTAATCCTTCATATTCCAAATTTTGCAGAAACCCATCAATCCCTATATACGACACTAGTGGTTTATTTAGGTCCACCATTATAGCCATTCGAGCAAACTTTCCTTGATCACCCACTTCTGTGCTATAGTCGATTTTGATCACCCTACCAATCTCTATTGCTATACGCCTAAAGAAAGCTTTAGAATAATACTGATACGGTAGTCCCGGAAGCCTCACCCAAACAATAACATGAGACGGATGAACCACCTGCAGAGAAAAAGCTTTAGTCCACGGTTGAACCGTAAGATATGATCCGTATATAGTCCACGGACCTGCAGTAAAAACATGTGCATAATTAGATTCCATCGCAAATCGGACCAAAAAATAATCATTCTCAATGTCCACCAATTGAAATTCCCCACTCGGCTGCCACAACGTTCGGATACAGTTCATCAGTGCCCTATACCCAATCGGCCTCCAAAGAAGCCTTACAATCACCGTCTTCCTTAAACTCCACTCAAGCAATTCATGTGCACGATCATAAAATCTTATTTTCAGGAACGGACCCTTAGAACCTTGCGCATGAGGGCCATCCACAGTAGCAACATACGATTGTCGAACCTTTTCGACAACACCTTTACCCTTATCACCAGCATCAACAACAACACCATTTGCTTCATCGGACAATTCATCCCCAACCGTGCCTGCACCAGCTACCTTTGCGCCATCATCGGTGTCCATGGCAACCTTAGGCGTTGTTCGACCTTTTTTCAACGTTTGTTCCTCACAAACCTGGATTGGCGAACCTGGCCGCTCCAGAACCTTCGGCGACGTCAAAACCATCACCCCGTCGCCGTTAAGACCATTCACACCGGCCGACACTCTTTCCCCAACCGATACTGTGTTTGTTCGTTAGGGTCCACTGGGCGACTCGACATATTACCATTACCATCCTGATTTCTAGCAATCAGGTTCACCATGTCCGACGGCCTTCCCGAAAACATGTCGCCGCTCGACACAACCGTACCGCCCTGTCCAGCAAGGTCGGGCAGAGTCTGCGGCTCCGATAAAGAAGGAGGAAACGCAAAAACCATTAGGGCTCTTTTCAAAAAGTGGCTTTCCACATTTTTTTAATTAAACAATCTCATTGCATGCATATTGTTTTTAGGAAATTGCGGATTCAAATACGTTTAGGCACAATTTCTCTGATTTAATGTCTAAGTTCATAATGTTCTAAAATTTAACGACTGCTTTTAAATGAAAGTTATATTTTGAAGACCTCATATGCGATTAAATATACTTTAAGAAATAAAATAAAGTAACTCAAAACAATATTATTCAAAATTCTTTTCCTTGATAATAAAATTTACCTCAATTAATCTTAAAGTAATTTTAATGACATGTGAGACATAATAAGTAAAGTCTACAATTTTTAATTAAGTAAACCCATTGCATGGGTATTGTTTTTAGGAAACTGTGGATCCAAATGCGTTTAAGCACAATTATCTTTGATTTAATATCCAAGTCAGATTAAGTTAAAAACTATTTATTTCTAAACTAATAAAAATGTATTAGAGTGGGTGTCATTGAGAATCGTTGAAGTGCGTTTTGAATGGTTGGAACAGATGATGACGCATGTTACCACTAGTAAAAAAGTAATAATTGAATTATCGATTAACCTCATTAGAATGATATTAAAATAATGTTTTTAAATTTAACAACAAATGTAAGATGCGAGTTATAGTTTGAAGACCTCATATGCAGTCAACTCTAATTTGTAATAGTAAAAAGCTCAAAACAATATTGTTCAAAATCATATTCATTGATAATAAAATTTATCTCCATTAACCTTTAAATTAACTTTAATGACACTGCACGTGAGGCATGATAAGTAAATTCAACAACTTTTAATTAAGCTATCATATTTACTGTATTGCTTTTAGGAAGTTGTAGATTCAAATGTGTTTAATCACAATTATCTTCCACCCAGTGTTCAAGTCAGATTAAGGTAAAGACTATTTATTTCCAAACTAATAACAAATTTATTAGAGTGGGTGTAAAGTTTAATGTCCAATAACTAATGTTTTATGATTTTAATTAAACAAATGATGACGCATGTTACCACTAACAAAAAAATGTAATAAAGGGTGGTCAAAAGGCCTCATTAGAACGATATTAAAATAAAAGTCATAGTTTAAAAATTGAATATTATATTAAAATTGTAATATCCAAATTTTATCTGAGTGTATATATATATATACACATATATTGTATTTCTCTTTAAATAAATAAATATAATAAACCCAAAATATATATAAGCCCATAAATAATAGTATCCATTTATAAAAATGTCCGTATACAAAAATCAAAGGCCCAAAAGTTACATTTGATTACAAGCCCATTTCCTTTTTATAGCTCGTTACATTAATTCCAAATCCAACCTATTTACAGTTGACATGCCACATGGAACTTCCCTATTGGCTGAAGAAGAAGCATACAGATTGTACATTTTCATTGCTGAGTTGGTAACAGTTGTCTGTGATGTCATCCCGTGACATCACAATTCACTGACCTATAAAAAGGGAGAGAGAAAGTTGTTAGAATTAATTACGAAAATTAAAAGCCCAAAAGTTACATTTGATTACGAGCCCATTACCGGAGTGTCACAATTAATTACAGTGCAATAATTACGAAAATTAAAAATGAAAAGAAATTGAAAGAGGAGAGAGAAAATACTTTCGAGAATTTGAACTGGCGTGGGAATTCGAAAAGTCCACTAGAATCGAACCATTACCGGAGTTGCAACATTGATAGAGAACGTGTAACTCCTAAATCGACCTATGCAAAATATCAAGTCTAATAGGGCACATCTTAAATTTAAAAAAATTAAGTAAAAAATATGTCAAAAATTCAAATATCTAATTTAAAATTATACTTGTGTAAATCGACGTAGCCAAAACATAAGAACTTAATACAGTAGAAATTAGCCTAGCCGAAGCATATGAACCTGATACAATAAAAATTATTAGCCGGATCAGGGCTAAACTTGCAAAGACTTCATATTCTATCCCAAGTACCCAATAAAATAGTTTAGGTAATAATAATACTAAGTAGTAATAAGTAGTAGTAATAATAATAGATATAAAGCAGACAATTATTTTCAATAAAATAATAATCAGAGAGCATGTTATTCAATCAAGTACTTAGGCATACATCAGACAGATGAAATGACCATGCTTAAAAATCAAGGAACATTATGTTTTTGTAAAATCAGAGAATATCGGTCATGTGCACATGTTCAGTTAAAAAAATATTTAAAAAGTTTATATAGCATACAAGAAACATACCTCAAACGATCATATTTACGTTATCCGCATGTGGTTCATTGTGACTTGAAGCCAGAAAATTTATTGATTTCACATATCATTATATCGAGGTAACTGTTCATATGGTATTGTTTCATTGTTTTGCCAAATATCATATATATGCATCACATTGTTATTTGATAAGTTTTTTTTTATGTTTTTAAAGATGATGCGTGGGTTTTATACTATTGGCTAATTTGGGAAAACCATTATTATTCGTGAGATTGAATCGAGGGTTAGAGGACGTTGCGTCTATGTGCGCGTGATATATATAATGGTGTCCCATTACCTGGTTATGTTTATGTTTATTCGATTCGATCTCTTCGATTATATTTATTCCAATTACTCAAGTAAATAGAAGAATGATTAATTAACAATATGACTGTTATAAAGTCTATATTTGCTCGAAAGCAATAATTCTCATGTGTTAAAAAACTCGACTATTGATTTCTCCCAAGTTCAAGTTACGAAAATTCGTCTTGATCCAAAAAGTTTTATGGGAGGCATTCCCTGAAGTGAATGCAAGCATGATGTTTATTCCATGCGATTATTTGATCTGTTTCATTCCCTGAAGTGAATGCAAATATGGTAAATTACTATTCAATTGGTAACATAACTTTGATATAATCAAAGTATATTGGTTGGACATCCCGTTCTACGAGGCTATTGATCTCAAAGGAGGTTTTTAAAGGACCTTGTGAACTGGTTTAACAATGCCGCGCACGAGTCTTTGTTCTCTGTGAAAAGGATATGTGAAAAAGGTTTCAAAGGCCCACTGACTTTACTCCATTCCCTGAAATGAATGTGAGATTATATTATGGAAAGAATAAAAGTCACGTTAGAAGTTGTGGTCGTGATTGAAACCATGAATATAGACATGAAAAAAATGGTCATTTTAAAGATACTTCTACCCACCGATAGTGAGGTTATAAGGATGACAAGAGTGATAAAGATTATTCTAATGAAGTAAAATCATTTTTATTACCAATGCGATATTATAAATCATTGGTCTCGCACTTGTCGTACGTTGAAAAATCAACAATCATTGAATGATAAAAGGAAGAAAATAGAAGCAAATTTTGTTTACGAAAAATGACAAAGATAATATTGGTCCAATTTTATTTGGACATTGTTGGTCCAACTCATTTGGATGTTGTTGATTTTCTTATAACCCTCGAAGGGAATAAATCATCTTCTAATTATTCTAATAACTTTGAAGAGAATTATTTATCTTTTTATTTATTTTGATTTATGTTTAATTACTTTACACACATTAATTATTTATGTTTTATATTTATATTTATATTTATATTTATATTTATATTTATATATTATGGTATTTATTTATTTTGTTTAACATGATTACTTGTCAAATATAATCTATGATGACGATTTATGCTTAGCAGAAGCATATGATATATTTTCTCATTTAAATGGAAGAGAAAAATGTGAGTACTATATCTCAAAGTACTGAAAATATTGATGCTCCAAAAGAGCAATAAGTTCTTGAGAGAAAGCACATTATGAAAAGTGCATAATTGCGAATATTGCAATAATTACCGCTAATAGTAATAATATCGTCACCACTAGAAGTGGAAATTTTAAGAGAGCGATATGAGTTCGCAAAATATTCTTTTGGAATTATAGATAACATATGTTATCAATTGGCATTTAAAATAAGCCAATGTGGATATAAGTTTTGGTAGCCAAAAAAGTTCGTTGAAAGCTCTAAAAGAGTTATATATTGCTACCAAAAAGAATAATTTTCAATGAAAGCTCCAAAAGATCTAAATATATTCCTATTCAAAGGAACAATTTTGATGATAGTACTAGACATGTACAAGTGAGATCGAATCACATGTTATGGTAAACCAGAAGTTTACCAAATTCAGAAATGTATATACACACTTGTATATAGTTGGCATGATCGGTTAGACCATCATGATCAATAATGATGCGAAAGCTATTGAGATTCATATGCACATTTATTAAAAAAACCTAAAGTTCTTTTGGTGCTTGTTCTCAAAGGAAATGATTAAGATCACACTTACCAAAAGAACTTAAGTTCTTGTACTAAAGCTGAGACTGCATATCTTGCATATCTGAATGAAATATGAGCCCATATATCCGCAAATGTGGAAAGTTTTATATGATTTTAGTAGATGCATCTACATTATTTTATCAACTTACAACCAGAAGTTTATGAGATTGATTATAAAAAGATTCAGATTATGCAGTTAGACTATTCCTCTTGCAAAAGCTAGTGGATTTATATTTTAGGCTATATCAGTTGATACGAAGCCTATTGATTATAAAACATACAATTTAGCAAAATTTCTATTGGATGCCTCATCTTTAATAGCTAAACTATAAGAACAAAACAATTATTATTTATATGGTATTTCAATATAGAAGCACTTATACGCATCAAGCCAACGAGTTATAATAAACTCCTCGTTATGATTGGTTTTTGGTTAGAAGCCATACATTTCCCATTTTATATTTTTTGAATGTGCGATATATTGTTGAATTGCTCCACCACAACGCACAAAATGAGTAAATAAAAAGGTTGAGAATATATATTGAGTACGAGTCTCCTTTTATGTTTAAATTCTTAAACATTAATTGGAGAATCATTTATGACATAACATTTTCTCAACATCAGGGGGAGATAATAATCAGCCGGATAAAGGAAAAATGAATTATCGTTATCTAGATCCTCATATATGAAGCAGACGTTCGTAAGATAATTCATGCTATTACATGTCAACTGCCAAACATATTTACTGACCCAATGAGAGTAACTAAGTCTCATATACCAGCTGAAATGCTCTAAATTTGAATTACATGTTAGATCAAATGGATGTGAATCATGCATGAAGCATGAAAATTGGTTCCAATGATCAAAATTCTCGTAAATGAAAAATAGTATAAGATAGTCATATATTGGAGGCGAGTGCTCCTGAAGAGACCCAAGGCATAACTAATAATAAAACTCTTGAAGAGTTTCAGGTACCTGAAATAAAGATTGAAATATTGAAGAGATCTCGATGAGTTATGTCACTACGAGAATGGAACCAAAAAATTGAAAAATTGTCGGCAACGATTTTGCAAACAATTTTACATAGAACACTTCTATAGAAGTAAAGAAAGCAAATGGGGATCTTGTATAGAAATCTATTCAAAATTATAGATATTGAATTGGCCAATGTAGAAAGATGCTTTGAACTTCTAAAAGAGAAGTTTTTGGACCATCAGTCCAAACACTTAAAGGTATAATGCAAGCGAGGCACAAATAAGTAGTCGTAAATACGGCTTGAATTATGATTTATGATTAATTCTAACTATTTCATGGTGGATGCAATTACTTTGGAAATTATGAAATATTTTATATGCATCTAATCATTTTGTGGATCCCTATGAAAGAAAAGTTATCCTTGACGAATTTAAAATGCTAGAAGCATTTGGAAATTTTCGAGGAAATTTATTTAGACACGTCTCATTGAATATTTTGGCGCATTTTGTATAGTTACCTTAGTGAGTACTAATTGAGGAAATATCGTAAGAATGATAAGATTCTTTATGTAATTTTATAAAGGAGTTTTAGATCAAGATTCATTATGATAATTTGAATTTCATTAGAACTCTTGAAGAGCTTCCAATTGGAAACTCATGAAGTGCATTCAATGCATTTAATGAAAGTATTTGAGAAAAAGAATCTTGAGATGTAGTTTTGTTTCGACTTAAAGATCGAACATTTAAATATGTGTTTTTGTTTATGAATGGACACATGCTGAAAGAATCTTAACGAGATTCAATATGAATAAAGCATATCCATTGAGTACCCTAATAATTGTAAGATTGTTGTATGTGAATAAAGATAATATATATTTTCTTGGTCTTGAAGCATCCTATGTTAGTTGGTCAAGAAATATTCATTGATATACAAAGATCATTACCTTTAGATCTTCACACATTCGTCAATGTCTCCTCAAATCTTGTAAAAATAATTGTTATGCATGAGCAAAGCCAAAAATATGTTTGGCTAAGACCATTGACCCAACGTATCCAGAATATATGTGATTTACTTTCACAAGATATGGTACAAATGCTATCTTGTGTAGAGATAATGCAAGATGGATACATCATGGTAAATATTACTCTAAAGTTTCATCCCTTGCGATCTTTAGAAAAAGTATTCAAGATTGAATTATGAAGATTCAAAGATCTTTTGTGGTGTTTTCATGAGGGGAGTAAATATACATTGCACTCTTTTCCCTTTAACCGAGGTTTTGTCCCAATGGGTTTTCCTGGTAAGGTTTTTAATGAGGCAACATGGTATGCGTATCAAAGATGTATGCACTCTTTTTCCTTCACTAAAGAATTTTTTCCCACTGAGTTTTTATCTTAGTAAGGTTTTAACGAGGCATATTATCTTCATAGACAAGGGGGAGTGTTATGAATATTTATATATGTGGATGTCTATCATGATAATAACTTTATCAAGGAGATTTGACTTACATTATCATTAGGAATATTATCTACATTAACTAGAGTTTAATGTATTATGTACTTCTTATGCCTATAAATAGATGATTTACTGATGGCATTGTACACAAGTTGTAACAACGGGTGAGTCGCCACCAATCTTTAGTTTTTACTTTAGGTGCGATTGGAACACCTGAAAAACCCGGTTATTTTAATAGAAACCAATTTTCACGATTTTATTAAAATTTGAGTTTTGGATCTGCAAAACCAGAAAACAGGTTCGGGAGTCGGTTACGTATAGGGAAAGGTGAGCACCCCACACGCCCAAAAATTGGTACCTAGTCGGTTACAATTTGTTTTAATGACGGAACTTAAAAAATTGAATTTTATTTAATGATGTGATCTCAAAATAATTAGAATAATTTTAGAAATAAAAATTTAAAGAAAGGGATATACACTCCTACACCCGGAGTATGGTCTCCCTTATAAAATCATTATTCAAAAAGGTGATATTAAATAATAATATAATAAAAGAATTAACGGAAAATGACACTCCAACGCCCGACGTGTGATTTTCACGATAACTCTTAAAAATCTGTAAATGAACTTTAATAAGAATTATTGTTGGTAAAATAATAATAAATATAATAATAATAATAAAGTAATAATAATAATACTATATGAAGAAAACAGAAATTAAAGGACAGAAATTGAAAAAAAATGGTGACTAAAATGAAAGGAAAACAAAGCAAAAGGGCAGAATCATAAGGATATGAGAAGTTGGATATGAGAAGTTGGATGGCCACGTGCGCAATTTCCCCCTCCAGTTGAAAACGCGCGGGTATGGTGACCGGGTCGGGTCGCGTATCCGGGTTAGGAGCTTAAAACGACGTCGTTTTGGCCTTTAAGGGCCGGCACCAAAACGACGTCGTTTTGGTCAGCCTATATATGCCCAAAATTTCCCCTAAATCCAACTTTGATAATTCATTTGAATCAAAAACAAAAAAAAACATGAGAGCTCTCTCCCCTTTCGGTCCAGTCCGGTCACCGGTGTCGTCGGCCGCCGCGGAGCGTCGTCGCTGGCGACGGAAGCCGCCGTCTCCGGTTGCCGGAATGACATGCAAGGGCGGTTTCCGACTCGGTTTCGCGTGGTGAACACGGATCTAGGGTTAGATTTCTCCAACTCCCTCTCTATTTGTGTAGATCTAAAGAAAACTTTTCGGATCTAAAAAATATTTTACCTTTTGTTGTTTTTTTTCTTCTGGATTTTGCTTCGAATCTGTGTTTTTTTTTATTTCGAAAGTTTCTTTTTTTTCCGAATCCTCTTTTTTTCCCAATCTTCCCCCCTTCTTTCATTACATTTTCGGGTTTATATAGCCCGATTTTTTACATTTTTTTCTTTTCCTAAATGCCTCAACTTGTTGGAAATCCACTGAAACTTGTTTGTATTCATCCACTGAGATTTGTTTGGATTCGTCCACTAACATTTGTTTATTTGCATGTGGCTCGTGAGTGCTGGAGAAAGGGGACCACGGTGGGGCTCGAGACGGCCGGGAAATCCGGAGTGCTCCGTGCCATTGATTGGGATCTGGAGGGACTCGAGGTGGTGGGGTTCGAGTCAGCAGCGGCTCGGCTTCATGGCGGCGGCGGCGGCGGCGACAGAGCTGACGGCGGCGGCTAGGGTTAAATAAAATTAGGTTTAGGTTTTTTTTTAGTAATGGGTAATTGGGTTTTGGGTATTTGGATTGGGCCTGGTAAATGGGTAGGTGGGTTTGGGTGTATTTGGGTTATGGGTATTTGGGTATAAAAGGGGTATTTGGGTTTAAAAATTAAAACGGGTTACTACAGTTGCCCCTCTTTGCTTATTGTTGTATAACGACAATGAAGCAAAGACAAAAAGGAACCCATTTTAATTTGGTCTGGTTTAGCTCTTTTCTTCTTGGCACATTCTTTTATGCTTTACTGATCTGCTCAGCTGCCAAGGTAGCTTGATCTAGAGGAGAAAGATTGATCCACTGCAACTCCATAAATGCGAGAAGATCTGAATAAGACTCGATCATCTGCAACTCCATTGATGCGAGAAGATCTAAAAAGGGGCGATCTACTGCAACTCCATTGATGCGAGAAGATCTGAAAAGGGGCGATCTACTGCAACTCCATTGATGCAAGAAGATCTGAAAAAGGGTCAATCATCTGCAACTCCATTGATGCGAGAAGGTCGATCATCTGCAATTCCATTGATACGAGAAGATCTGAAAAGGTGCGATCTACTGCAACTCCATTGATGCGAGAAGATCTGAAAAGGGTCAATCATCTGCAACTCCATTGATGCGAGAAGGTCGATCATCTGCAACTCTATTGATGCGAGAAGATCTGAAAAGGTGCGATCTACTGCAACTCCATTGATGCGAGAAGATCTGAAAAGGGGTGATCTACTGCAACTCCATTGATGCGAGAAGATCTAAAGAAGGATCGATCATCTGCAACTCCACTGATGCGAGAAGATCTGAAAAGGGGTGATCTATTGCAACTCCATTGATGCGAGAAGATCTAAAAAGGGTCGATCTACTGCAACTCCATTGATGCGAGAAGATCTGAAAAGGTACTGGAATTCTGTCAACAAGACGAGGAAGAGTGTCCTTGGTTTACACTTCTTCTGCATTTTTCCCAAATGCACAGGGATGAACAGATTTGATTTGCCTTTACCGGTAACCGTTTGCTCCGGGCTAGTTGTACCATTCCCCTGGGTACAATCAGTTTCTACCAATCATGAGATTGGATTTTTCCCAAGGATTTATTTTTCTTGGACCATTCGTGACAAATGGATTTTCGATGGACATCTGAATTGTCCATTCTCTTAAACTTAACCGTGTTTAAGCACGTTATGCCTACATTTCTGTTGGTTTTGGATTTGCATTTTTCCCAAATGCACAGGGATCAACGGTTTTGATTTGCCTTTACCGGTAGCCGTTTGCTCCGGGCTAGTTGTACCATTCCCCTGGGTACAATCAGTTTGGATCAATCATGAGATTGGATTTTTCCCAAGGATTTATTTTCCTTGGACCATTCGTGACAATGGATTTTCGATGGGCATTTGAATTATCCATTCTCTTAAACTTAACCGTGTTTAAGCACGTTATGCCTACATTTCTGTTGGTTTTGTCAAAAATTAGCTTCGATTCAGCCGCAATTTTGACGAAGGAACAAGATTTAATGATTTTCTTTTACAACATGGATGAGGAAAAGATTTGGAAATCAAGAAATTTTTGTTGACCAAGCTACAACAACTGACGAAGAGGCATGGTCTGAAGTGATTTTGATCTAGCTACAACACCGACGAGGAGGCAGGATCAAGGGTTCAAGTTTGGTCAAGCTAAAACTCTGACGAAGAGGCATGACCAAAAGTTGACCGAGCTACAACACCTGACGAAGAGGCACAGTCTGAAGTGATTTTGATCCAGCTACAACACTGACGAGGAGGCAGGATCAAGGGTTCAAGTTTGGTCAACTACAACTCTGACGAAGAGGCATGACCAGAAGTTGACCGAGCTACAACACCTGACGAAGAGGCACAGTCTGAAGTGATTTTGATCCAGCTACAACACTGACGAGGAGGCAGGATCAAGGGTTCAAGTTTGGTCAAGCTACAACTCTAACGAAGAGGCATGACCAGAAGTTGACCGAGCTACAACACCTGACGAAGAGGCACGGTCTGAAGTGATTTTGATCCAGCTACAACACTGACGAGGAGGCAGGATCAAGGGTTCAAGTTTGGTCAAGCTACAACTCTGACGAAGAGGCATGACCAGAAGTTGACCGAGCTACAACACCTGACGAAGAGGCACAGTCTGAAGTGATTTTGATCCAGCTACAACACTGACGAGGAGGCAGGATCAAGGGTTCAAGTTTGGTCAAGCTACAACACCTGACGAAGAGGCACGGTCTGAAGTGATTTTGATCCAGCTACAACACCGATGAGGAGGCAGGATCAAGGGTTCAAGTTTAGTCAAGCTACAACTCTGACGAAGAGGCATGACCAGAAGTTGACCGAGCTACAACACCTGACGAAGAGGCACAGTCTGAAGTGATTTTGATCCAGCTACAACACTGACGAGGAGGCAGGATCAAGGGTTCAAGTTTGGTCAAGCTACAACTCTGACGAAGAGGCATGACCAGAAGTTGACCGAGCTACAACACCTGACGAAGAGGCACGGTCTGAAGTGATTTTGATCCAGCTACAACACTGGCGAGGAGGCAGGATCAAGGGTTCAAGTTTGGTCAAGCTACAACTCTGACGAAGAGGAATGACCAGAAGTTGACCGAGCTACAACACCTGACGAAGAGGCACGGTCTGAAGTGATTTTGATCCAGCTACAACACCGACGAGGAGGCATGTTGAGTGGATCACACGAATGATAATAACCAAGAGGGGGGTGAATTGGAATTTTAACGATGTTGTAACGGAAATTGCAACTAAAAATATTGACACAGGAATTTAGAGTGGTTCAAGTTCACCAACCGAACTCTACATCCACTACCTTAGTCTCACCAAGGATTTGCAACAATTTCCACTAAATTGTTCGTCCCCTTTTTCCAGGACAAGGAGGCAACCTTTACAATTTCGGTTAATTTTTCTACCCAAAAATTAACCCAATCCTCACACAAAAGAACAAAGAAATTTGGTGGCTAATAAGGTATCTCTCAATACAAATGATAGCCCAATATCAAGCACTCAACCCAATTGAACAAAATAGAAATGAAGGATACAATTGGGGTTTCTAGACAAAGTAGGATTTTTGCACAAATGCTTGGATTTGATGTTTTGATATCTTCTTGAGGTTCAATGTTATGTTGCTGGAGCTTCTTGGGGTCTTTTTATAGCCTCTTGATGATTTCCAACCGTTGTGAGTGTTGACTTTAAGATTATAGCCGTTGGAAAGCTTTTTCTCCACTTTCTTGCACTTTTCCAGCTATGCGTATCGATACTCTATAGTGGGGTATCGATACCTGTCTCACAAGAAAATAGCCGTTGTGTACAAATAATAAAGGGGTATCGATACGCGTTCTTAGCGTATCGGTACTGGGTATCGAAACGGCACAGGCCGTATCGATACCTTTTTCTCGACATAGCTCACTGTCAAAAGCGGTATCGATACTAGGGTTAGGGGTATCGATACTGGTTTAGTGACCGTTTAAAAATCTTAACGGTTATATTTTTAAACCGACTTTTAAATTTAATAATTATAAAATGGTATCGATACTGGTTGATCCGTATCGATACTGATTTCATAGCGTTTCGATACTAGGGTTTGCCGTATCGATACTTGTTCCGACAGTGGCAAACTTTGCTAAAAAGGTATCGATACTCCTTGATGGGTATCGATACTGGTTGACGTTTTTCAATATTTTTGCCTTGGAACACTTAGAAAATATTTGAGTTTGAGTTCTAATAAATCAGTTTAAAGTCTTTGGAGTTTCAAAAACTTATTAAGGGATTTGTACAAACAATTTTAAGTTCTTCAATTTGATCCTTAAAGATCTAGTTATATCAAAATCAAACATAGGTTTTACAATCTCCCCCTTTTTGATATAACAAAACCAAAACTTAAAATTTTTGACAACTTTTGAAAATTAACTCCCCCTTAATATAAGCTTGATATTTCAATTTAGTTAAGATCAAAAATATTTCTCAAATTCAAAATTCTTAACTCCCCCTTGATGTAAGCTTGATAAAATCAAAACCAAATTTTTTTTTGAAGTTTGTTTGTGAGCTATTCTTCTCCCCCTTTTTGTTAGATCAAAGAAATTGTGAGAGCATAATGTGCATCAAATATCAAGAGTATAAAGATAAGCAACATAATCTTATTATATCATAAAACGAGAAATCCAAAACATAAGCAAACCTAAATCCTAAATAATCAAAGCATAGGTAATAATCTTAATAATAAACTTAATCCTAAGAACATAAAACATAGGTGCATAAAAAAAATCCTAAATGATATGATATGATATGCAAGGATAGAAGTCTAGGCATTATCTTCATCGTCTTCATCATCGTCATCTTCATCTCCTAAAGGGTCATTGTTCCTCATGCTATTACGCCATTCATCGTGGAAAGCGGCAATGGAAATATTCGAGGAATTTTGCCCGCTTTCGAGGGATGTAAGGCGATTCTCCATACCCGTCATCTTTGTATCAAATGTAGTTTCTATAGAGGTAAGACGAGTATTCAACCCGGTGAATTGTTCATTTAGATAGGTCATGAGATTTTCCATATTGGGTTGAGGAACTTGGGGAGCTTGAGGGGGTGGAGGAGCTTGTTGTTCTAAGACGGCGGCGGCCTCGGGTGGAAGCTCGGTAAGGCGTAGCCAATTTCCATTAAAATAATGAAATTTACTTCGAGCAAGAGAATGTTCGTCGATAGGATCGGTAAGAGTAGATGCAAGATCAAACGAACAATCAATATCCTTTTGAACAAAGTAATAGCTTAAGGTCGTACCATAGATAAAAGATGTGATGAGAGGAGTTTCACGTTGTTGAACATGATAAGCAATCTCATTGAACATGATGCGAGCAAGATTTGGGCGTTTTCGTTGACGGAAACTTCGAATCCAAAAATCATCCAATAGACGGATGGTGGAATATTTGCCTCCGGAGGGACGAAACCACCATGATACCATCAAATGTAGGATTCGATCATGAGCATTGAGGACGGTTACGGAACCGCTAAGAACATGCCCTAAGGCATTCTCATTATCTTCACCTTCATCCTCCAATTTAAAAACCTCACAAATAGACTTGACATCAAGAGCAATTTGTTTCCCCATAAGATAAGATCGGATGGCAACGACTTCTCCATTACGATAGATGCATTTAGCATTAGAAAAGAAAATTAAAACCAAAAGCCGATAATAAATACCCGGAATAGTGAGAAAATCCATGAACTTCCAAAGACGAAGAAGCGGAAGATATTCAAACTTGAAGCGCTCGGAATCGAGGAAAGGGATGGATACGATTCTCTCCGCACGAATTTTGTAATTTTCAAATTGGCGGAAATAAGGAAGACCTTCGGAATGCTCAAAGGATTGGTTGTAGATTGTAGCATAATCTGGACGAGCAACCGATCCGGGAGTTGAAGAGTCTCCGGCAAGAAGAACTCTTTGACGTTTCCTTGAATGCTCTTTTGGTGCCATAGATGATAGAAATTTTGAAGAGAAAATTTTGAGAGAGAGCAAAAAGCTTTGATTCAAGGGTTTCTTTTGATTTTTGGTGAAGAATATGAAGGAGAAGAGACCTTTATATAGCCAAAAACGTTTAGGGTTAATAGGATATTAAAGAGTTTTAATTTTGGTAAAATTAGATCTCATTAAAAGCCTATTTAATGCCATCAGCGCGAAAGGGTATCGATACTCCTTAGTGGGTATCGATACGGGGATAGAATTGTCTTTCCACAAATTTGACCGTTGAAGGAGGTATCGATACTCATTAGATGGTATCGATACAGGGATAGAATTGTCTTTTCTTACTTCTGACCGTTGGAAGAGGGTATCGATACGCATGTGTCGGTATCGATACGCGTGAAGCGATGAGAAATTCTGAGAAGTTGAAATGAAGAACAAGTATCGATACCCATTGGGCAGTATCGATACCTTATGCCCAGAATTTTGCCTATTTGGTTGAAAATAACCAAAGACATGAACTTAACATCTCTTAAAAGTATGCAAATGATGAATGAATAGGTCTAAGCATATTTTAACAGAAACATACTCCCCCTAACTATATGCATGGAAGAAATTGGGAGACTAAACACATAAACATGGTAATTTCACAAAATCAAGCATATTTAATTTTAAAAAGGAGGTCCTAAAGGTCAAGATAGGCTAGTTAGACCCAACTCTCTCCTAAGGGACCAAAAACGCTCTTTATCTAATGGTTTTGTGAAAATGTCCGCTAATTGATTTAAGGTGTCTACATACTCTATAGCCACATCTTTCTTAAGGACATGATCTCTAATGAAATGATGCCTTATTTCTATATGTTTGGTTCTAGAGTGTTGGATGGGATTTTTCGTTAAATATATTGCACTTGTATTATCACATTTAAGGGGTATGGTTTCTATTTTTACACCATAATCTAAGAGCTGTTGCTTCATCCAAAGGACTTGAGCACAACAACTCCCTAAGGATATGTACTCGGCTTCGGTGGTAGATAAAGCTACACTATTTTGTTTCTTAGAGAACCAAGATATGAGCATACTACCTAGGAATTGACAAGTTCCCGAAGTACTTTTCCTATCGATTTTGCAACCCCCATAATCCGCATCCGAATAAGCATGAAGGTTAAAGGTAGAGATTTTAGGGTACCAAAGACCTAAACAAGGAGTGTCTCTAAGATACCTAAAGATCCTCTTAACGGCTATAAGGTGAGACTCTCTAGGACTAGCTTGAAACCTAGCACACAAGCAAACACTAAATAGTATATCCGGTCTACTTGCGGTAAGGTAAAGCAAAGATCCAATCATAGAACGATAAAGCTTAGAGTCAACACACTTACCTCCTTCATCTTTGTCAAGCTTTGTAGATGAGCTCATAGGAGTGGCTTGAGGCTTTGTGCTCTCCAAGCCAAACTTGTTGAGCATATCCTTTATGTATTTTGCTTGATTTATGAAGGTGCCATCCTTCTTTTGTTTGATTTGGAGTCCCAAAAAGAATGAGAGCTCCCCCATCATGCTCATCTCAAATTCACCTTGCATTAACTTAGCAAACTCTTGACAATAACATTCATTAGTAGAACCAAAAATAATATCATCAACATAGATTTGAACTACTAAGATGTCATTTTTATACATTTTTATAAAGAGTGTAGTGTCCACCTTACCTTTTTCAAATCCTTTTTCAATCAAAAAATTTGAAAGCCTTTCATACCAAGCTCTAGGAGCTTGTTTTAAACCATAAAGTGCTTTGGTAAGTTTGAAAACATGATTTGGAAATTTTGAATCTTCAAAACCCGGTGGTTGTTCCACATACACTTCCTCGTTTATAAAACCATTTAAAAATGCGCTTTTAACATCCATTTGAAAAAGCTTGAAATTATGATAACATGCATATGCAAGCAACATCCTAATGGCTTCCATTCTAGCTACGGGTGCATAGGTTTCATCAAAATCTATTCCCTCCTCTTGAGTGTAACCTTGTGCTACAAGTCTAGCTTTATTTCTCACAATGTTACCACTCTCATCTAGTTTGTTCCTAAAGACCCATTTAGTTCCTATTGTAGATTGATTACTAGGCCTATCAACTAATGTCCAAACATTACTTCTCTCAAATTGATTTAACTCTTCTTGCATAGCCATAATCCAAAAATCATCTTTCAATGCTTCTTTGATATTTTTAGGCTCTATGCATGAGATAAATGCAATATGATTCATTAATCTAAGAGAAGAACGAGTGGTTACCCCCTTGGATGGATCACCCAAGATTTCACCATCTTTGACATAGTTCAACTCCCTTGGATAGCTAACTTCCTTTTCCTCAATAGCCAAGTCCCTCAAGGCTTCAAGAGGTGGATCTTGTGTGTCTTCTTCTTTTGGTTGAATCTCATCCTTCTTTGAAGTTTGACCTCCATCAAAGGTATTTGTGATTCCTACATTATCATCACAAGAATCCTTCCTAGGAAGGGGATTATCATCGAATACAACATGAATAGATTCTTCTACAACTAAAGTTCTTTTGTTAAATACTCGATAGGCTTTAGAGGTTAAAGAGTAACCTATAAAAATAGCTTCATCACTTTTTGCATCAAATTTACCTAAATTATCTTTTCCATTATTTAAAACAAAACATTTACATCCAAAAGGGTGGAAGTAGCTAATATTAGGTTTTTTAGATTTTAAAATCTCATAAGGTGTTTTCTTTAAAATCGGCCTAATGGTTACTCGATTTATAATATAACAAGCTGTGTTTGTTGCTTCCGCCCAAAAATATTTTGGTAAATTATTTTCGCAAAGCATAGTTCTAGCCATTTCTTGTAAAGTTCTATTTTTCCTCTCAACTACCCCATTTTGTTGAGGAGTTCGAGGAGCTGAAAAATTATGGCTAATACCATTTTCATTTAAAAAATCTTCAAATCCTAAATTTTGAAATTCAGTTCCATGATCACTTCTAATATGTGAAATTTTAAGTTCAAGATCATTTTGAATTAATTTTGAAAATGTGATGAATTTTTCCAAAGCCTCATCCTTAGTACTTAAAAAGAGAACCCAAGTGAATCTAGAAAAATCATCAACTAATACAAAGGCATATGATTTGCCACCCAAGCTCATAGTCCTAATTGGCCCAAATAAATCCATGTGGATTAGTTGTAAACATCTACTAGTAGAAATGTCATTAATGAATTTAAAGGAAGATCTATGTTGTTTACCCTTTGAGCATGCATCACAAATTTTATCGTTCGAAAATTTTATCTTAGGTAAACCTTTAACTAGGTTTAGAGAGACTAGTTTTTCTAAAACACTTGTGCTAGCATGTCCTAGCTTCCTATGCCACAACCATGCATCATTTTCGTTTTGAGCAACTAAGCATGCATGAGATGTATGAATGTCATCTAGATGCACCATGTATATATTCCCTATGCGATGACCTATGAGCATAATATTATTAGTTTTAATGTCTACAATTTTACAACCGGTTTTATCAAACATAACATTAAAACCTTTATCACATAGTTGACTTATGCTCAATAAATTATGTTTAAGACCATTGACATATAAAACATTTTCAATGAGAGTAGTAGAGTGATTACCTATGGAGCCAATACCTTCAATGTGGCCTTTGGAGTTGTCACCAAATGTTACTACTCCTCCACTTTTTGGCTTTAGATCCATTAGTCGACTCTTGTCTCCGGTCATGTGTCTCGAGCATCCACTATCAAGGTACCATGAGTTTTGACTTTGTGCTTTGGCCTTGTAGCAATGCTCCCCCTACAAACAAAGATATTTAAACTTTTGTTTTTGGTACCCAAATCATTTTGGGTCCATGTGTGTTAGTTTCTAAAACTTTGGTTCCCTTAGGAATCCAAGGTGACATAGCAATAATATTATTAGATTTAACAAGTTTCTTAGGAACCCATACATTTCTAATTCTTTTAACTTTACTATGTCTAGAATAGTTTCCTTGTTTGTAGTAGTTAGTCTTTTTCTTATATTGGTGTGTTCTAGAGGATTCTCCTATGTCATGTTTGACACTACCATTATTTTTTAAAGACTTTTTGAGCTCATTTAGCTCACTTAACACCTTTTGGTGTTCACAATTATTTTGAGATAAAAGATTATTAAGATCAATATTTTCTTTTTGAAAGAATTTGAGTTCATCTTCTAATCCTAATACCTTTTTCTCAATTTTAGAATTAGTTTGAGTAAGTGAGTCATTTTTCTCTTTTAATTCTAGAATAATTTTTCTATTCCTAATAACCGACTCCTTATACTTCTCAACTAATTCATCATATACCTCTTGTAACTCATCATAAGCATCATTTAATTCTTCATATGAATAATCTAAAGTAGATGAGTTAGAGGTTACCAAGGAGGAATCTTCCTCAAGTGCCATGAGGCAAAGGTTCGCCACTTCTTGTTCGTCATCCTCTGATGACTCCTCATCACTCCAAGTAGCAAGCTTGGCTTTGAGCTTTTTCTTCTTCTCAAAGCCCTTCTTCTTGAGTTGAGGGCACTCCGAACGTATGTGGCCGGGTTGTCCGCACTCGAAGCAAGTGATTGGATCCCTTCCTTCTTCTTTGTTCTTGCTTTTAAAGTCCATTTTCCTTTGGATTTTTCTTCCTCGGTTGGACCTCATAAGGCGTGAGAATCGTTTGGCTATCATAGCCAATTCTTCAAGCTCATCCTCATCACTAGATGAGCTTTCATCAAGTTGGGATGTTTTAGCCTTGAGAGCTATTCCTATTTTCTTCTTTTTCTCCCCTTCAAGCTTTTCCATTCTTTTTTCTTCTTTCTTTCTTTCATCTTCTCTTCCTTGCTTCATGATCTCGTGAGTAAGGAGAGAGCCTACAAGTTCATCAAGCTTTAGAGTTTTTAAATTCTTTGCTTCGATGATTGCGGTTCTCTTCCCATCCCAAGATTCGGGAAGTGAATAGAGTAGCTTTCGGACAAGCTTATCTTCCGGTATAACTTCTCCATAGCCCTTTAGACCATTTACAATTGTGGAGAATCGATCAAACATCTTTGACACCGTCTCATCAAATTCCATTTTGAAATTTTCATAACTAAGATTAAGAATTCCAATCTTAGTTTCTTTGACATCGTTGGTGCCTTCATAGGTGGTTTCAAGAGTGTCCCACACTTCTTTGGCACTTTCAATTGATGAGACCTTTGAGTAGATGTCCGGACCGAAAGCACAAAATAGCATGTGAAGAGCTTTATCATTTACTTGGATCTTTTTCCTTTCCTCTTCACTCATTTCCGTTCTTCTTTTAAGCACCATCTTGCCATCAACATCTTGCTTCAATGGAATATATGGTCCATCCTCAATGACATCCCACACAAGATAGTCACTTGATTTAATGAATAGACGCATTTTATTTTTCCAAAAAGAGTAGTTCTCACCATTGAAGAAAGGAGGCTTTGTGGTGGATTGTGAGTCGTACATGCCGGGAGCGGAGGTTGAAGCCATCTCTTGATATTTTGATGATGATCACACTTCTTCCAAGGATCTCCTCTTGTGGTTGTTAATCCTCAAAGAGTTAAGCTCTGATACCAATTGTTGAGTGGATCACACGAATGATAATAACCAAGAGGGGGGGTGAATTGGAATTTTAACGATGTTGTAACGGAAATTGCAACTAAAAATATTGACACAGGAATTTAGAGTGGTTCAAGTTCACCAACCGAACTCTACATCCACTACCTTAGTCTCACCAAGGATTTGCAACAATTTCCACTAAATTGTTCGTCCCCTTTTTCCAGGACAAGGAGGCAACCTTTACAATTTCGGTTAATTTTTCTACCCAAAAATTAACCCAATCCTCACACAAAAGAACAAAGAAATTTGGTGGCTAATAAGGTATCTCTCAATACAAATGATAGCCCAATATCAAGCACTCAACCCAATTGAACAAAATAGAAATGAAGGATATAATTGGGGTTTCTAGACAAAGTAGGATTTTTGCACAAATGCTTGGATTTGATGTTTTGATATCTTCTTGAGGTTCAATGTTATGTTGCTGGAGCTTCTTGGGGTCTTTTTATAGCCTCTTGATGATTTCCAACCGTTGTGAGTGTTGACTTTAAGATTATAGCCGTTGGAAAGCTTTTTCTCCACTTTCTTGCACTTTTCCAGCTATGCGTATCGATACTCTATAGTGGGGTATCGATACCTGTCTCACAAGAAAATAGCCGTTGTGTACAAATAATAAAGGGGTATCGATACGCGTTCTTAGCGTATCGGTACTGGGTATCGAAACGGCACAGGCCGTATCGATACCTTTTTCTCGACATAGCTCACTGTCAAAAGCGGTATCGATACTAGGGTTAGGGGTATCGATACTGGTTTAGTGACCGTTTAAAAATCTTAACGGTTATATTTTTAAACCGACTTTTAAATTTAATAATTATAAAATGGTATCGATACTGGTTGATCCGTATCGATACTGATTTCATAGCGTTTCGATACTAGGGTTTGCCGTATCGATACTTGTTCCGACAGTGGCAAACTTTGCTAAAAAGGTATCGATACTCCTTGATGGGTATCGATACTGGTTGACGTTTTTCAATATTTTTGCCTTGGAACACTTAGAAAATATTTGAGTTTGAGTTCTAATAAATCAGTTTAAAGTCTTTGGAGTTTCAAAAACTTATTAAGGGATTTGTACAAACAATTTTAAGTTCTTCAATTTGATCCTTAAAGATCTAGTTATATCAAAATCAAACATAGGTTTTACAAGGCAGGATCAAGGGTTCAAGTTTAGTCAAGCTACAACTCTGACGAAGAGGCATGACCAGAAGTTGACCGAGCTACAACACCTGACGAAGAGGCACGGTCTGAAGTTCGATCTGTTACGGCTCTATCATCGTAGAATAATCTGGATTTTGGTCTAGTCGCACCTATTACGACGAAAATAGACCTGGAAAACAATTGGTGTGTCGTACCACCAATGGCAAAGCGAGCCTTGGAACAACACTTGGTGCGTTGCACTATTAACTTCAAAGCGAACTCTAGAGGATGTAGGATATGCTGCATCATGGCAGGGAGTGACAACCCTCTTGGGCTTTGATTGTCTTGTCTGCTCTTGGAAAAGTAGCAAGCCTGAATTAGGTGACATGTTTCTTTGCATCTTCAAGAAGACATGATCTGTTGGTATGTTTATTGCACTGCAACCTCAGGGAGATGATCTGTTCCACTGCGAATTCAAGGTAACAGATTTGCTATCGCGTTCATGAACTTATGTTTGTGCTTATTTTGCTGTATGTTCAATGAGACAAGTTTGTCGTAGCCTTGTTCTGCTACCAATTCGGGGAGACAAGATTATTGTTTGGTGTTCTCATTCCGCTACAAATTCAGGGAGATGAAATTGTTGTCGTGCTTATTCCACTCTGACGGGGAGGTGAAATTGTTGTCATGCTTATTCCGCTCTGACGGGGAGGCAGAATCTGAAAAAGTTGATCCGTTACACCATGTTACGGGTGAGATAGGACCTGCAAAAGTTAAAAGAGTGACTGGTCAAACTGAGCCATGAACTAACTCTTCGTGAGCTATAAGGTTTGAATTGAATGTTTGATTTGATTGATCCACTCTTTTGTGTCAAAGATGTTGGTTCTTGTTAACAATTGTCTGTGCTATCTTTAGTTGAAGGGGTCAGACAACATTTTCATATTTGCTCCAGTCCTTCATGCCAAGGATGCTTATTGATAATGATCTGCTCCTTCCTGTTTGAGGATATTAGACCTAAAAATTTTCATTCTTTAAGAAATGGTCAAATATTTGTAAGAAGAGGTAGAGTTGAAAAGATCTTTGAGGAAAGATCAAAATTTTTTTTAGAAAAACATTCTTGTGCAAAAAAATCATGTTTTGAGAAAATGTGTCCTTAAGAAAGGACGAAGTTAAGAAAATGTGTCCTTAAGAAAGGGCGAAGTTAAGAAAATGTGTCATTAAGAAAGGGCAGAGTTAAGAAACTTCAATTTTAGGAAAATGTGTCCTTAAGAAAGGACAGAGTTAAGAAACTCTTGCTTTTGAGAAAAAAGTGTCCTTAAGAAACGACGGAGTTAAGAAACTCCAATTTTGGCAAAAGGTGTCCTTAAGAAAGGACAGAGTTAAGAAACTCTTATTTTTGAGAAAAAGTGCCCTTAAGAAAGGACGGAGTTAAGAAACTCAAAATTTGAAAAAAAAAAGTGTCCTTAAGAAAGGACGGAGTTAAGAAACTCGTGTTTTCGAAAAAAGGTGCCCTTAAGAAAGGACGGAGTTAAGAAACTCTTGTTTTTGAGAAAAAGTGCCCTTAAGAAAGGACAAAGTTAAGAAACTCCAATTTTGGGAAAATGTGTCCTTAAGAAAGGACAGAGTTAAGAAACTTGTGTTTTTGAGAAAAAGTGCCCTTAAGAAAGGACGGAGTTAAGAAACTCTTTAGGTAACAAGTTCCAAGTTAGCTCCTGATAGTATTTATGCAGATGATGTTCATGTGCTTGCTTTTGTGATGATGCAAAGATGCATGAAACTCTTGTCGGAATGCTTATCATGATGCGTGAACATGTTTGACAATGCAATTATGCACATGTTTTCATGTCGAAATGAATGTTTCCTGAAACATTAGATGTCATGATGTATGAACATTTTTGACGATGGAATGATGCGTATGCTTTCATGTATGCCTTCATGGAGTTCTTGTAGAAGTCCCTTTCTTTTGGTCTTAGTTTGATTTTTTTTATTCTTCTTCGAAATTTGCCCCGACAAAAGTTTGCCCCCAGGCTTCATTTTCCTTTTATGGATAAGGTGAATGACTCCAACGTCGTCTTCTTCTTTCCTTTTTGGAGGCAAGATCAGGAAAAAGTTGACTTTGGAACTTCATCGCATGAAGTTATGACCTGAAAATGAAGTGGAATACTAGTTAGTAATATGTTCAGAAAATTTTGTCGTTTTACCTGAATGTTCGAGCTTTTTTGAGTATTTGGCCTCCTTCAGGGTTAAGGGTCGGTCATCATGTTGTTGCCTCCACATTTGGGGTCTTCAGTCTCTTTCATGAACCTGTTTATACGTTCAAGACATAAATGTGCTATGGATGCACCTAGCTTTGCGTTTGATGCATGTATCTAGCCTAAATGCATGATAACTTGTATGATGTATGCAATTATTGTAGAATGATGAATGGGAAATTTTGTTTTGCCCCTCAGAGGGATCCCCCTAACTCTAAGTTACCAGATCTTTACCTCAATGCTCGATGCCTTGTTTGTAAGGATGCCCCCAACCTTCCTTGGGTTTGATCATCTTTTGGGATTACTCCCTCGAGTGAATGCCTCAACATTTTTGTCTAAGACTGCTCTTGAAGCGAACTCAAAGCTTGAAGTATATTTTCATCTCTTCTTGAAGAGTTGTCATTGTTCTTGTGAACACGTTAGGTTGCCCCCCGGTCGGGTCTATAAATTTGCTGTTGGTTCATGGCAGCTCATCACTTTTTGGCTCTGACAAAGTGCTACAGACAATAATTGATGTAGTCGTCCAGGGTGCAGAAGTCTAACTTGGCATCGAAAGCTCGCTTCCCAAACTCGTCGAGGAATGTTCTCAGCTTGGGGCCTTGTAGAGGTATGATGTCTGTATGAGTGCAAATGTTATTTGAAAATGCCCCTGGACTGGGCTCTTGCATCATGTTACATTGGTCAACTTTGCTTTATCCGGTATTTGCTAACATGCGGCATCCTGAGATCGGTTTCAAAGTTCCGAAATGAATGCATGTAAATGCAAGGTACATGTTCTAGATGCGAAGGTACTAATTCAAAATAGAATGTATGCATGTAAATGGAAGATGAGAAAGCACTGATTCAAAAATGGTTCCCGTGGTTCAACTTCTGAATTTACGGGATTTATTCGCAACTTTTGAATGTTGCATTGATATCTAAGGAACTAGATTTTCTCTCGATGATAATTTTTCAAATAGGGAACCAGACGTGAATCAATACTTCATGCTGATGAAATGCAAAATATTATGGAGGTGTCATGCGATTAATGCAAAATGAATGACTTAATGCAACGTGATCACCAAAGAAAAGAAACAAGTTAGTTCATAATAAAAGAGTCAAATGGATGAATTGAATGATGAATAAGACAAAAATTAGCAGCAAAGAAAATTGAACATATATGACAAATAAAGGCATCAAAATCTAAACAGGGTGACTGCTAACGGGCATAGTTTTAGTTTGGCTTTAAGGGGTAAGCTCTTACGGTTTATTATATGAGGTTCGGTTCTACGAAGGGTACCCGAATCATCTATTCAGGGGGATACGAGTCTCTAGGTCTGCACGGAGACGAGAGTCTCACGAAGACAAAGGGACCAATATCCCGGAAGCGATTCACCATCCTACACGTAGGCAGTACCTCACGAAGGCGTGGTTTCTCGCTCCCACTCAAAGGACAGAGCCCGGGTCGAGAGCTCATGATATGAAACCCTAAAAGAGATCAACTTATAAAAAATTTATAAATATATATATATATATATATATATATATATCTAAAAATGGGATAACAAAATTAAATTAAACCGAATTAATATTTTCTACTCAATAAAACAAAGAGTAACCAACTTGTGGCTTGACTCTCGAAAAAAAAGTCCCCAGCGGAGTCGCCAAGCTGTAACAACGGGTGAGTCGCCACCAATCTTTAGTTTTTACTTTAGGTGCGATTGGAACACCTGAAAAACCCGGTTATTTTAATAGAAACCAATTTTCACGATTTTATTAAAATTTGAGTTTTGGATCTGCAAAACCAGAAAATAGGTTCGGGAGTCGGTTACGTATAGGGAAAGGTGAGCACCCCACACGCCCAAAAATTGGTACCTAGTCGGTTACAAATTGTTTTAATGACGGAACTTAAAAAATTGAATTTTATTTAATGATGTGATCTCAAAATAATTAGAATAATTTTAGAAATAAAAATTTAAAGAAAGGGATATACACTCCTACACCCGGAGTATGGTCTCCCTTATAAAATCATTATTCAAAAAGGTGATATTAAATAATAATATAATAAAAGAATTAACGGAAAATGACACTCCAACGCCCGACGTGTGATTTTCACGATAACTCTTAAAAATCTGTAAATGAACTTTAATAAGAATTATTGTTGGTAAAATAATAATAAATATAATAATAATAATAAAGTAATAATAATAATACTATATGAAGAAAACAGAAATTAAAGGACAGAAATTGAAAAAAAATGGTGACTAAAATAAAAGGAAAACAAAGCAAAAGGGCAGAATCATAAGGATATGAGAAGTTGGATATGAGAAGTTGGATGGCCAAGTGCGCAATTTCCCCCTCCAGTTGAAAACGCGCGGGTATGGTGACCGGGTCGGGTCGCGTATCCGGGTTAGGAGCTTAAAACGACGTCGTTTTGGCCTTTAAGGGCCGGCACCAAAACGACGTCGTTTTGGTTAGCCTATATATGCCCAAAATTTCCCCTAAATCCAACTTTGATAATTCATTTGAATCAAAAACAAAAAAAAACATGAGAGCTCTCTCCCCTTTCGGTCCAGTCCGGTCACCGGTGTCGTCGGCCGCCGCGGAGCGTCGTCGCTGGCGACGGAAGCCGCCGTCTCCGGTTGCCGGAATGACATGCAAGGGCGGTTTCCGACTCGGTTTCGCGTGGTGAACACGGATCTAGGGTTAGATTTCTCCAACTCCCTCTCTATTTGTGTAGATCTAAAGAAAACTTTTCGGATCTAAAAAATATTTTACCTTTTGCTGTTTTTTTTCTGGATTTTGCTTCGAATCTGTGTTTTTTTTTATTTCGAAAGTTTCTTTTTTTTTTCCGAATCCTCTTTTTTTTCCAATCTTCCCCCCTTCTTTCATTACATTTTCGGGTTTATATAGCCCGATTTTTTACATTTTTTTCTTTTCCTAAATGCCTCAACTTGTTGGAAATCCACTGAAACTTGTTTGTATTCATCCACTGAGATTTGTTTGGATTCGTCCACTAACATTTGTTTATTTGCATGTGGCTCGTGAGTGCTGGAGAAAGGGGACCACGGTGGGGCTCGAGACGGCCGGGAAATCCGGAGTGCTCCGTGCCATTGATTGGGATCTGGAGGGACTCGAGGTGGTGGGGTTCGAGTCAGCAGCGGCTCGGCTTCATGGCGGCGGCGGCGGCGGCGACAGAGCTGACGGCGGCGGCTAGGGTTAAATAAAATTAGGTTTAGGTTTTTTTTTTAGTAATGGGTAATTGGGTTTTGGGTATTTGGATTGGGCCTGGTAAATGGGTAGGTGGGTTTGGGTGTATTTGGGTTATGGGTATTTGGGTATAAAAGGGGTATTTGGGTTTAAAAATTAAAATGGGTTACTACACAAGTCTATATTGAGAATAATAAGAATCTATCTCTTTCTTTCTCTCTTTATTTGTTTATTCTTGTTTGTTGCTCTACGTTATTTTATTCATAACATTGAGAAATAGAATATATTTTTGGAATATAAAATGTGATGCCCTGATAGTATAGGGGTGTTTTCAATTTTATATTCGAAACAAGAATTTACTTTATTATAAAAGGAATATTTTCATTTTAAATATAAACACTATTAATGTTGAACAATCAAATTAAATTCAAATTATTACTTTAAAATGCAAAAATGCAACACGAAATTAAAGATACTGATTTCGGGCGTTTGTTGGGTTCTAAACCTTTCCCACACGTAATCGACTTTCGAATTCCAATTTTAAAAATCTCTGGTTATTTTTATGTTGTTTAGTCTACCAAAGTGACCGATGGCGACTCTATCTTTTAAAATTAAAATTAAAAGAAAATCCCTAATTTCAAAAATAAACCATCCAAGCTATTAAAAAATGGTCTTGGCATAGGTCTTGTTTGACAATTAGTGTATATCTGATAGCGGATTACATTAGCTGATAGTTGACAGCCGATTGCATTAGCTGATTTGACTAGCGGATTGTATTAGCTGATTGAAAAAATTGTTTGGTAAAATTAACCGATAACTGACAGTTGTTTGATTATTTAAACAAGTAAAATGACATATAAGAACATGATTAAATTCAATATTTATTTGAATAGTTATTAGTTATCAATATTTTGTAAATTAATTAGATTGTGAAAAATAAGTTTTTTTGATTAAGCATATTTGAAGGATTTATGTATTAATTTATTATTTGTATAATTATTTTTAATATAATTTAATTAATTATTAAATTTAAATGCAAATATAAATGTAACACCCGGGTTCGGGGGTCGGGTGAAAATAATAATTTAATAATGGTTCGGGTTTCGGTTCCTAATTTTTAAGTAATAAATTAATGGTTTGGGCCTCGGGTTTTAAGACAAATAAAATTTAGTTGGACCATTTTCAAAACAATCCCAAATTTGCTATGGGTGTCATCCATTGTAGTTCCCTTAATTCATTAAGGGCACATCGGTCTTTAGCCTTTTAATTTCAAATAAACCTAAAATAATGCTTTGAAGTCATCTTCTTCCCTATCCATTTTCTCCCCAACGTGAAATGAACCCATCTCCCCCTTGGATACTATTCCATTCAATAGCTTGCTCGTTTTGAAGGGTTTCACAAAGGTAACCACGTTTTTAACTTACCCTCATTATTCTCTACAAGTTGATACCTTTTGTTTTCATTTTTACATATGTTTTGAGATTTGGAGTTTGGGGGGGTTTGAATTAAAAATGTTTTCTTTGAAATCTTTGATTTGAGTTTTTGATTTGTTGAAGTTCTATGAGTAATCTACAACCTAAAATGTCCAACAAAACTGATTTTTTTCAAGGTTTTGGGTGTTTTCCCGGAATGGGGTTTTGGGGAGGTTTTAAGTTGAGCTTTGGGGGTGTTTTAGGTGGAATCTTGAGGGCTGGTGGTTAGGCTATGTGTAAGGGCTGTTTTGGAGACTTTAGGGAGTAATTTGGGGGTTGAAATCAATGGATTTAAGGGGTGCTTAAGGGCTGCTCGGGATTAGGAATTTTGAGCTTGTTTTCAATGGAAAAATTGATGTCTTGTGCTTGGTATGTAATCCGGGTTGATTATTTTAGAACATGGACTGATTTAGGATTGTTTGCTTGGTGTTGGAATGTTTAGAAACGAGAAATTTGGTTGGTGAAGCTTCTGGGACAAATCCGGGGATTTCGGAGTCTTGAGCTTGGTCTTCGATCTTCTCTCGGGTAACAACAGTGAGTAGAATTGTTGATTCATGCATTGTGCTCGATATGGATCCCTTTGGGGTTTGGGTGGGACCTTGAGGGGTCACCTAAACCCGTGTGTAAGCCTCTCTACTCTCATGTTGTTGTGATATGTTGAATGCTTATATGTCATGATCAATAAGTACATTTTGAGTTGTTAATTGTGTAGTCGAGTTGAGTTCGTGCCTCACGTGATGGTGGTCTAAACTACGGTGATGTGTAGTCCCACCGGTAGTGACTAGTAGGGTAGTACTTTGATGTGTAGTCCCATTAGAAATCCACTAGTCGAAACGGTGACGTGTAGTCCCACCGTACGTGTATGATGGTTGTGCTTATGCAAACCATGTGTTGTTGTTGAGATAGACCTTCGTGCATCCATTGTTTTCTTGCATACCAATCGTGTTTTGGAAAACTGCATGTTGTGAATTGTAGAGCCTCTCTCACTAAGCTAGTTGGCTTACGCTCTCTTTGTTTCCAACGTGCAGATCGTTAGAGTTCGGGAGGCAAGCGGGCGAGGGAGGAGCTTTTGGAGTTCTCAAGCTAGTTCAAGTATGGTTTGCATTTTGTAATAATGCCTAGACAATGGGGTATAGAATCTAGGAGCTGGTGTCAAACTCCTTAGGAGATTATGTTTGAGCACGTTAAACTCATGTTGTGTTATGCTTTTGCTTCTTGGATTGTGGCCTATGATTCTCATGTCGTTTATTTGCACATGCCTAAACATGTATGTTGTTGGCCTATGTATGCCTTATGCTTGACTACCTTGTGTATGATGCCTTGTGCTTGCTAAGTATGCTTCTTTTGTGAAATTGCACGAAGTCTTGATTCGTATGACCCATGTTAGATTCAATGCCTTGTAAGCTAAATCCCGATTGTGGTTTGATGTATGAATGTTGGTATGTGTTTAGGGGAGACCAAAAATGCATCTAGAGTCGTGTCTGGGGTTACCAAGTTCGGAATTGAGGAATTGCAGAGCAGGGGTATCGATACGGTTAGACCCGTATCGATACGGCCTTCTTGTTCCAGGCCACGCGTTTCGATACGCGAGGGGGGCGTATCGATACCTTTTTGGTCACTGAAGCCACTGTCAATTTTGGTATCGAAATGGGCCTCTAGCGTATCGATACGGTCTTCTTAGCGTTGACCACGAGAAGCTGACCGTAGGGGAGAGTATCGATACACTCTTTGGGCGTATCGATACGGTCTCCACGGGTTGACTCTGACCAGTTCACCTAGTCAAGGCGTATCGATACACTCTGTAGGTGTATCGATACCGCCTGCAGTATAAGTTTAAAATTGGGTTGTTAAATGTTGTTTTGGGTTCGTTCGATTGTCTCGTGTATGTTGTTCCGCTGTTTGATGACTTAGGATTTTCATACTCCTCTAGACAAGATTAAAATGAAAAAATAGGGTTGCTAACCGAAGGGGAGCCTTAGCGGGTTTCACTTCGGTTTTCCCCGTGTGGCCCACTCGGACCGGTCATCCGGCCAGACCGGGACGAGGGGGTTACAATAAATGTATGCGAATAAAAAGAAAAAAAAATATTAGTTTACAGATGTCACAATGTAAATATGTGAGAGTGAAGAATTAAAATGGAAAAGGTTAAATTTACGTTATTTGGAGCTTTTTTATAATTGCTAAGGGTAAAAGGGTCTTTATAACTCTGATGTCAAAACCTCTAATTTCAAAAACTCATATTAGCAGTTTTTTCAAAATTAGAAGTTTCAACCCAATCCGCTATTCCGCAAACATCCAAATTAACAAATTTGACCAGTCAAACCTCTAATATTAGCTTAAACCTCTTATTTTGGCTCAAACCGCTATTTATCAAACAAGACCATAAATTATTCTAATGAGAGCGAGCACACAGAGTACACAAATTGAAATAAAGGCCTCATTAGTTTGGTTACATATAAAATATTTTGCTAGCTAATCCTAATTTGGTCAGTAGTTTCGTACATAAACCAATATATTGATTACAATTTCAGTTTTGGAGCGACCACACAAAGTTCTAAAATATAAATGGTTAAAAAATGAATTAAGTTTAATGTTTGCAAGGAAAAAATATAAGATTAGTTTAGACTATTAGAAAAGCACGAGCAAAGTGATTTTTTTGCACTTCATGAGTTTGAGTATCCTTAGAATCCTTTTCTATTAAAAAATTAGCATGTCTCATACACAATGTTAGGAGCATGGCTGCAGGCGAGCCAGGGAATGTGCCAGGGATTGTGCCAGTAACTGTGAGTGTGGAGGAAGGAATGTAGGGTATTAATGCACCAAGGTCAGAGCCAGCACAGGGCCAAGAGAGGCGTCGAGGGACACATGAGCGTAGAGCACCCACAACTCTAACAGATTTTGTCTGTTATTGAATAATCATTCCTGGAGTATTTAAAGTCAAACAAGTCTGTAATAATTTTTTTTATGAATGAAATCAAAAACAAACTTTCTCCTTCCTTTTTCTCCATTATTCTGTCTCCCTAACGTTTCAGACCTAGAGCACGCAACATTTGGTGCTTTCATTGAGTCCTCCCACCATGGTCAATATTACCGAAGCTATCAAGACTCTCCAAGAATCTTCTAACCGCCATGAGTAGGCTTTAGCCACGCTCCAGACAACGACCGCCGACACCAACAAAACCCTTCAGGACGTTGTGCTCCAGCTCACCGCTCTTTTGGCGCAACTTAGGCAATCACCTCTGTCCACCGTTGATCATGAAGGCTCGAGTGACGGCCGCGTGGTTCACGGCAAGGGAAAGGCCAAGGACACTGTTGACGACACTTTTCCATTTCCCCCGAAGCCAGTATATGTCGAACTTCCATTATTCACCGGCCAAGATCCAGAAGAGTGGGTTGCAGCGGCTCAAGACTTCTTCGATTTCTACGGCACCGACGACCATCACCGTGTCACCATGGCCTCATTTCAGATGGAAGGCACTGCCCGGAAATGGCTCCGCTGGATGCAACGTCACCGCCAATTATCTGGTTGGAATCACCTCGTGGAAGCTATCAAAAGGAGATTTGCGGCAACGGAGATCGAGTCTCCCGAAGGATAGCTAACTAAGCTGGTTCAAACGTCCACCGTTGAAGATTACCAGAACCGTTTCGAGGATATGGCCTTACGGACGAGCAACCTTTCAGAATCATTCACGACACAGTGTTTCGTGCCAGGGCTCCGGCCAGATATTAAGAACGAGGTTTTAGCTCATCGGGTCACCAGCATGCACGACGTGGTCTCCTTAGCCCGGCTGTAGGAAGTGAAGATCGCGGAGGCCAAACGTTTGTTGGGCCGACCTACAGGGTCCAAATTACCCCCTTTGTTACCAACACCCACTTGATTCACCAACGGGCCCAAAGGGTTACCAGGTCGACCTCCACCCGTCGAGACTCCTGGCTTAAAACCCAATATACCACAACCGTGACGAATCTCCGCCGTCGATGCTCAGTTGCGCCGCGAAAAAGGCTTGTGTTACTACTGTGATGCCAAATACGTGCCTGGGCATAAATGCAGCGATCCTCAGTTGTTTATGCTCGAGGAGGAAGGCGATGCTGCGATTCCGACCACTGACGAACCCGAGTCCGAGACAAACACAAATACCATTTTGGTTCAGGAACAACCATTGATTTCTTTCAACGTATTAGCAGGGTATTCCAACCCCAACACTCTTCACGTCAAAGGGATTATTCGGGGGCAAGAAGTACAAATCCTTATCGATGGAGGCATCACTCATAATTTCATGCAATCTCGGGTGGCTAAGTACTTGGGTTTAAACATTGCACCAACACCTAATTTTGGCGTGTTAGTGGGCAATGGCGTAAAACTGTAGAATGAGGGTTGTGTGCGCAACTTATCCGTGAAGGTCCAAGGCACAAAATTTGACTACGGATTTCTATATTTTGCCGTTGAAGGGGACTGAAATGGTGCTTGGAGTGGCATGGATGACGACGTTGGGGCCAATTACTATGGGCTTCCAGCAACTTACTTTCGAGTTTCATTTGAATGGAAAACGCCATCTTTGGAAAGGGGAGTCGAGTCTAGAACCCCAAATGATTCAACTTCAGTCTCTTCGTCGACTCCACAACATTAACGCCATTGCTGAATTGTTTTGCCTTCAAATAAGTGAGCCACTGGCCTCTTCAGAGGAAATCCACGATGTGGGATTACATACTATTTTACAGGATTTTGCGACTGTGTTTTCAGTACCGAAGGGATTACCTACAACTCGGGATACGGACCATGCCATCCATTTGGAACTAGGGAAACCGCCAGTCAATGTCCGTCCATACCGATACCCTTACTTCCCAAAAGGGGAGATTGAAACACATGTAAAATAGATGCTGGACAACAAGATTATTCAACATAGCAACAGTCCGTTCTCCTCACCTGTCCTATTAGTGAAGAAGAAGGATGGAACTTGGCGGTTTTGCGTTGACTATCGGGCATTGAACGCCATCACTGTTAAAGATAAGTTCCCAATTCCAACAGCCAATGAACCTTTTGATGAATTAGGCGTTGCTCGTTTCTTTTCCAAACTGGATTTGTTAGCAGGTTACCACCAAATCAGAGTGCGACTGGAAGACGTTCTGAAGACCGCATTTCGAACCCACGGAGGCCATTATGAGTTTTTAGTCATGCTCTTCGGACTCACCAACGCCCCTTCCACTTTTCAGGCCACCGTGAACACCGTTTTCAAGCCATTTTTTAGGTAAGTTTGTGCTCATTTTTTTGTATGATATCCTCATATTTAGCAAGGACTGGTCTGAGCATTTGGAACATGTGAAACTGGTATTGCAAGTATTGCGGGAAAATGGGCTTGTTGCCAAACGTGCTAAGTGTTCTTTTGGCAGCAATTCAGTGGAATATTTGGGACATATTGTATCGGGTAATGGACTCGCTGTCGATCCAAGTAAAATTGAGGCAATTCAAGCATGGCTTGTTCCCAAGAGCGTCAAGGACATACGAAGCTTCCTTGGCACTGCAGGGTACTACAAAAGGTTCATTAAAGGGTTCGCAACTCTGGCTGCCCCACTGTCTGATCTATTGAAGAATGGGATCGATTTCACATGGTCGGTAACATCACATGATGCCTTTGAACAATTGAAGCTTCGACTTTGCACAGCCCCAATGTTAGCTCTCCCTTGTTTTGAGAAAGATTTCGTGGTGGAAATGGATGCCTCGGGGATTGGTATTGGAGCAGTCTTGGTTCAAAAGGGGAGACCAATTGCGTATTACAGCCAAAAACTTAGTCCGAGGATGCAGGGGGCGTCCACGTACCACCGAGAAATGTACGCAATCACACAGTCTGTGGGGAAGTGGCGACAATACCTATTAGAAAGAAAGTTCACGATCATAACAGATTAGAATGCATTGCGCGAGCTTACACAACAAACCATTCAAACACCTGAGCAACATCACTGGTTGTCTAAATTAATTGGGTACGACTTTGAAATCAAATATCAGCCGGGAAAGTTGAACAACGCAGCCGATGCCCTCTCCCGCGACACCACTGCAGTGTTGATGGCTTTCACCATACCTATTTTTGGAATCGTAGAGGATATCAAGTTAGCCACTGAGCATGATGCCGAACTAACCCACATCCGAGATCAGTTGAAATCGAGAAATTCAGCGTATACAGAGTACAATGACCAAGAGGGATTGGTAATAAAAGGGAGCTGTATCGTGGTGCCACATGAAGTCGCATTGCGATCTTTGCTACTCCGGGAGTATCATAGTTCAACTATGGGTGGGCATGCAGGGATATCGCATACTTTCCGTCGGATAGCAATGGACTTTTATTGCCAAGGATTGCATAGAGATGTTCGGGAGTTTGTGAGCAAATGTCAAACTTGCCAGAGGATGAAGCATGAAAGTTTGGCCCCTGCAGGTCTCCTACAACCCCTACCTGTCCCTAACCAAGTCTTCGAGGACATTTCTCTTGACTTTATTACTGGCATTCCGAATTCGAAAGGGAAAGAGGCAATCTTGGTGGTTGTAGACTGACTCACAAAATATGGCCATTTCTTTGCCTTGCTGCGCCACTATGACATCAAATTTGTAGCCAATGTTATGGTGTAAGGGGTGATCAAGCTACATGGCATACCACGATCCATGGTTAGTGACAGAGATAGTATTTTTTGAGCGAACTATGGTCGGAATTGACAAGGCTGCAAGGTACGAAATTGTGCATGAGCTCCGCCTATCACCCCCAAACGGATGGGCAAACAGAAGCTTTGAACAAATGTTTGGAGATGTATCTACGCTGTTTGACAGGGGACGAGCCAAAAAAATGGACTGACTATCTCGCATGAGTGGAATATTGGTACAACACCGCCTTCCAATCTTCGGCTGGTATGACGCCATTCAAAGCTCTCTATGGCAGAGATCCTCCTACTATCACGGATTATTTGGAAGGGCTGCCTAACACTCCAGCACGTGAGGCATTACTGGACCGAGATGCACTGTTGAGAGAGTTAAAACAGAATCTGCACAATGCTCAATTGCGAATGAAAAACCAGGCGGATAAACAGCGCTGGGAGCTTGTATTGGAGGAGGGAAGCTAGTTCTTTGTTCGACTACAACCCTATCGCCAGCTATCGGTTAGGCTCCGACGTCAACAGAAGTTGAGTCCTCGTTTTTTGGGCCATATCAGATACTGCAAAGGGTGGGAAAAGTGGCTTATAAACTCGAATTGCCAGACACGTCACGTATCCATCCCGTCTTTCATGTCTCACAGTTGAAACCTTGCAAGGGACAACCCACGCAACAGATTACACAACTACCACTGTTGGCTACTTGGGAGAATACTTCAGGGGATTCGACAGATCAACCTGAGGACAATACATCTGTGGCGAACCTTGAAGACAAGGTTCCTCTCTTAGGGGGGGGATAATGTTAGGAGCATGGCTGCAGACGAGCCAGGGATTGTGCCAGCGACTGTGAGTGTGGAGGAAGGAATGTCGAGTATTAATGCACCAAGGTCAGAGCCATCACAGGGCCAAGAGAGGCGTCGAGGGATACGTGAGCGTAAAGCACCCACAACTATAACTGATTTTGTCTGTTATTAAATAATCATTTCTGGAGTATTTAAAGTCAAATGAGTCTGTAATAGTTTTTTTCTATGAATGAAATCAAAAACAAACTTTCGCCTTCCTTTTTCTCCATTATTTTGTCTCCCTTAACGTTTCAAACCTAGAGCACGCAACACACACCAAATAAACAAGCCTTTATTTTTTTAAAAGTAAGAGTGCTTTAATTTAATAAATTGAATACAACATGGGTGTCATCCGAGATAATAAAGGTGAATGGATATCTAGTTTCTACAAAAATGTTGGTGTAACAAATCGTTAGAATCAAAATATATTCAATACGACTAATAACCCAAGATCAATACATGCCAAATCATTAAGAACAAAAGACCAGAATTGCGAAAGCGTACTTGAATCTATTGATGAAAATTTTCTATAGGGCCTGATCTTCCAAGAAGATAGGTTACCTCTTGCCACACAACTCTCTCACGGGAATGAGAGATATACAAGTTAACCTATATCTTGGGGACCACTACCCCTTTATATAAACTGAATATTAAAACAATTTATTAATATTTATATCTATGTCCCACATTGAATTATAAATATAACTTACGGTATCTACACTTTTAATTCCATAACAATTTAATACTTATAACGCGTGTAACATAATAAATCACTTAATTTCATGTCATACTTTATAATAGCAACATACATTGTATGTATGTGCCCACAATTGCGGATTTTAATCCAACACAAATAACTTGAATGCTGAATTATGGGGCCTTTTTGAAGGCATTTCCTTGGCCTAGGACCCAGGATGTGAATTCCTGAAGATACAATCAGATATTTCGACGGGTGATTCTGCGGTGAGGCAACCTAAATTAAGGCTAAAATGAAGCTGACCGGTTCTATCGGTGCAGGGTTCGTACATAATTACTTATGAAGTGCTTACATAAATTATTAACGCAACTGTAAAAAACGATTTTTACACAAAGTCTTACCATGTAAGAAATTATGTGATAACATAAATGCTAGCTCGATAACATTAAAACTTACAGAACGCATAAGCATCAGCGTATCTACACAAAATTATTAGGGAAAATACATAATTTCTTACATAAAATGTAAGAAAATATGTAACACAAATTCTTACCCGAAAACACCCAATCCAAAACGAGCTCTGTAACACCCCAAAATTTCCCCAAATTGAAAACCCTAATTTGCTTAAATCCCTAATTCAAAACCCTAATAGTTTAAGAAATTTTAAATTTTGGAACCTATGTATTTGGGGGCAATTATTGAAGGCGAGCTAAGTTTGGGACCTCTAGTGTGTAATTTACCCTTTTGTTAGGATATTAAAACCCCCATATCAGTCTAATTGGCTTTTCACCTTCCATTTCCATCTTTTCTAACCTCCACTCTCAAATTCTCTCAGATTAACCCCCACCTTCTCCCTTCAATCTCCAATCAAGCCAATAAGGGCCTTTGCGACGTCCGTTCTTGAGTCCAAGACCGCCAACTGCCTCCCTTTTGCCGTCCGAACAAAACCCTACCATCTTTTTCATCCCACCGTCGATTGTGTGCTCGGAATCAATGTGAAATCGTCCAAACTCGTGCACCGTTCGTGTTCTCCTGCGGTTTCGTGTTTTGTGGGAAATGTTTTCAGTCAAGTTTTGGGATTTCTGGATGGGTTGTGTGTGTTTAATTTCATTTCTGGTATGTTTTGGTCGAAAAAATGACTGAGGCCATCGGAGCGTCGCCGGCGACCAGCTCCATCATGGTGATGTCCTTAGGGTTTTTAGTTTTGCTAAGGGTGATGAGTGTCTGGGTTGGGCTAGGTGTTGTTGAGTGTTGGGTTTGGGTCAAGGCTGATGAGCCCAACATAGGAATGAGTGGGTTAATTGAACCGAACCGGTGTGAGTCTATCAAACCAAACCAGACCAGCCACGAAATTGAACCGAACTGACCCATCATATTGAACCGGACCGAGTTAGTTGATCCGATTAGACTGGACCCATATCCAAACTGAACCGGGTAACGTCAGTAGTGATGTGGCGCATGACGTAAGCGATGACGTCAGCGTCGTTGACCCTTTGACCGTTGATCAATGACTTTTTAAGTCAACATCAACTTTAGGTTTTTTGACGTCCTGATTCCAAATCCGCTGTCTGTTTTTCCAAATTTGAACCCAAAAGACCGTTTTGACCAATTTTATTCAATTATACTTAGTATTTGAGAATCTTGAATATCAGAAATTAATTCAAGTTATTTGTGTTTAGGGGACGTTGACTCGGACACTAAGATCCTTTCTCTTTTTCCACTTGGATGACCTCCTGTTGCTCAATCTTCGGGATCTGCTCGTGAGTTTAGTAATTATTGTTTGGTATTATTATCAGTGATCTGACATAGTATTAATGTGTATGATGTAGTATTTATTATCGTAGGTGCTGACTCTGTCCGACCTAGTGCTAGAGCTAAGCGTAGGAGATGTCATCATCGACGTTGACTGTTTAGCTGTCTGAGGTGTGTTCTCTACTATGCTATCTATTTTACAGTGCTATGCATATATATATGTTTGATGGACTAAATTGTGATTATGACATGATCTGATATTGTATGGTTATGATATATTCTGTTGATATGCTGGTATGCAATGCAACATGTATCAAATTTGGATTGCTTAATATCAGACTATATGAACATGCATTTCCGTTAATAAATAAGAATGCATTCAGAATCAGAAAATCGGATAATATGTCATATCACCAGGTTGGGATTTTGTACGGGGAAGTTTAGCAGTTTCTTCCTTCAAGTTGAAACCTACTTCGGATCAGTGGTTCCACCCTTCGGGCTGAGTTCCACTTCAGATGGTGACGATGTAGAGAGTGGTTTTGGGGAACCTACTCTTCGGATGGTGATGTAGTTGGGTGCATATCATGTTGACTCACACATACATTCATACATGCATGTTTATTGAAATGATTGTTTGACTGAGAATAATATTGGAATGTTATATTGTTTTACTTTGTTTGACTAAGAATAATATTTGAATGTTATACTGTTTGACTCTGTTTGACTTTTTATGACTCTGTTAGATTCTGTTTGCACTGTAGAGACACACTAAGTGTTATCGCTGACTCCCCTTTAGTTTCTCTTTCAGATACTCAGACCTAGGCTACGGTACTTGGAGGACCCCGTTTATCAGTCATATTTTCTATTATCAGTATGGTTTACTTTGTCTTATGGACTTTTATTTATTATTATTATTATCAGATTATGTATGATTACAGACTCGGGCATTTCATTTGGAAGTTTACAATTTTTATCATGCATATGTATTTCTGGATATTATTATATGATTACGTATTTTGTGATATTATTATTTATTTCGAATGTGATGTTTTCAAATCTGATTGCTTTACTTGAGGGACAAGTTTTCAAACCTGACTTCATATATTCGGCTCAATTCTTCTGGGCCGAGTTTAGGGGGTTACATTTAGTGGTATCAGAGCCAGTTTCAACCCTCGGACTGGGTGGCTCAAATCAATTTTAAACCAAAAATGAATTTTTGCATTCATTATTAAATGTTTTTGGGTAAAACGAGAATTTTAGAATTTTTTTAATCTTTTAAGAATAATATTTATGTATATTTTGAATAGGAACTACAAGTACCGACCCTAACCTTATGATTCTTCCTTTTGTAGATATACTACTACGCCACATCTAAGAAGTTCTAAAGTAACGGCTAGTCGAGGCCGTGGTTGAGGTCGTATCGTGGCTGCAGAGAGTGACATCCCACCTTTTGAGGGATCGATACAAAATCAGAGTGATGTCTATGGTGCGATTATGGAGGAACAACATGTGGACTAGATAGAAGCTCAGCAGACTAGAGCTCAGCAGACGAGAGCTCATCAAACTGGTGGTGGGGACCCACATGTTCAGCCTGCTCAGAGTAGTGGTCCTCATGATTAGAGGATAGTGAGACTGTGGGCATGGATGTTGTTACTATACATAGAGAGTTGCTGAGATATCTTCGCCAGTCAGAGGGTGTCTAGAGACCCATATCTACTGAGTTCTTATCTTTTAGGATGACTATGTTTGATGGAAAGACGTGTAAGAATCCGGCTGATGCAGAGTACTAGTTGAAGAAGCTTCAGAGGTTGTTTGTTGAGATGGATTATCCTACTGACCGGAAGCTTAGGGCTGCTGTATCACTACTGCAGAGTGAAGCCCAAAATTGGTGGGAGGCTGAGGAGCATGTTATTCAAGCTAGTCAGGTCACTTGAGATCATTTTCGGCAGGCATTCCGCGATCGTTACGTCGGGCCTGAGTATAGCCAAGTGCCGGGATGATTTTATGAATCTGAAACCGAATGATATGTCTATGAACGATTACGAGATTGAGTTTATGAGATTGATTCAATATGTCCCCGGGTTAGTGACCACTGAAAAGAACAAATGTGATTGGTTTCTGAAAGGGTTGTGTCATACGATTAAAGTCGGTGTTGCTCTGCATATGGATAATGAGTATAAGGAGATTACTCGACGAGCTAGGACCGCGGAGCGAAATGAGGCATAGCTGAAACAACTTGAGTCTCATGGTTCTGATCGAGGTAAAAGGCCAGCGTCAGTGTCAGTTCAGCATAGTCAAGGGAATCAGTCCAGGAAGAGAGCCAGGGATGATCAGATTATCAGAGTTATTCCAGAGTTAGGACAGTGACTTTTACTATTCCGACTACTAGTGTTGGGGGTTCTACTGGTACTCGTGGGGTGCCACAGTGTTCATTTTGCAAGAAGTGGCATCTAAGCGAGTGTAGGAGATAGACTGGGGTTTGTTTCAGATGTGGTTCATTTGAGCATCTTTTCAGAGATTGTCCAATTTCACCTCCATCAGCTTATGCTCTGAGTCAGTCTCATGCATTAGTACAAACTCCCGCTAGGGGGAGAGGACAGGTCCGATCTGTTACTTCGGGTTCTGCTAGTAGAGGTAAACCAGCTCAGAGTAGAGGATCAACAAGATTAGGGGCGAGACATCCAGAGTTAGTTTACTCTACTAGGAGGCACGAAGATCGTGATGAGCCAGATGTTATTGCTGGTACTTTCTCTATTCATTCTATCCCATATTTTGCTCTACTTGATAATGGTTCGACCCATTCATATGTTGCGAGTTCTGTATCTGGGGACTTGAAATTTCTATTGAGGATATTGTTAGTGTGATTACCGTACACAGTCCAATGGGTATTCCTGTTGGGGTCACTAGAGTATACATGAATTTTCCTCTTAAGATTCAAGGGGAGATCTTTCTAGCTGATTTGATGGAGTTACCCTTTGGGGAGTTCGATCTTATCCTCGGTATGGATTGGTTGTCTTCTCACCGAGTTACTCTAGACTGTGAAAAGAAAAGGGCAACCCTGAGAACTTCTGATGATCGTGAGGTGATTCTGGTTGGGGAGCGCAGAGGTTTTCTGTCTAATATCATCTCTTCTCTCAAAGCTGAGAAAATGATCATAAAGGGTTCTATTGTTTATCTTGCTTACATTCTTGATCCGAAACAGTCTAATTCCAAATTAGCTAAGATCCGTGTTGTGAGAGACTTCCTAGATGTTTTTTCGGAAGAATTACCAGGGGTACCGCCGAAACGGGATGAGGTTGAGTCTGGCATCGAGATTTACCCGGGTACTGCTCCTGTATCTATGGCTTCTTATCGAATGACACTGAAAGAACTTAAAGAGTTGAAAATTCAGTTGCAAGAATTGCTAGATCGAGGTTTCATTCGACCTAGTGCTTCTCCTTGGGGAGCTCCTGTTCTGTTTGTTAAGAAGAAAGATGAGACACTTCGACTTTGTATTGACTATCGGAAGCTGAACAAGCTAACGATCAAGAACAACTATCCCCTTCATCGCATTGATGATCTCTTTGATCAGTTCCGAGGAGCTACAGTTTTCTCTAAGATAGACCTGAGATCTGGTTATTATCAACTCAAGGTTAAGGATTTTAATGTGTTCAAAACGGCTTTCTGGACACGTTATGGTCACTGTGAGTTCATTGTGATGTATTTCAGATTAACTAATGTCCCTGTCACTTTTATGGATATGGTGAACATGGTGTTTCAACCCTATCTTGACCAATTTGTTGTGGTATTTATTGATAATATTCTGGCATATTCTAAATCTGAGGCTGAACATGAGAAACATCTCCAGATTGTGTTAAAGACTATGCGGGAGAAACAATTGTATGCGAAATTCAGCAAGTGTGAATTCTGGCTTTTTGAGGTTATTTTTTTGGGGCATATAGTTTCTACCGAGGGTATTCAGGTTGATCTGAAGAAAGTCGAGGCTATTATGAGCTGGAAACATCCCAAGAATGTTCATGAGGTTCGAAGCTTCTTGGGTTTAGCTGGCTATTATCGAAGATTTGTTGAGGGTTTCTCTACTATTGCAGCTCCATTGACTAAGCTTCTGAGGAAGGATGTTCCCTTCGTTTGGACTGAGGCCCAGCAGTCTAGTTTTGAGAAGCTTAAGTATGTGTTGACTGAAGCACTAGTTCTGATTCAGCCTGAGCCTGGTAAGGCTTATACCATTTACAGTGATTCTTCATACACCGGATTGGGGTGTGTTCTGATGCAGGATGGGAAGGTAGTGTCTTATGCGTCTTGACAGTTGAAACCGCATGAGTGTAACTATCCTACCCATGATCTTAAGCTTGCTGCTGTGATTTTTGCCCTTAAAATCTAGAGAGACTATCTCTACGGAGAGAAGTGTTATATCTACACAGACCATAAGAGTCTGAAATATATCTCTACCCAGAAGGATCTTAATCTGAGACAACATCATTGGGTAAAAATCTCAAGGATTATGATTGCGAGATTGAGTATCATTCAGGCAAGGCTAATGTTGTTGTCGACGCCTTGAGTCGTAACACCATTTCAGATTTGAGAGCTATGTTTGCCCAGATGAGTTTGTATGATGATGGCAGTCTTTTGGCAGAACTTCGGGTTATTCTTACTTTGGTTTCTAATATTCGAGTTGAACAACCTAGTAATCTACTTTTGATTCACCGTAGGAGAGAGGTTGAGGATGCTACATCTCAGGTTTTCTCTATCGATTAGGATGGTGTTCTATGTTTCCGAGGTCGGTATTGCATTCCGAGGAATTCTAAGCTGAAGCAGATTATTCTTCACGAGGGCCATGACAGTCCTTATTCTATGCATCCTGGTGGTGACAAGATGTATAAGAATCTTCGTGAGAGGTACTGGTGGAAAGGTCTCAAGCGAGATGTCATCGTATTTGTATCGAGGTGTTTGACTTGTTAGAAAGTCAAAGCAGAGCATCAACGTCTGTCTGGGTTACTTCAGCATATCAAGATTCCTTGGTGGAAGTGGGAGCGTGTGACTATGGACTTTGTTAGTGGACTTCCTTTGGCTCCGTCGAAGAAGGACTCCATTTGGGTTATTGTTGATCGTCTGACTAAGTCCGTGCATTTCATTCCTGTTTGAGTTGACTATTCTTTGAGCAAGTTGGTTCGGCTCTATATTTCTAAGATTGTTCGACTTCATGGGGTACCGTTGTCTATTATTTTTGACAGAGATCCGAGGTGTACTGCAAAATTTTGGGAATCTCTTCATACTGCTCTTGGTACTCGGTTGAACTTTAGTACATCTTATCATTCACAGACCGATGGTCAGTCCGAGCGCGTGATTTAGATTCTTTAGGATATGTTGAGAGGCTGTGTTTTTGATTTTAGAGGCAGTTGGGAGGATTTCTTACTGCTTGCAGAGTTTGCTTACAATAACAATTATCAGGCCAGCATCAAGATGGCACCGTATGAGTCTCTATATGGGCGTAAGTGTCGATCACCTATTGGCTGGATTGAGCTTAATGAACACAGATTGTTGGGACCAGACATTGTTCATGAGGCTGAGCAAACTGTCAGATTGATTCGGGATCGGCTTAAGGCAGCTTTTGACAGAAAAAAATCTTATGCCGATTAGAGACGTCAGGATCTTGAGTTTGAGGTGGGTGATGAGGTTTTCTTGAAAGTATCTCCTTGGAGGAAGGTACTTCGGTTTGGTTGGAAGGGCAAGCTGAGTCCTCGTTACATTGGCCCATATCAGATTATTGGTCGGGTTGGACCGGTTGCCTATCAGCTTGAGTTACCACCAGAGCTTCAGCATATTCATGATGTCTTCCATGTCTCTGTGTTGAGACGTTACCATGCTGACTGGTCTCATATTATGCCTCTGGAGAAGATTGAGATCCATCCTAATTTGCGTTTTGAGGAGGAGCATATTGAGATTCTTGCTCAGGACATGAAGGTTCTCAGAAGGAAGACCATTAAGATGGTCAAAGTCTTGTGGCGCGGTTGTAGTCATGATGAGGCTACATGGGAGCCCAAGGCTGTCGTCAGAGCTCAGTATCCGCATCTTTTTGCTCCAGGTAAATTTTGAGGCCGAAATTTCTTTTAAAGGGGAGGGGGAGAGTTGTAACACCCCAAATTTTCCTCAAATTGAAAACCCTAATTTGCTTAAATCCCTAATTCAAAATCCTAAACTTTGGGAAATTTTAAATTTTGGAACCTATGTATTTGAGGGCAATTGTTGAAGGCGGGCTAAGTTTGGGACCCCTAGTGTGTAATTTACCCTTTTGTTAGGATATTAAAACCCCCATATCAGTCTAATCGGCTTTTTAGCTTCCATTTCCCTCTTTTCCAACCTCCACTCTCAAATTCTCTCATATTAACCCCCACCTTCTCCTTTCAATCTCCGATCAAGTCGACGAGGGCCTTAGCAGCGTCCGTTCTTGAGTCCAAGACCGCCAACCGCCTCCCCTTTGCCGTCCGAACAAAACCCTACCATCTTTTTCTTCCCACCGTCGGTTGTGTGCTTGGAATCGGTGTGAAATCGTCCAAACTCGTGCCCCGTTCGTGTTCTCATGTCGTTTCGTGGGTAATGTTTTCAGTTAATTTTTAGGATTTTTGGATGGTTTGTGTGTGTTTAATTTCATTTATGGTATGTTTTGGTCGGAAAAATGACCATATGAGGTCATCGGAGCATCGCCAGCGACCGACACCGTCATGGGTGATGTCTTTAGGGTTTTTAGTTTCGCTAAGGGTGATGAGTGTTTGGGTTGGGCTAGGTGTGAGTCCATCAAACCAACCGGACCAGCCACTTAACCGAACAGAACCGAGCCCATCGGATTGAACCAGACCGAGTCAGTTGAACCGATCAGACTGAACCCATATCTGAACCGAACCGGGTGACGTCAGTAGTGACGTGGCGCATGACGTAAGTGATGACGTCAACGTCGTTGATCGTTGATCCGTTGACCGTTGACTTTTTTAGTTAAAGTCAACTCTAGGTTTTTTGACATCCTGATTCCAAATCTGCTGTCCATTTTTTCAAATTCGAACCCGAAAGACCATTTTGATCAATTTTATTCAATTGTGCTTAGTATTTGAGAATCTTGAATATCAGAAATTAATTCAAGTTATTTTTGTGTTCAGGCGACGTTGACTCGGACACTAAGATCCTTCCTTCTCCTCCATCTAGACGATCTCCTGTTGATCAATCTTTGGGATCTGCTCGTGAGTTTAGTAATTATTGTTCGGTATTATTATCAATGATCTAGCATAGTAGTAGTGTATTTGATGTAGTATTTATTATCGTAGGTGTTGACTCTGTCCGGCCTAGTGCTAGAGTTGAGCGTGAGAGACGTCATCATCGACGTTGAGTGTTTAGCTGTCTGAGGTGTGTTCTCTACTGTGCTATATGTTTTACAGTGCTATGCATGTATATATGTTTGATGGACTAAATTGTGATTATGACATGATCTGATATTGTATGGTTATGATATATTATGTTGATATGTTGTGTTTGACTTGTTCAGTATGTTGGTATGCTATGCAACATGTATCAGATTCGGATTGCTTAATATCAGACTATATGAACATGCTTAATATCATCGGGTTGAGATTTTGTACGGGGAAGTTTAGCAGTTTCTTCATTCGGGTTGAAACCTGCTTTGGATCAGTGGTTCCACCCTTCGTGCTGAGTTCCACTTCGGATGGTGATGATGTAGAGAGTGGTTCTAGGGAACCTACTCTTTGGACGATGATATAGTTGGGTGTGTATCATGTTCACTCACACATACATTCATACATGCATGTTTATTGAAATGATTGTTTGACTAAGAATAATATTCAAATGTTATACAGTTTGACTCTGTTTGACTTTGTATGACTCTATTAGATTCTGTTTGCACTGTAGAGACACACTGGGCGTTATCGCTAACTCCCCCTTAGTTTCTCTTTCAGATACTCAGACCTAGGCTACGGTACTAGGAGAACCTTGTTTATCATTCACATTTTCTATTACCAGTATGGTTTACTTTGACTTATGAACTTTTATTTATTATTATCGGATTATGTATGATTACAGACTTGGACATTTCATTTGGGAGTTTACCGTTTTTATCATGCATATGTATTTCTGGATGTTTTATTATTTTTCAGGATATTATTATATGATTACGTATTTTGTGATATTATTATTTATTTCAAATGTTATGTTTTCAAATATGATTACTTTACTTGAGTGACAAGTTTTCAAACATGACTTCCTATATTCGGCCCAATTCTTTTGGGCCGGGTTTAGGGGGTTACAAGCTCAACTTATGGTAAGCATTTGTGTAGTCAGACAAAGGGTTACATGATAACATTTCTTCTTACAAAAATAATGAAAATTTGAGTAGCTACATAAATTATTACAGAATATACATAATTTGTGTAAGGAAAAGTGTAACTACACAATTTATTACTCGAGATCACACAATCCAAAACCAGCTCAACTTACGGTAATCGGTTAACCACTTCAGCCTTGTACCAATTTTTATTTTTATTTTTTAAAATCTACACAAATTCTTACCAAATTTATAAAAATTTATGTAGTTGCACAAATTTTTAATAAGTTTATAAAAATTTATATAGTTACACACATTCTTATTCAATTTTAAATAAATTTTTAAAAAATAGTAAAAATTTATGTAACACCTTATTTTAATTTTACCGTAGCCCGCCTCATTTTAGAATTCCCCCAGATCGACTGTTGTCAAGATGGTGGAAGATCTGAACTCACTCTCTGATTCTAGCAATTGCCAATCTTCAGAATCGCAGGTGGCTTTTGCCTATTTCCATTAAAATAATTTTATTACATACGACCTTTTAAATTATTGAACCGCTTCTAATTAACAATATTATGTACGTTCATATATGTTAAAACGTACATTCATGTTATATGTTTATTCACGAATAGAACGTTCATGAACCAGTCGAGGTTGGAAAATTTGACCAATGCAATCCGTTCAAACATTTTCAAGTTGTTATGGTTTCAAAAGTCTCTTGTTTTATTTATTCTTTTTGACTCCTTTAAGTTTATGAACCTGTAATATTTTTCAAACATTTATGAACCTATAAATGTGAATAGGAGATCAAGTCAAATTCCATAAATTCGAGAATAAAATAGTGTTGTTCAGACCTTCGATTATCGGTTTAATTAATATGAAGTATGAATCGTGTTTGATATTAAATTTATATATAGAAATGAAATTTTTATCAATAAATTTTGATTACAATATTAAATTTTATATAGTTCTTATTCGTTTGGTTTAGTGCATCTGTGCATGTTATACTTTGCCGAGGTTCTCTCGTAAGTTGTTTATATAATTATTATTATGTATATTTTTTTTCCTTCGACTAAGTTTAAAGGGTTTTTAATGAGACACGTGATAATAATTTTTTATTCATAAAAAATAGGCAGTTTAAAGGAAATGATCAGATTTATCAATTTTTAATCTAATCGATCCAACCGATTGATCTAAACCGATTCCGACACCAGAATAATATCTTACAAAAATTTAATACATGCCTAATACAAAATAAATGTAACAAATTTCAAATAAAAATAATTTATTATTTTTCTAATAAAATTTCTCAAATTTTCCCCGCCTGAATTTATTTCAAGTAAAATATTCATATATTTTATAATTAAATTAATTTTTATTGAATGTGAGTTTGGATAGACATAAACTCATGAAACCCGGTCCAAGGTTTACTTTGAATTAACTGAATAACCCAATCTTTTGGAAAAAGTCTAATCCTTCCCCAAACAATAAATAATTAATAGAAAATGTAGCGCGATAAAATTAAGGTCAAATGTAGTAATCTCTTTGCCTTAAATCCCAAACACCCTCCGTAATTAACAACCATATATTTGATAGCTTAACTCCTAAGGAGTCAAGAAGGGAGGCATTCCTAACCACCCAAGTAATATTGTTTAGGCTTAAAGATTTTAAAATATACTTCAATTATTCTAAAAGAATCTAGGGTGAGGTTTAAAAATATTCACTGAATTATCTCAAAATGTTCATTTTGGTAACCAACTTTTAAATGTTACAAAATGAGCATTAAACTTATGATTTTGTTACAAGATTGTCACCACGCCATTAACTTCCGTTAAGAGGGTGACGTGGCAGTTAAAAAAAACTGTATAATAACACATTTAATCCTCTATATTTACACATTTAATCAATTTAGTCATATTCGAAAAAATAAAGTTAGCCCTCATTATTGGATTTATTCAATAAACAAGACCATATTGATAGAATGTGTAGATAATGAAGGTTAAATTTCTTAAATTTTTAAAATTAGGACTAAATTGATTAAATGTATAAATATGAAGGAATAAATTTATTATTATACATTTTTTTAACTGTTATGCCATCCCCTTAACGTCAATTAATATCATGGTGACCATTTTTGTAATAGAATTAAATGTTTAATGTCCATTTTATAAAACTTTAAAGTTTGGTGACCAAATTAAGTAGGTCCTTCAACCGATGTTGATTATTATTGTCACGGGCCAATTTCTTTAACCCGATCAAGCCACGCATCAAGGGGCCAAGGGGCCATATTCCAACAATCATCTCCCCAAACCCGAAGCACCAGGCCACACCAGGGCACTGGGCTCACCGAATGAACAGAGCAACACATCGGGGAGCCGAGTGTGTGCTCACCAAGGGACAGCAACCGAAGGGCATAGCTCAGGGCAGACCGAGAGGGTTACGGCCACACATCGTGCGGACATGCAGCCGCACCTAAGGACATACTCGCACCATGGGAGAACCGAGCCCACACACCGACGAGACGCGTCCGCAACCCACGAAGCTGGGTGTGCGGACCTAGGGACTAGACGTGCACGCCAAGGAACCGAGCAGGCCGAGCCCGTCGCACCCCAATGGCCCGACAACAGTACACGCCAAGTAGCCGAGCCGGCCGAGCCCGCCGTACCCTAAGGGCCCGACAGTAGCGCACGCTAAGGGACCGAGCAGGACGAGGCACCCCAGGGGCCAGCACCAAGGGTGCACACCGAGGGGACTAAGGGCCGACACCAAGGGTGCACACCGAGGGGCCTAAGGGTCGACACCAATGGTGCACACCGCGGGGCCCTAGGGTCGGCACCCTAGGGTGCACACCGAGGATCTGGACAGGCCCTTCTCACTGACTTGGGCTTAAAACCCAACTTGAAGGAGCCTTGGAGGTTAAGGAGTACAAATCCTTGGAGAATAAGGAATACTACTCCCCAAAGGATTAGAACAAGTGTAATCCTAGTTAAAGTAGGATTTAGTATGGTTATCCTTGTTAGACTAGGATTAGGATAGAGAGGGCTATTTAAAGAGGCTTACCCCCACCTCATTATTCATCTTCCAGTTGTTCTTTGGCCTTGAGCCTTGTTTTTCGTTAAGCATCAATAATAAAGGTGCTGGGCATCCGCCCGGCTTTTTCCCAAGCTCTTTTTCGGCCATCACCCCTATACTTTGTTAATCCGTTTCTGCGTGGATCTTAGGCTCTCTCGCCTAGATCGTCAGGCTCACTTAGGCTCCGCAGACGCTAGAAGGCGCCTAAGGCCGCACGTCCGACTAGTCGAGACTCTAGGGACGTGACAAGTGGTATCAGAGCAAAGAAGTTTGCTCAAGATGACCTAGAAAGACAAAGTCAGGGCAACATCAAAGGTCACGGAGATCCAAGTAACCGACAAGGCAACTGACAAGACAACCGATAAAGTTACCGACAAGAAAAGGCCCGCTTCGAAGGATCGGTTGACAACGCTCGAGGACAAGATAGAACGACTCAAAACCGAAGCAAAAGAGATGGTAGAGTCCCTCGATGTTGTCGACGATCGCCTAGAAAAGTTAGAAACCAAATTCGGCCCCCTTAAAGATAAAGTCGCAGAAGAGCTTGAAAAACTTCTCGACGAGGCATACGAGAGATTGAACCGACAAGACGTTTCCCTTCAAGTTGCGATGGAGGTAACGATGGGAGAGTTGTTAGAGGGAAATGAAGAAACTCAGTGCAGAATTATCCCTCTACAAGAATGTCGTGCTAACCGGCATGGTGGGCAGAACAATAGAAACCAAACCCTGGATCGATGTGCCAAAACCGAAGGAGTTTAAAGGAGCAAGGGATGCTCAAGAAGTGGACAACTTCATTTGGAACTTGGAAAATTACTTCCGACTCTCCGGCATCGATGACGAGGACACCAAGGTAAACACCGCTTCTGTTTACTTGGTTGATGCGGCTCTCCTATGGTGGCGACATAGGTGTTACCAATCCAAAGATGGGACGATCCCCATCAAGACGTGGAAAGAATTCCAATTCGAATTCAAAGAGCACTTTTACCCAAAGAACGCTAAAGAAGAAGCTCGAGAGAAGCTTCATCGATTAAAACACGACAGCTCAATTCGGGAGTACATCAACAAATTCACCGAACTCAGGCTCTAAATTCACAACATGAGTGAAGCCGACACCCTCTTTATCTTCAAAAGCGGGCTACAACGTTGGGCAAAAATGGAGTTACACCGAATGGAAATCCAAGATCTTTTCAAAGCATTGGACGCAGCCAACTCCCTTGTAGAATTTGAGCACAAGAAGTCAGACAAGCTAAGACAAAAGTCGAAGTATGAAGACAACGACGAGGAAGATCAGGATAGACAACCCAAGGGTGAACCCAAGAAACCATCAAACGGCGATTTCAAACTTCGTAAGCTGTGGGTAAAGAACAACAAAAATTTTAGTTTCTATAACTACAGAGGCAATCACATGAAAATGGATTGTCCCGAACTAGGGAAAGCGGCAGCTATCCAAGGAGATGACAGCGAAGAAGAACCAGAACCCATTCAACTAAATGCCATCATCAGTTCCATGGAGACTAAGAAGGGATCCAAAGAGAAAGGACTGATGTTCGTGGACATCACCTTGAAAGGCCAAGAATTGAGCGCGCTAATAGACACAGGCGCCTCGAAATTGTTCGTGTCAGAACAAGCTGCTAAAGGACTCGGCCTTTGTGTCGAGAAGACAAAAGGGTTTATCAAAACTGTGAATTGCGAGTTGACTCCCATCACCGGAATAGCAAGAGGAGTCAAACTCAATATCGGCGACTGGTCCGACAAAGAAACCATCAAAATAATTCCCCTTGACGACTTTGATGTAGTAATTGGCATTGATTTCCTTCATCGAATCAAGGCATTCCTTGTTCCGTTTTGCAATTGCTTGTACATACTTGACCCTAAGCGCCCATACGCGGTGAAGACGAAGCGATAACCCGAAGTTAGGGCCAAGATGGTGTCAACCATTCAGTTCCACGAAGAGGGACGTAAGAAAGTGCCAACGCCCTTAAGAACAAGGGCACAAGAGAAGCCGGCCATGTCCAAAGAAGTCCCAATAGAGACGGGACAAGTTTCACCCGAATCACCTAGGACTCTCCCACCAAAGCGGGAAGTCGAGCACAAGATTGAGCTAGTGCGAATGATGGGTCACCCACCCGGGCCTGTTTACACAGGCGGGCCAAGAAGCGGGCAAACAAAAAGCGCAGAGACAGAAACTTCCAAGTTGGAGACTTAGTCCTCGCCAAATTGATTGGAATATCACACCACCCAACCGCCCACAAAAGGCTTGTACGAAGGTCTAGGGTCCATTCAAAGTATCTAAACAAGTAGGTAAGAAGACCTACCAAGTGGAGTTGCCCTCGACCATCCGGGCTCATCGGGAGTTCAATGTTAGTTTACTCAAGCCATACCATTGAGGTAAGATGGGTGATGATCAGGGTAAGCCACACCAAACCCACACCAAAGTAAATGTCTCCTATGTCGATAAAATTGGAGACATCCAAGCGGAAAGGGTCGTTCAACGATCGGGACAACAACCAAGGCATGAATACATTGTCCAATGGAAAGGACTTCTCGAGAACAAAGGGATCTGGGAACCAGCCAAGGTCGTTTGGCAGTTCAAAAGGCAAGTAAGTCGATGCCATCTTAACCAAGTGACAAGGGCGTCGCTAACTCTAGTGGGGGAGAATGTCACATGCCAATTTTTTCGACCCGATCAAGCCACACATCAAGGGGCCAAGGGGCCCGATTCCAACAATCATCTCCCCAAACCCGAAGCACCAGGCCACACTAGGGCGCTGGGTTCACCGAATGAATGGAGCAACACATCGGAGAGACGAGTGTGTGCTCACCAAAGGACAGCAGCCGGAGGGCATAGCTCAGGGCAGACCGAGAGGGCCATGCCCACACATCGTGCGGACATGCAGCCGCACCCAAGGACATACTCGCGCCACGGGAGAACCAAGCCCACACACCGACGGGACACGTCCACAACCCACGGGGCTGGGTGTGCGAACCTAGGGACTAGACGTGCGCGCCAAGGAACCGAGCAGGCCGAGCCCGCCGCACCCCAAGGGCCCGACAACAGCACACGCCAAGTAGCCAAGCCGATCGAGCCCGCCGCACCCCAAAGGCCCGACAGTAGCGCACGCTAAGGGACCGAGCAGGCCGAGACACCCCAGGGGGGCAGCACCAAGGGTGCACATCGAGGGTCCTAAGGGCCGACACCAATGGTGCACATCGAGGGGCCTAAGGGTCGACACCAAGGGTGCACACCATGGGGCCCTAGGGCCGGCACCCTATGGTGCACACCGAGGGTCTGGACAGGCCCTCCTCATCGACTTGGGCTTAAAACCCAACTTGAAGGAGCCTTGGAGATTAAGGAGTACAAATCCTTGGATAATAAGGAATACTACTCCCCAATGGATTAGAACAAGTGTAATCCTAGTTAAAGTAGGATTTAGTATGGTTATCCTTGTTAGACTAGGATTAGGATAGAGGGGGTTATTTAAAGAGGCTTACCCCCACCTCATTATTCATCTTTCAATTGTTCTTTGGCCTTGAGCCTTGTTTTTCGTTAAGCATCAATAATAAAAGGTGTTGGGCATCCGCCCGCCTTTTTCCCCAAACTCTTTTTCGGCCATCACCCCTATACTTGTTAATCTGTTTCCTCGTGGATCTTAGCCTCTCTCGCCTAGATTGTCAGGCTCACTTAGGCTCCGCAGACGCTAGAAGGCGCTTAAGGTCGCACGTCCGACTAGTCGAGACTCTAGGGACATGACATTATTATAATAACGTGACAGTTTACCTTGCTGGCATGCCATAGGGTCTCATTGAATTTTATTTTAAAAAAATTAAGGGTTTGATTATTCTTAAGAAAAAATATAAAAAACTAATTAAATTAAAACTATTTAAATAATTAAATAATAATAACATATTTAAAAATATTAAATAATTAGAAATTTATTGAAATAGACAAAAAAATTCAAAAAAAATCAAGAGAAGTATTAAAATATTGAATATATATATATATATATATATTTAAGTTCAAACTTCTTAACCAGACAAGTTTCTTCTCTGGTCAGTCTGAGTCTATTGTCATTTCTCGAACACATTTTCAATATAATCAACATATCTCTTATGAGTTCCTTTAATGTTACAAGATGATGAGGCAGAGTCTGCACCTAAGTGGTGCTCATGAATAAAAATAATGTCGTTTTGCTATGTCAGTTCCTTTTGAAGAATAAACTTTGAGGTTTAAATTAAGACTCGTAGGCACTAGTTTGTTGCTTAAGAATTAAATAAACCCTTGAATTTCTTAAAAATAATCAAACCCCTTTGACACATCAACAAAGTTGATAGTCACATCATCATAATAATAATCAACATTGATCAAATGGCTCACTTGATTCTGTTGAGTGGATCGAATTAACCAATATGGTCAAGAGGGGTGAATTTACACTTTTATAAATGAAGGGAGCAAAAGGAACAATAAAAAATGAAGAACAAGGCACTCATAGTGGTTCAAGCTTCTAAACAAGCTCTACATCCACTACCTTAGCTCCCACTAAGGATTTTCAACAAACTCTTCACTAATTTGTTCTTCCCCTTTTCTAGGCTAAAGAGGCAACCTTTACAAATTCAATCTTTCTTCCCAAAGATTTAATTACAAGACTCTCAATTACAAAGTATAAGAGACAATTTGAAATGTATCTCTCACAAGACTAATGTATTGCCCAATTACAAACCAAAACTCCCCAAACTTGAAAGAAAAGTGAACAATTGAGAATTTTACAACTTGGGTACACAATTTGACTCTAATAGGCTCAAGGGTTCGGTATAAATGCTTTGATGTTGCTTGAAGGTTCAGTAGTTGTTGCTGGTGCTTTTAGGCTTGCTTTTTATACCTTCTCATTGATTTCTAGCCATTTGGGTGGTTGAGATCATCAATAGAGCCATTGGGGCTCTCTCTTCCCTCCATAAATAATGTTCTGCAACTACCGGTATCAGAACACGAGGCCATGTATCGAAACAGACACTAAAAAAAGAAAGAGTCGTTGTGCGTAAAAAGGGCCCGTATCGAAACGACTATAGGTCGTATCGAAACAGTTTGAAATTGTAAAATGTAAAAATACGGCCATATCGAAACGACTAAGGGCTGTATCGAAACGTTTTGAAATTGTAAATTGGTGTTTCGAAACAGCCTAGGGGTGTATCGAAACACTTAACAAAATTTTCAAAAGTTCATTTCTAACAAGTAACGGCTTGTTCATAATGCTCGATTTTGAAAATACTTAACCCATGTATCGAAATGGGTATGAGTCGTTTCGAAATAACACTTAAAAATCAAAATTCCAAATGAAGGCTGTATCAAAACGGGCAAGCCCGTTTCGAAACCAATGTCTCGAAACAGAATAGTCTGTATCGAAACGGACGTTTCCAGTAGCAAAACATATTGAAACACACTGGGGGTGTTTCGAAACGCCTGGTCAATTTTGTATATTTTGGCTTTGAAACACTTAGAAAAATTTATGGGGTTGAAGTTTTGACTTCAAAACATTTTAAGTAAAAATTTTACTTGTCAAATGTAAGTATTTTGATTACTTAAAAATTTATTTACTTTGCAATTTAGTCTTTAGATTATTTGTTATATCAAAATCAAATATTGGTTTTACAATCTCCCCTTTTTGATATAACAAAACCAAAGTAATTTTTTAAGTAAACTCCTCCTAAATTGAAGCTAGATTTTGAAAATTTTAGCTTAACCATTCTCCCTTTTTTGTTAGATCAAAATCAATGAAGGAATATAATCATGAGATAAAGCAATATAGCACAAGGCAAAGAAAAATTAAAGCAACATAATTTCATTAAGCATAAGAAACCAAAGCAAAATAATTCCATAATCTCCAAACATAATATCCAAATCTTAATACTTAAAACATAATATCCAAACATAAATCAAAGCATAGGTCTTAAAGTAAAAACATAGATAGGTGCATAAAAAGGGAAATCCTAAACTAGATGATATGCAATGGAATGCAAAGATCTAAGGCTCATCATCATCTTCAACTTCATCATTGGCGGTGCTCCTTCGTAATTGTTTCCACTCGCCATGGAAGCCGGTAAATGACATGTCTATAAAGGTTTGTTGAGTTTCAACCGAAGTGAGTCGATTTTCAACACTTTGGTCAACATCCCTCACGAAAGCATCGAATCCAAAAATCATCCACTTGCCGAATGTGGGAGAATTTTCCTCTGGAAGGAAGAAACCACCACGAGACCATGAGATGAAGGATGTGATCATGAGCATCAAGGACTGTGATGGATTCAGCAAGAGTATGTCACAACGATTTCTCATCTAAAATACCCTCATCTTCAAACCTGAAAACATTGGCTAAGGTTTCCAAATCAACCCTAAACATTGGAGATACGAGCATTGTCATAGAAGAGAAGAACCATGTTACGGTACAAAGTACCGGGTTAGCCCAAAAAGGACATGAAATTCCAACGCCTCAATAAATCAAGATAGCGAAATTGAAATCGTTCAGAATCTAAAAAAGGTATAGAGACAATACGCTCACGACGGATAGCATGATCTTGAAAGAGCTTGAAGTTGGTATAGGCGTCTTTGTTTCGAAGATTCTTTTGGTAGAGTAGAGTGAGGTTGGGACGAGTAGAATCGTCATCGATGTTAGAGCTTCCACAAGCCTCATTGATTCGTACTCTCTTCCTAAAACCCATATTCGAAATCTAGAAGTAAATCAAGACACAAAAACATATGTATACGTATATCAACCAAATTCAATCAAATAGGCAATCCAATAATCAAGGTGTTGAAAAAACTATACAATATAGTTTAAAAACATATATAAATATAAAACAAATTTTTGATAAAAAATAGTAAAAAAATATATGATATAGTTTTTATATTAGAACCAAAATTTTTCGAGTTTTAAAGAATTTTTGCAAAAACTTCAAAATCCATACTATAAGTATATACTCTATACAAATATTGAGTAAAAACAATAAAGAAAATCAAACGAAAATTGGAAAAAGAAAAGAAAATGATTTATATCTTGATATAGGATAATGGATGAATGAAGGATGATTAATGCACCAAATTGCTTGCAAAGCCTTAGTCTTGATGTGTAGATTGAAATTCCTCAAAATATTTTAGGTTTTGATGTGAAAAATCAAGAGATTTGTATAACACCCCTCACCCCGGATTAGGGGCAAGGAGCGTTATATTAACTTGTAAATTCGGATTCGTATTATGCAGCGGAAGAGGTGTAAATTTTTCGTGTAATATTATATATATATATATATATATATTCGAATACAACCATATGATTTTATCTAACTTATTCGTTCATTATACATATAACCCATACACAATTTCCATATCATAACATGTACTTGTTCGAATATGACTATAAGGTACACTAATTTAATTTCCTTCATTTCATATCAAATTTCATCATTTGCATGGTGGGCACATCTAACTTATTTACTTATCTTGTAATTTAAATCAAAATCTAATTAAGTTTCTAATTCCATTCTAATAGCATATACAATTAATTCGTCATATTTATAATCCAATTTCATAAATTCCCAATCCATTCGAATGGTACCCTAGTCTTTCCAATTTGGATCCAATATGGCATTTAATATCATTTCTAATGATAAAGTTAATTGATTCATACATCATATATATATATATATATCATATCCGATAATATACATAGTGTTTCTGTTTCCCTTATACAAAATAATTTTTCCCGGGGTAACTGTAACGGCTAAACCTATCGGTTGCCTATACAAAACACAACAAAAAGAATCATGCCCTGAAACATATACTAGGGCGATCTATACCCCAAAATATATACCCCTTAATTACATATCAAAATAGAGGGAAACTACTTATAAGTTCATACATTACTTAAAGAAATAGTTCATGAACATGACCATCAATGCAAACTGCACTAGCATGCTGACCGTTAATCCACCCATCATGAGCATAACAAAGATAAAGAAGGGCATACTTAGTCTTCGTGCAAAAAGATATCGGAAGGTAGGTCAACAAGCTATAACCTGAAATTTTTGGGAAGGAAGGAAAGGTTCGAGTGGTAAGTACTTCTAGTACTTAGTGAGGAAACCTTAATCTAATCAATTTCCATTTGTAACCAAGTGATCACACATTAGATCCCACTTTATATTCTATTTCATTTACATATTCCATTCGAATAGTTCCACAAACAAAGCAGTTTTACAATCAATTGATCAAACCACAATTATTATTCGAATTATACATAGCAAGGTATCTAAATTTTCATTCGAATACAAGCAATTTAAATACCAATCATGTCGTATTTATTTTCATCAAAATCATAGATTAAAAGTTAATCTATCCATTTCTCAATCATCATACTTAATTCGAATAACATAACTCAATTTCATATATTCGATCAATAGTAATTTCAGAAAGCAAGCAGCAGCAAACTATAGCAGAGAATCAATTAATCTCATAATTTGTAATTGACATGCTACCATCCAATTCAAAAAAAATTCACAAATTCAAGAATTTCAATTTCAAATTCAATAAATTAATTTTCTTATTAATTCAATTTGCAAGCCTTGGATAGTATAGTAAGCTAGGTAATCAAGTCACATATAACTGAAGTGTGAATCAAACTCACCATATAATAGGTACCACGTACCAATTTCGTATCATCATATCACATATCATAATGTCCGCAGACATTAAGCAAGAAGGTACACTTACGTACCACAATATCGAGTACACTAACGTACCGATTTTCTTATCGAGCTCAAGACTCTAGGCTAGCCGTACTACCTGGACAGACTGTACACACCAAGGGCCTTGCTTATTGACATTAAATTTCCAATCATATACTTATTCAATCAAATTTTCAGAATTTTCTTTCTCAATCCTTTCGATTGTTTTCATGTAATTTCAATTCCAAATGTCTCATGCTATCACATATAACATATAATGGATTGCAATTCAATTTGCACATCTTCAAATCAGCATATACACACTTCAATCTCATATCACATAGTTCAATTTCACATGTCATAATTCAATTTTTCAATCGAATTCACCAAATACATATATCATATAAGATCATCAATTGATCACAAGTCATATCGAACAATATCTTCAATTCATCAAACAATCATTAACAATGTCAATAGTTCTAATATTCAGCATCTCAATTTCATCCATAATCAATCAAATATGCTTCAAATCAATTTCAAATTCATCATGGCAAATATCAATTTTCAATTCAAGCACATAAATCACAAAATCACATAGCACATGCATTCAATCCAAATTCCTTTATTCCTTCTTCCCTTATCAATTATCAATATTTAATTTGTCCAATTGCATGCTCAATATATACTAAAATCAAATTAAGGGTAGTTGAGACTCTAATCTCAACTCTAAGTTCGTTTCACTCACAGTTCGCCAAGCTAACTTTGAATTCGGAGGCCTTTCGCGCGATCCGCGGTCGTTCCAGCTACGTTTTCTTCTTCGATCCTTTCTCCTCTAGGATCTAATACCATTAAGCCAAATAATAGGGAAATTTTCAGAATTCTATTCATTTAATTCAAAACTGAATTTTCTTTTGATTCTATTTTAGACCCTTACTTTTATGGTTCGAACATGGCCAATTCCAATATCACTAATTCGTTCTAATTAGTGCTTAAGCTTTCAAATTGCTTACTTATTCATGTGAGTTGCGTTTTTCACAGTTTACTTGTCAATTTACCACCTTTCTTTTCATCCAATTTTACAATTTAACTTTCTCAATAATTCTTCAATTTTTCGTATTTCATTTTTCCAACAGTTTTGACCACCTAGCTTAAACTGTTTCCCATTTCCAGCACATAACTCCAAATCAATCACTGTTTGTTTCTAAATTCAATTAATATGTTCAATTTCATTATATTAAAATTTCAGATCAAAACTCCAGATGGTTTATTTTCTACAATTTTTTAAAGTTCACTGTCCAGCTAAGAACATTGTTGGACAGTTTTGCATGTTGTTCGAATTAAGTTTCCAGATTTAACCACAGTTATCAAATCTCAGACTTACAATTTTTCTATCAAAATAGACATATCAAAGTATGACATATCAAAATTTCAACATGAAATTCTTACTAATTAATTTTCTATAATTTTCTGAAGTTGCATGTTCTTACTATTATCAAATCTGTCCATGTTTGCTCTTGCATGTCCATAAGCCTATTATTATTCAAGTTTCTTAAGATTTCTCACTTTCTTAAAATTTCCAGCAGCATAACCCTTAGTCTCATCACTTCCATGATTGTATAAAGACATTAAGACCACTAATTTATCAAGAATTTTAACATATTCGAACAGTAGAGGGAGAGAGCTACTTACTTCCGATTTTTCCTTGAATTTTCTAGATAAATTTCTATGCCATGCAAGCCCTTGTCTTCTTCACCGAAAGCTCTCAAGTTTTCCTCTCAAATTTTATGTTTTGAGTGTGTGTGTGAATGAGCAAAATGTTACTTAGTTTGGTATAGTTTGGTGTAGCCGGCTAAGGAAGAGAAAAGTGGAACATATTAATGAGACTTGACTTCATGTCAATGTCTCAACTAATACCATCTTATTAATCCTTAATCATTTATCATTTCATGTTAATTCAAGGTTAACTTATAAATTTTAGACTTTTGCATGCATCTCTTATATTTGATGCATCATTCGGTTTAGTCACTAGACCACATAACCGAATTCTTCTCGAATTTTTCTCTAAAATTCAATTTAGTCCTTATTGACTCCATTTCCAATTCAATAATTTAAGCTTTTAATCTAATAAGTTATTTAATTATTTAATTAAGTCCCTAAATTTCTAGGCTAATTTTTGGGTGTTACAATTTGAGAAGTTTACATAAAGGTTTTTGGTTAGGGTTTGAGAGGAAAGAGAGTTGGTGTTTTAATTAAAATGGTATACTCATTTAAGGCTATTTAAAGCAGTCTACGCGAACGTGTATCTATAAATGTTTTGAAACGCATTCGAGCCGTTTCGGTACGAGACTTGTTTCGATACAGGTTGATCCTGTTTTGGAACAACACCACGAACCCGTATCAAAACGCGAAGAGCCCATTTCGATACGATTCACTACTGAAATCAACTTAGATTGAGCCTGTATCGAAACAAATGTACCTGTTTCGATACACCCTTGCCAGAAAGGGCAAACTTAGCTCGAGCCTAAATGCATGTAAATGATATATGAGCATGTTATATGAACTAAAACGGATGCATACTCCCCCTAGCAAAAAGCATAGATGCATTAAGAAGAAAAATCACATAAGAATGATCATCATTCAAAATTCAAGCAAATTGTTGGCCATTTGGGACCTAAAAGGGTCAAGGAAGGCTGGTTAAACCCAACTCTCTTCTAAGGGTCCAAAAACGTTCTTTATCTAAAGGTTGTGTAAATATGTCTGCTAATTGGTTCAAGGTATCAACATATTCTAGAACTACATAATTTTTCAAGACAAGATCTATAATGAAATGATGTCTAATTTCTATATGCTTAGTTCTAGAGTGTTGGATTAGATTCTTAGAGAGACAAATGGCACTAGTGTTATCACACTTAAGGGGTATGGTATCTACTTGAACACCATAATCTAAGAGTTTTTATTTCATCCAAAGAATTTGAGCACAACAACTCCCTAAGGATATGTACTCCGCTTCGGTGGTAGATAAGGCTACGCTATTTTGTTTCTTAGAGAACCAAGATACGAGCATACTACCTAAGAATTGACATGTTCCGAAGGTACATTTCCTATCTATCTTACATCCCCCATAATCCGCATCAGAGAAAGCATGAAGGTCAAAGGAAGAGTCTCTAGGATACCAAAGACCTAAACAAGGTGTATCTCTAAGGTATCTAAAGATTCTCTTAATGGCAACTAGGTGTGATTCTCTAGGACTAGCTTGAAACCTAGCACACAAGCAAACACTAAAGATGATATCGTGTCTTGTAAAACTAATAAATTGATTTTGATATAACCAAGGATTTAAGAACTAAATTGAAAAATAGAAAATGAATTTTTAAGTCCTCAAAACCACTCTATATGTTTAAAGAAAAATGTACAAGTCAAAACCTTAACTTATCAAATATTTTCTAAGTGTTTACCAAGTCAAAACAGAGATTTTCGAGTCACTGATTTGGAACGGCCTTTGGGCGTTTCAGAACGCTTTGAAACTGTTAACCTCTGTTTTGGAACTAGCTTTCCTGTTTCTATACGGGTGTATCGAAACAGCTAGTTGTGTTTTGAAACGGATGAAGAATAACATAACGGTTTGAACCGTTTCGATACGGCTGTATCGAAACGACCTCAAACGTTTCGAAACGAATTTCAAACTTGGTTTGCAAAATATGACCGTTGAAGTTTTATAACTGATTTTAAAAAATTGTAAAGGCGTATAGAAACACTTTAAATCTGTTTTGATACAAGTTTTGACAGTGGCAAAATGTTTCGAAACGGGTTTCGAAACAGGCTCTTAGCGTATCGAAACAATCGTGCCTGTTTCGGTACAACCTATTCATTACACCCCAACGGCTCTTTCTATTTTGGTCTGTTTCAAAACAGGGTCGGACGTTTCGAAATGGGTAGTTGTAGACTGCATTTATGGAGGGAAAATAACATCCCAACGGCTATAATAATGAAGGTAATAACCCCAACGGCTAGAATTCAATGAGAAGGTATAAAAGGGACCTCTAAAAGTACTAGCAACAATTATTGATCCCAAAATAATTATCCAAACATCAAATCCAAGCAATTATGCTAAAATCCTATATTTTCTTGTAAACCCCAATTGTAGAACTTTGTATTTCCAATCTTATTTGCTCAATTGGGTTGAGTGCTTGTAAAAATGGCTACATTTGTATTGAGAGATACTAGTCTTTATCCTTAAACTTCTTTGTATTACTTGAGTGAGAATTGGGTCAAATTTTGGGTAGGAAATTTGACCGGTATTGTAAAGGTTACCTCCTAAGCCTGGAAAAGGGGAAGAGCAATTAGTGGATTGTTGGAAAATCCTTAGTGTTAGCTAAGGTAGTTGATGTAGAGTTCAATTGGAACTTGAACCACTCTAAATTCTCTTGTCTAGCAAATTTTAATTTTCCACTCCACCACCAAAATTTCTAAAAATCCAATTCACCCCCCTCTTGGCTTAAATCGATTCTTCGAACCACTCAACAATTGGTATCAGAGTCTACCTCTTTGAAGGATTAACAACCACAAGAGGAGTTCCTAGGAAGAGTGTGATCTATTCTAAAGACAAGCCATGACATCTACTTCAACCTCCAACCTCTATGAGTCACAATCAACCACTAAACCACCCTTCTTCAATGGGACAACTACCCATATTGGAAGAATCAGATGTGCCTCTTCATCAAGTCAACAGATTACATGGTTTGGGATGTAGTGGAAGAAGGCCCCTACATTCCGATTAAGAGAAACGATGAAGGAAGACTAGTTCCGAAAGTAAAGTCGGTGATGACCGAGGAAGATAGACGAAAGATGCAAGTCAATGACAAAGCTCTACATATCATATTTTGTGCACATGGTTCGGATATCTACTCAAAGGTTTCATCTATTGAAAGCGCAAAGGAAGTGTGGGAAACTTTAAAGACGACTTATGAGGGAACTAGAAATGTGAAAGAGACGAAGATCGGGTTGCTAAACTTGAGCTATGAGAATTTTAAGATGGACCCCGATGAGAGCGTCTCAAAGATGTTTAATCGATTTTCGATCATCGTCAATGGCCTTAAAGGATTCAGTGAAGTAATTCCCGAAGATAAGCTAGTGAGGAAGCTTCTATACTCTCTCCCGGAGTCTTGGGATGGTAAGAGGACGACCATCATCGAAGCAAAGAATTTGAAAACTTTGAAGCTTGATGAGCTTGTTGGGTCTCTTCTTACACACGAGATCATGAAGCAAGGAAGAGAGGAAGAGAAGAAGAAGGAAGAGAGAAGATTAGAGAAACATGAGGTAGAGAAGAAGAAGAAGAAGCTAGAAGTTTCTCTCAAGGCCTCTCTACAAGAGGAGAGCTCTTCTAGTGAGGAGGAAGACCTTGAGGAATTGGCCATGATAGCCAAACAATTCTCACGATTCATGAAGTCCAACCGAGGGAAAAAATTTCAAAGAAAGATTAACTTCAAGAACAAAATAAAAGAAGAATAGAGGGATCAAATCATTTGCTTTGAGTGCAAAAAGCCGGGTCACATACGTTCTGATTGCCCTCAACTCAAGAAGAAGGGCTTTGAGAAGAAGAAGAAGCTCAAACCAAGCTTGCTACTTGGAGTGATGAGGAGTCATCCGAGGATGAGGAACATGAAGTGGACAACCTTTGCCTCATGGATCTTGAGGAGGACTCCTCTATGGTAACCTCCAACTCATCTACTTTTGATTTTACATTTGATGAACTTCAAAATGCTTATGATGAGTTACAAGAGGTATACGATGAGTTAGTTGAGAAATTTAAGGAGTCTGTTTTAAAAAATAAAAAGATTATTTCCGATTTAAATGCTAAAAACGACTTACTTTCTCAAGCTAACTTAAAATTTGAGAAAAAGATCTTAGGTTTATAAGATGAACTTGAATTCTTTCAAAATAAAAATGTAGACTTAAACAATCTTATTTCTCAATGTAATATTGAACACCAAAAGGTGTTAGGTGAGCTTAATAAGCTCAAAGAGTTTTTCAAAAGTGTTGGTAATGTGAAAAATGAAATAGGTGAATCATCTAGAACAAACCAACCTAAGAGAAAGACCTATAACTACAAACAAAGTGGTTCTTATAGGCATAATAGAACTAAAAGAATTAGAAGTGTATGGGTTCCTAAGGAACTTGTCAAATCTAATAATGTTGATGCCATGTCACCTTGGATTCCTAAGGGAACCAAGCTTTTGGGAGCTAACACTCGTGGACCCAAAATGATTTGGGTACCAAAAATCAAAGCTTAATCTCTTTGTTTGTAGGATGAGCATTTCTACAAGGCCAAAGCTCAAAGCCAAAACTCGTGGTACCTTGATAGTGGATGCTCAAGCCACATGACCGGAGACAAGAGTCTATTCATGGACTTAAAGCCAAAAAGTTGAGGAGTAGTGACATTTGGTGACAACTCCAAAGGCCACATTGAAGGTATTGGCTCTATAGGTAATCACTCTACTATACTCATTGAAAATGTTTTGTATGTCAATGGTCTAAAACATAATTTATTAAGCATTAGTCAATTGTGTGATAAAGGGTTTAATGTCTTATTTGATAAAAATGGGTGAAATTTTGTTGACATTAAATCAAATCAAATAATGCTCATTGGTCATCGCATAGGTAACATTTATATGGTGCATCTAGATGACATTTATACATCCCATGAATGTGTTGTTGCTCATGATGAAAATGATGCATGGTTATGGCATAGGAAACTAGGACATGCTAGCATTAGTGTTTTAGAAAAATTAGTTTCCCTAAATCTAGTTAAAGGTTTACCCAAGATCAAGTTCTCTAATGATAAAATATGTGATGCGTGCTCTAAGGGTAAACAACATAGATCATCCTTTAAATCCATTAATGATGTTTCTACAAGTAGGTGTTTACAACTAATTCATATGGATCTATTTGGGCCAATTAGGAAAACTAGCTTGGGTGGAAAATCATATGTTTTTATGCTTGTTGATGATTACTCTAGATATACTTGGGTTCTCTTTTTAAGCACCAAGGATGAGGCTTTAGAAAACTTCATCACATTTTCAAAATTAACCCAAAATGATCTTGAACTTAAAATTTCACATATTAGAAGTGATCATGGAACGAAATTTCAAAATATGGGTTTTAATGAATTTTGTAATGAAAATGGGATTAGCCATAATTTTTCGGCTCCTCGAACTCCTCAACAAAATGGGGTAGTTGAGAGGAAAAATAGAACTTTAGAAGAAATGGCTAGGACTATACTTTGTGAAAACAATTTACCTAAGTATTTTTGGGCAGAAGCCACCAACACCGCTTGCTATATTATTAACCGAGTAATTATTAGGCTTATTTTAAAGAAAACTCCTTATGAGATTTTAAAATCTAAAAAGCCTAACATTAGCTATTTTCACCCTTTTGGTTGCAAGTGTTTTGTTTTAAATAATGGAAAAGACAATTTAGGTAAATTTGATGCAAAAAGTGATGAAGCTATTTTTCTAGGTTACTCTTTAAACTCTAACGCTTGCCGTGTGTTTAACAAAAGAACTTTAGTTGTTGAGGAATCTATTCATGTGGTTTTCGATGATAACCTCCTTCCGAGGAAGGAATCTTGTGATGATGATGATGTAGGAATCCTTGATGCCTTTGATGGAGAACAAACTTCAAAGGAGGATGAGATTCCATCTAAAGAAGAAGATGCACAAGATCCACCTCTTGAAGCCTTGAAGGACTTGGCTCTTGAGGAAAATGAAGTGAGCTACCCAAGGGAGTACAACTATGTCAAAGGTGGTGAAATCTTGGGTGATCCATCCAAGGGGGTAACTACTCGCTCTTCTCTTAAAATGCTTAATCATGTTGCATTTATCTCATGCATTGAACCTAAAAATATTAAAGAAGCTTTAAAAGATGATTTTTGGATTATGGCCATGCAAGATGAGTTAAATAAATTTGAGAGAAGTAAAGTGTGGACATTAGTTGAAAGGCCTAGAAATCAATCTACTATAGGAACTAAATGGGTATTTAGGAATAAACTAGATGAGAGTGGTAACATAGTGAGAAACAAAGCTAGGCTAGTAGCTCAAGGTTACACTCAAGAAGAGGGAATTGATTTTGATGAAACCTATACACCCGTAGCTAGAATGGAAGCTATTAGGATGTTGCTTGCATATGCATGTTATCATGATTTCAAGCTTTTTCAAATGGATGTCAATAGTGCATTTTTAATTGACTTTATAAATGAAGAAGTGTATGTGGAATAACCACCGGGTTTTGAAGATCCAATTTTTCCAAACCATGTTTTTAAATTGTCAAAAGCTTTATATGGTTTAAAACAAGCTCCTAGAGCTTGGTGTGGAAGACTTTAAAGTTTTCTAGTTGGAAAAGGTTTCGAGAAAGGAAAGGTGGACACAACATTTTTTATTAAAAAACAATGACAAAGATATATTAGTAGTTCAAATTTATGTTGATGATATTATATTTGGTTCTACTAATGAATTGCTTTGTCAAGATTTTTCTAAGTTGATGCAAGGTAAATTTGAAATGAGCATGATGGGGGAGCTCTCATTCTTTTTGGGACTCCAAATCAAACAAATGAAGGATGGCATCTTCATCAATCAAGCTAAGTACATCAAGGATATGCTCAAGAAGTTTGGCTTGGAGAATGAAAAGTCTCAAGCCACACCAATGAGCTCATCTACAAAGCTTGACAAAGATGAAAGAGGTAAGTGTGTTGGCTCTAAGCTTTATCGCTCTATGATTGGATCTTTGCTTTACCTTACCGCAAGTAGACCTGATATATTGTTTAGTGTTTACTTGTGTGCTAGGTTTCAAGCTAGTCCTAAAGAGTCTCACCTTATAGCCGTTAAGAGAATCTTTAGGTACCTTAGAGATACTCCTTGTATAGGTCTTTGGTACCCTAGAGACTCAACATTTAACCTTCATGCTTATTCGGATGCGGATTACGGGGGTTGTAAAATGGAAAGGAAAAGTACTTCCGGCACTTGCCAATTCTTAGGTAGTATGCTCATATCTTGGTTCTCTAAGAAACAAAATAGTGAAGCTCTTTCTACCACCGAAGCCGAGTACATATCCTTAGGGAGTTGTTGTGCTCAAGTCCTTTGGATGAAGCAACAACTCTTAGATTATGGTGTTAAAGTTGAAACCATACCCCTTAAGTGTGACAACACTAGTGCTATATGCCTAACTAAAAATCCCATACAACACTCTAGAACCAAACATATAGAAATAAGTCATCATTTCATAGAGATCATGTCCTTAAGGAAGATGTTGTTTTAGAGTTCGTAGACACCTTAAATCAACTAGCGGACATCTTTACAAAACCTCTAGATAAGGAGCGTTTTTGGTCCTTTAGGAGAGAGTTAGGTCTAACTAGCCTATCTTGACCTTTTAGGACCTTTTTGTGCTTAAATTGCTTGATTTCTTGTAAAAGGCCATGCGTATGTGTTTTTATTCCTAATTTCATCCATGCTTATAGTTACGGGAGTATGTTTGTGTTTTAACATGTTATTCCTGCTCATTCATATCATTTATGCATCTAGGACTTCATAAAATTCAATTTTTCTGCAATATTAGAGCCTTATCTGCACCTCCAGGCCTAGGCGTATCGAAACGGGTCAATCGGTTTCGATACGGGTGCCTTAATAGAATGGTCTGTGACCAGGGTGTTTTGAAATGCCTAAAAGGGTTTCGAAACGTTTTGCCTCTGCCAAGATTTGTATCGAAACGGCCCAAAAGCGTTTCGATACGGGTTACCACGTGGGATTCGATACGGTCAAAGCCGTATCGGAACGGTCAAAAAGATTCGAAACGTCAGTCAATGTTTCAGTACGCACGTTTCGGAACGATCGTGCCTGTTCCGAAACGCCTCTGTGGACAGCTTTTTAAAGGGCTTTAATTGCAAAGATTGTTTTTCATTAAAACTCCTAAAAACCCTAAAAACCCCAAACCTGATTTTTCCCTATAAAAACCCTCTAAACCTCATTGTTTTTCATCAAATCTTGAGGGCTTTTACTCACAAACTTAAGTCTAAGCAAGCTTCAACAAATTGGTGCAATTTCTTCCATTCATTCATCCAAAATCCCTATTTGAGGTATTTTTCATCTTTTTCTTTTTCCTTTGATTTTATTCGAATCTTAGGTTAGAAAATATTAAATTTGTATAGTTTATATGTTTTGCAACTTGGGTTTTTCAAATTTTGATTTTTTTTCAAAATCTCAAAGTTTTTTATTCGAATATATTTCTTTTTACTCAAATTTTTTTCTTTTTTTTCAAAAGATGTTTTTTTTAAAAAAATTGTGTTATATGTATATATGTTTTTTTAAAAAGTGTTTTTATTTAAAACCTAAATGAGATTTTTCATTGGATTGAATTAAGGATTAATATGCATACATTTAATTTTTCAATTGCTTGCTTTATGTTTTTAGGAATCTAATGGAAAACATTAACAAGAAACGCAAGACGACTCAAACGGGTGAAGCTTCAACCCAAGCGAACATCCGTCCTAACCTCATCCTCCTATTTCAAAAGAGTCTTCGAAATCAAGAGACTAAGGACCGTTTCAAAATTATCATGGATTTAGTCGTTCGCCGAGAGCGTGTTGTGGATATCACGTTCCTTGACTCCGAGCGTTTTGAGTTCCGTTATCTAGCTCGTTTGCGAGAATGGAGCTTCTTGGCCTTTTTGAGCATTCTGGATATTGTCTACAAGCATATGGTCCTCCTTTTCTACTCCAATGTTGTTCTTATTGATAATGAAGATCATACCGAGGTGATTGGCATTGAGCCGTACCTTTTGGGTAAGAAGTTCACCATTAGTATATTTGTTTTCAGAGAATGCTCTTGGGCTCAAAGATGAAGGCATTGAGGATGAGAACCACTTTGGTGCTCACACCAGATCCGTTCTCTCATTGGATGCTCATGACCGGTTCCTCCATTTGATAATCTCTTGGTTCATACGCCCTTCCAGAGGTAAATTTGCCCACATTCGTCAGGTTGACTATTTTTTGTTAGAGTGCTTTCGTCGAGGACAACAGCCAAATCTTGTCAAAATCTTGTTCGCCGAGATGATCCATAATGTGAAGATTCGTGAAACCGATGCTCTTACATCTTTCACTTATGGGGATGTTTTAACTATGTCTTTGGTACCCTCAACATAGATTGCTCCTATGATTCTCCAGAACCCCGCAAGAACATGATTGGTGAATCTTCTCTCCGTAAGTATGGGTTCCGCTATACTCTTGGCCAATGGGTTCGTGTTGATAGGTAAGCTCCGCCACCTCAAGTTTAACCACCACCTCAAGCTTCGGCTCCTAACAATGAAGCTCTTATGGCTTTCCTTACCGAGCAGTTTAACTAGATGGATACGAACATGGCTTCGGGATTTGGTGCTATCAACACTCGTTTGCAATCCTTGGAGGATCGTGTTCTTGGAAACGAGAATCGTCTTACCGCTCTTGAGAATCAACAAACCTCTATGGACTTGTCTTTCTCCATATTCTATGGAGATTGGAGGAACTTTCGTCGGGCTCAAGCTAAAAACGATGATGATTCTCTTGATGATGATGGTGAAGGTGATGACAAGGCTTAGGATCTCCATTGCATCTCATTTTAGTCTATCATATTAGGAATAAGTTTGCACCTTTCAATTTTTTATGCTTTAAAAAACTATGCTTTGCTTATTTTGTTTGGAATTGAGCTTAAACTCTATTGCTTTAAGTATTTGTGTTTGGTTATTTGAACTTAATTCTATCTATATTATGTTGTTTGGTTTCTTGCTTATAACCTTGTTTCTTCTCATGATTAGCCTTGATTATTATTCTTTTTGATCTAACAAAAAGGGGGAGAAGTAATATAAGAGCCAATTTTTTGTGGTTTTGAGTTTCAAACACTTGATTTTCAAATCTCTTTAAAACTTTAAAACCCATCTTACATTGAGGGGGAGTTAGAACGTTTTCAAGATTTCAAAATTCTTAAAAATTCAAACTTGGTTTTGTTATATCAAAAAGGGGGGAGATTGTAAAACTAATAAATTGATTTTGATATAACAAAATATTTAAGGACTAAATTGAAAAAGAGAAAATGAATTTTTTAAGTCCTCAAAACCTCTCTATATGTTTAAAGAAAAATGTACAAGTCAAAACCTTAACTTATCAAATATTTTCTAAGTGTTTACCAAGTCAAAATAGTGATTTTCGGGTCAACGTTTTGGAACGGCCTTTAGGCGTTTCAGAATGCTTTGAAACTGTTAATCTCTGTTTCAGAACTAGCTTTCTCGTTTCGATACGGGTGTATCGAAACAGCTAGTTGTGTTTCAAAACGGATGAAGAATAACGGAACGGTTTGAACCGTTTCGATACAGTTGTATCGAAACGACCTCAAACGGTTCGAAACGAATTTCAAACTTGGTTTCCAAAATATGACCGTTGAAGTTTTATAACTGATTTTAAAAATATTGTTAAGGCGTATTGAAACGCTTTGAATCCGTTTCGATACAGGTTTTGACAGTGGCAAAATGTTTCAAAATGGGTTTCGGAACATGCTCTTAGCGTATCAAAACGATCGTGCCCGTTTTGGTACGGCCTATTTATTACACCCCAACGGCTCTTTCTATTTTGGTCTGTTTCGAAACAAGGTCGGGGGTTTTGGAATGGGTAGTTGTAGACTACATTTATGGAGGGAAGATAACATCCCAACGGCTATAATAATGAAGGCAACAACCCCAACGGCTAGAATTCAATGAGAAGGTATAAAAGGGACCTCTAAAATCACCAGCAACAATTATTGATCCCAAAAGAATTATCCAAACATCAAATCCAAGCAATTGTGCTAAAATCCCATATTTTCTTATAAACCCCAATTGTAGAACTTTATATTTCCAATCTTATTTGTTCAATTGGATTGAGTGCTTGTAAAAAGGGCTACATTTGTATTGAGAGATACTAGTCTTTAGCCTTAAACTTCTTTGTATTACTTGAGCTAGAATTGGGTCAAATTTTGGGTAGAAAATTTGACCGGTATTGTAAAGGTTACCTCCTAAGCCTAGAAAAGGGGAAGAGCAATTAGTGGATTGTTGGAAAATCCTTAGTTGTAGCTAAGGTAGTGGATGTAGAGTTCAATTGGAACTTGAACCACTCTAAATTCTCTTTTCTAGCAAATTTTAATTTTCCACTCCACCACCAAAATTTCTAAATATCCAATTCACCTACCCCCTCTTGGCTTAAATCGATTATTCGATCCACTCAACAGGTCTACTTGGGGTAAGGTAAAGCAAAGATCCAATTATAGAACGATAAAGCTTAGAAGCAACACACTTACCTCCTTCATCCTTTTCAAGCTTAATTGATGAGCTCATAGGAGTGGCTTGAGGCTTCACATTCTCCAAGCCAAACTTCTTGAGCATATCGTTGATGTATTTAGCTTGATTAATGAAGGTGCCATCTTTCCTTTGCTTGATTTGAAGCCCCAAGAAAAATGAGAGCTCTCCCATCATGCTCATCTCAAATTCACCTTACATTAGCTTAGAAAATTCTTGGCAATAAAATTCATTAGTAGAACCAAAAATAATATCATCAACATATATTTGAACTACTAAGATGCCATTGCTATATCTTTTAATAAAAAGTGTAGTATCCACCTTGCCTTTTTTCAAAACCTTTTTCAATTAAAAAGTTTGAAAGTCTTTCATACCAAGCTCTAGGAGCTTGTTTCAAACAATATAAAGATTTTGTTAGTTTAAAAACATGGTTTGGAAAGTTTGGATCTTCAAAACCAGGTGGTTGTTCTACATACACTTCTTCATTTATAAAACCATTTAGAAAAGCAATTTTCACATCCATTTGAAAGAGCTTGAAATCATGATAGCATGCAAATGCAAGAAGCATTCTAATAGCTTCCATTTTAGCTACGGGTGCATATGTTTCATCAAAATCAATTCCCTCTTCTTGAGTGTAACATTGAGCAACAAGCCTAGCATTGTTCCTCACTATATTATCACTCTCATCTAGTTTGTTTCTAAATACCCACTTAGTTCCTATAGTAGTTTGATTACTGGGCCTACCAACTAATGTTCATACTTTACTTCTCTCAAATTGATTAAGTTCCTCTTGCATAGCCAATATCCAAAAATCATCTTTTAATGCTTCTTTGATATTTGTAGGCTCTATGCATGAGATAAATGCAACATGATTCATAAGTTTGAGAGAGGATCTAGTAGTTACCCCATTGGATGGATCACCCAAGATTTCACCACCTTTGACATAGTTGAACTCTCTTGGGTATGTCACCTCCTTTTCTTCAAGAGCCAAGTCCTTCAAGGCTTCAAGAGATGGATCTTGTGCTTCCTCTGCTTTAGTTGGAATATCATCCACCTTTGATGATTGTCCTCCATCAATGGCTTCAATGATCCCTACATCATCATCATCATCATCACAAGATTCCTTCCTCGGAATGAGGTTACCATAAAAACAACATGTATAGATTCTTCAACAATCAAAGTTCTTTTATTAAAAACTCGATAGGCTTTAGAGTTTAGGAAATAACCAATAAATATTGCTTCATCACTTTTAGCATCAAATTTACCTAAGTTGTCTTTTCCATTCTTTAAATTAAAACATTTACAACCAAAAGGGTGGAAATAGCTAATGTTAGGCTTTTTGGATTTTAAAATCTCATAAGGTGTTTTCTTTAAAATAGGCCTAATCATTACTCTATTAATAATATAACAAGTCGTATTAGTGGCTTCCGCCCAAAAATACTTAGGTAAATTGTTTTCACAAAGCATTGTCCTAGCCATCTCTTCTAAAGTTCTATTTTTCCTCTCAACTACCTCATTTTGTTGAGGAGTGCGAGGAGCCTAAAATTTATGGCTAATACCATTTTCATTACAAAAATCTTCAAAATCCATATTTTGAAATTCGGTTCCATGATCACTTATAATATGTGAGATTTTAAGATCAAGATCATTTTGAGTAATTTTTGTAAATGTGATAAAAATTTCTAAAGCCTCATCCTTAGTACTTAAGAATAGAACCAGGTGTATCTAGAAAAGTCATTTACCAATACAAATGCATATGACTTACTACCCAAGCTCATACTTCTAATAGGCCCAAATAAATCCAAGTGGATTAATTGTAACACCCTACTAGTCGAAACATCATTAATGGGTTTAAATGAGGTTCTCTTTTGTTTACCCTTAGCACAAGCATCACATATTTTATCTAATGAAAATTTTAGTTTGGGTAAACCTCTAACTAGATTTTGGGAAACTAATTTTTCTAAAACACTTATACTAGCATGCCCTAGTTTCCTATGCCACGACCATACATCATTCTCATCATGTGCAACTAAACATGCATGTGATGAATGCATGTCATCTAAATGCATCATATAAATATTTCTTATGCGATGATCAATGATCATTATTTTATTTGTTTTAATGTTCACAATTTACACCCATTTTCATCAAAATGAACATTAAAACATTTATCACAAAGTTGACTAATGCTCAAAAGATTATGTTTTAGACCATTGACATATAAAACATTTTCAATGAAAGTAGATGAGAGATTACCAATGGAGCCTATGCCTTCAATGTGGCCTTTAGAGTTGTCACCAAATGTCACAAATCCTCAACCTTTTGGTTTAAGCTCCAAGAATCTACTCTTGTCTCCGGTCATGTGTCTCGAGCAACCACTATCAAGGTACCATGTGTTCTTACTTGAAGCTTTCACCTTGAAGCATTGCTCCTCCTACAAACAAAGAGATTAATCTTTGGTTTTTGGTACCCAAAATGATTTGGGTCCATGAGAGTTAGCTCCCAAAACCTTGGTCCCCTTAGGAATCCAAGAAGCAATTGCATTTACATTATTAGAAACAATGAGTTACTTAGGAACCCATACAATCCTAATTCTTTTAACTTTAGATTTCTTTTGAAAATCTCTTTGTTTGGGGTAAAATGGTTTTCTCTTAACATATTGGGTTTTTGAAGAATTTCCCTTTTCAAGAGCATGTTTCCCGATAGTAAAAGAATTTTTTAGATTATCCACTTCCTTTGTGTGATAATCTTGGAAACTGGAAAGAAGTTTTTCAACATCAAGATTTTTCTTTTTAAGCTCATTTGAAAGATTTATCAAGTATAAAAATTTATTTTCCAATTCGGAATTGGTTTTTGAGACTCGTTTTGAGATTTTAAATCGGAAATAGTTTTCTTGTTTTTCAAAATAGGCTCTTTATATTTCTCTACACTTTCATCGTATACTTCTTGCAACTCATCATATGCATCATATAGTTCATCATAAGTAAGAGATGATGAGTTAGAGTTTACCATAGATTCCTTCTCAAAGGCCATGAGGCAAAGGTTGGCCACTTCATGTTCCTCATCCTCGGAGGATGACTCCTCATCACTCCAAGTTGCTACTTTAGTCTTGAGTTTCTTCTTCTTCTCAAAGCTCTTCTTTTTTAGTTGAGGGCAATTGATGCGAATTTGACCCGGCTTCTTGCACTCATAGCAAATGAGTTGGTATTTTTCTTCTTCTTTGTTCTTGTTCTTGGAGTCTTTTCTTCTTGAAAACTTTCTACCACGGTTAGACTTCATGAACCTTGAGAATCTTTTGGCTATCATAGCCAATTCTTCAAATTCATCTTCCCCACTAGAAGTGCTCTCCTATTGTGGTAGAGAGGCTTTGAGAGCAACTCCTTGCTTTTTCTTCTCTACCTCTTGCTTGAATATTCTTCTTTCTTCTTTTCTCTTCTCTTCTTCTCTCATTTGCTTCATGATCTCATGTGTGAGGGGAGAACCAACTAGTTCATCAAACTTTAGTGTATTCAAATTCTTTGCTTCGATGATGGTGGTTCTCTTCCCATCCCATGATTCGGGAAGAGAGTAGAGTAGCTTTTGGACTAACTTATCTTCAGGGATGATCTCTTTGAAGCCCTTCAAACCATTGACGATGACGGAGAAGTGATCAAACATCTTCGTTCTGATCTGATCGGCCTCTATCTTAAAGTTCTCGTAACTAATATTGAGGATCTCGGTATTCGTCTCCTTCACATCGTTTGTTCCTTCATATGTGGTTTCAAGAGTGTCCCACACTTCTTTGGCACTTGTGATCGAGGATACTTTGGAGTAGATGTCCGGTCCGAGAGCACAAAATAGCATGTGCAAGGCTTTATCATTCACTTGCAATTTCTTCCTATCATCTTCACTCATTTCCACCTTCTTCTTTGAAACAAGCCTTCCTTCTTCATCTCTCTTCATGGGAATGGTTGGTCCATCTTCTACTACATCCCATACTAGGTAATCACTTGATTTGATGAACAAACGCATTTGGTTCTTCCAATAGGGATAGTTATCCCCATTGAAGAAGAGTGGTTTGGTGGTAGATTGAGACTCGTACATGTTTGGCCCAGAGGTAGATGTCATAGCTTTACTTGGAAGTTAATCAACACTCTTCTAGGATCTCCTCTTGTGGTTGTGAAACCTTCAAAGAGGTAGGCTCTGATTCCCAATTGTTGAGTGGATCGAATTAACCGATATAGCCAATAGGGGTGAATTGGCACTTTTAAAAATGAAGGGAGCAAAAGGAACAATAAAAAATGAAGAACAAGGCACTTATAGTGGTTCAAGCTTCTAAAAAATCTCGACATCCACTACATTAGCTCCCATTAAGGATTTTCAACTAACTCTTCACTAATTTGTTCTTCCCTTTTTCTAGACTAAGGAGGCAACCTTTACAAATTCAATATTTCTACCTAAAGATTGAATTACAAGACTCTCAATTACAAAGTATAAGAGGCAATTTGAAATGTATCTCACATAAGACTAGTGTATTGCCCAATTACAAACCAACACTCCCCAAACTTGAAAGAAAAATGAACAATTGAGAATTTTACAAGTTTGGTACACAATTTGACTCTAATGGGCTCAAGGGTTTGGAATAAATGCATTGATGTTCCTTGAAGGTTCAATAGTTGTTGTTGTTGCTTTTTAGGCTTGCTTTTATACCTTCATATTGATTTCTAGCCATTTGGGTGGTTGAGATCATCAATAGAGCCGCTGGGGCTCTCTCTTCCCTCCATAAATGTTGTTATGCAACTACCCGTATCAGAATACGAGGCCTTGTATCGAAACAAACACTAAAAAAAGAAAGAGTCGTTATGTGTAAAAAGAGCCCGTATCGAAACAGTTTGAAACTGTAAAATGTAAAAAGAGGGTCGCATCAAAACGGGTAAGGGTTGTACCGAAACGTTTTGAAATTGTAAATTGGTGTTTCGAAATAGCCTAGGGGTGTATCGAAACACTTGACCAAATTTTCAAAAGTTCATTTCTGACAAGTAATGGCTAGTTCGTTTAATGCTCGATTTTGAAAATACTTAACCCCTGTAACGAAACAAGTATGAGTCGTTTCAAAATAACACTTAAAAATCAAAAGCCCAAATGAAGGTTGTTTCAAAACGGGCAAGCCTGTTTTGAAACCCTTGACTCGAAATAGAATAGTCCGTGTCGAAACAGACGTTTCCAGTAGCAATACGTGTCGAAACAGACGTTTCCAGTAGTAATACATATCGAAACACTTTGGGGTGTTTCGAAACGCTTGGCAATTTTTTATGTTGTGGCTTTGAAACACTTAGACAAATTTATGGGGTTTAAGTTTTGACTTCAAAACATTTAAAGTATAAATTTTACTTATCAAATGTAATTATTTTAATTGCTTAAAAATTTAATTACTTTTCAATTTAGTCCTTAGATTATTTGTTATATCAAAATCAAATATTGGTTTTACAGATTCATTTTACCAATTTGAATACTAAGTTTTATAAGTCAATGCGGAAAACGAAATCCCTAAGCCCCATTTCTTTGAACCCCTAAATTTTGTTCACAAATACATGGTGAAGCTTCTTGCTCGATTGGGTGTCTCGGAAGTCTAATTTTGGTCTCTATTTGGAGTCGTGCCAGAGCTTCGCGGTTCATGTGTTTCGTTTTCTTCTCGTCCCCAAATTATCGACTTTCACGGATTTCTTCAATTGTTTTAAAGCTATTGGCCATCTGGTCCTCTTCTATCTCGAAGTTGAGCCTTCGATTCTCTTCAGAACTCTTGGGTTTCATCTTGATATGGGAACGTTTTGGGTTTCAGCCTCCCCAAAGCAATCAACCTTATAGATGTTGCTTTAGCATTCGATCATGTATCAATTTTGTTGCTCCTCCAAGTTATGAACAAGAAGTACAAAAAAGACTTCAAATTTGAGTCTAAATGGTTGCTTGAGGAGGAATGTTCCTTGAAAGTCCAAAAAGGATGAGAGCCGATTAATCACTTTAGCAACAACAATTTGTTTGGGAGGAAGTTGAGAAGAATGAGAACAAAACTCATCAAATGGAGTAGGGTGAAGTTCAGGAAGAATAGGAAAACGATAGAGAAGTTAATAAATAAAATAAAGACCTTACAGTGCAACCCTCTGAGCATTTTCAAAGTGTACAAATCTAAAAAGCTTAAGCTGGAGCTCGACAAGTTGTGGGAAAGTGAAGAAAGGCATTGGCATCAAAGAACTTGAATCGACTAGCTCAATTTTGGGGATCGAAAAACAAAATTCTTTTATGATACTACCATTCAGAATAGGCAATCCAATGCAATTTGCAGGCCAAAGAAGAATAGTGGTGAATGGCTAGAAAATGAGTCGGTGATCAGTTTTCACTTGCAACAGCACTTTCAAAAGGTCTATGCCAAAGATGAATCAATTAATTTTGAAAGTTTGACAAAGATCATTCCCTCTATCATCTCCTCTGATATGAATTCGATGCTCAATAAGGATGTTTTGAAGGAAGAAATCTGAGAAGTAGTTTTCAATATGAAACCTATGAAATCACCGAGGTCTAATGGTTTTCTTGGAATTTTCTATCATTTGTTCTGGAGTACCATTAAGGAAGATCTTATTGCCATGGTAGCCCATTTCTTTAAATTTGGTGTACTCAACAGTGAGCTTAACAAAACTAATATTGTTCACATCCCGAAAAGGAAGAATTTGAGTGAAGTTAATCATTTCAGGTCTATCAGTCTATGTAACTTCTCCCTCAAAGTCATTACAAAGATTTTGGCTTCGAGGCTTAAATGCTTTCTTCTGGATATCATTTCACCGACTCAATCCACCTTTGTGAACGGAAGACTTATTCAAGATAACATTATTATTACGCACGAAGCCTTCCATGCTATCAGACGAAGAAAAAAAGGTTCAAAAGGTATCATGGCCCTCAAAATTGAAATGGAGAAGGCGTATGACAAAGTGGACTAGGAATGATGGGTCCATCGGGTTATGCAATGTGTTTATGTCCTTTCCTTTTCCCTAATCCTTAATGGGGAAAGACGTGGGGAGTTTATTCCTAGTCGGGGCTTGAGGCAATGGGATCCTCTTTGTCTTGAACATCATCTCTTGGTTACTTGAAAAGGAGAATGACAATCTTTCTTTTGAAGGCTTCAAAATTAAAAGGAGATGATACAATCCTATTTCGGCATCCATTCATCAGTTCTCTTTCATATTTGTTACCAAGGATGATAGAAAATAGAGTTTTCATTCATCCTACATATCTTTATATATTTGCTACTTATCATATTATGTTTAATCATATGCTTAGTATAATATATGCCATGCATTTCATCTTAGAGTACGGATTAGTACACCTTGGTCCCTATACTATACATAACATTTGATTATCATAATACATTACATGAATCCACATCTTTATGTTTTATTGCTTAAGTTAATTAATTTTGTTTGCATCACATCTTTTACCATACTCATGCATTTAGTTATATTTCAGTTCATACATTTGCCTATTGTTTCTGGGAATAAAGAACCCTTACAAGGAGCTTAAAAGAAGATTGACGCAGCTCAAGGACTTCGATATAAGCTTGTATTAGCTCAAAGACATCTCTAGGAGCTCAGATTAGCTCACAGCTACAAGAAGTGCTCGGAATAGCTCAAAACTAGAGGAGAACATTTTAAAAGAGATCACAAGCTTGAAGAACCAGGTCACCTATCTAAAGTCAGCTCGGATTAGCTGGTTTCAGCTTGAAGATTGAGCTAGCTCTTTCAGCTAGCTAGCTCCGCTCATTTCAGCTCACTCCAAGCTCAATCGGCTCACCTCAGCTCCACCTACACATGCCAGCTCATCATCCCAAGGTTCATGTCCCCTCCTAAGGAACATGTCCTTAGCATTTGGGGGAAGCATGAAAGTGGAGGCAATTGCAAATGAGGGAGACCTTTTGCGCCAAAATGCAAGTGGAGGGAGACACAAGAGAGATTGAATCATCACCAGCCCTTTGGAGGAGTCACGATCAGCCTTTGGAGAGAGTCACATGCTTATCGACCCCCTATTCACCAATGTAATGCCTTTTCGGAAACACCCCAAGAAAACTATAAATAGACACCCTCATTTCATTTGTAAACATCTCATTTTACATTAATCAAATTACATTGTGAGAATTTTCTCTCTACTAGTTCTTCATTGAACTTTTTCGACTTATCAAATCTTTGACTTGTGGCGTCAACCTCTATTTCCATATTGATACTTTTGGTTCCTGGTTCTCTATAACCAGTGGCGTAACACAATGGAGACGGGTGGAGGCCACGGCCCCTCCTAAAATTTGTAAAATTATATTTTTGACCCTTATAATTTTTAGAAAATTTAATTTGGCCCCTACAAAATTTTTAGAAATTTAAATTAAGCTTCGAAATTTATAATTTTTTTAATTAAATCCCTCCCATAATTCTTAAAAGTTCTCGTTAAGCCTTTTAAATTTTCAAAAATTTTAGTTAAACCCCAATTTTTTTTGAAAAAATAAATAAATTTAAGCCTTCAAAATTTTTGAAAAATTTTAATTACCCCTTTAAATTTTTAAAAGTTTAAAGTTGGCCCCCCCAAACTCTACCACCATGTTCCGCCACTGTCTATAACCAACAGGTCAAAGTCCTTTCTACCACCCCTTAAAGATATCATATAAGGTTCGGGATTAGGCTTTCTATAGCCTAGTTTCTTCCTTGATTCTTTAAGATACTATCACCATCTTTTACCCTATCCATCACCATTCTTTTCTTACCATCTTCATGTCCTAAATACCCTACACAACGGCCCACTTTATTTAACCAAATTCTGCCCATCTTCCATCATTCTTCCGCATACCATTTCTCATACTTTCCTTACTTTTAAATATTTCTTTTAAGCCACTTACTTGCAGGAATACTTGCTGTCTTCCTAGATCCTACAATCAAAGTAGTTGTGTCCTTCAACAACAAGAACGACCTACATCATATGGTAATCAGATCTATTGGTGGAAGAAGCAAGTGCAACAAGTGAAGCCCGTTTGAAGCAAATAAAAAAAAGAATTTGTAAGTGATTATCCTTTGCCATTCATTTTGTGAAGAAAAAAAAGGAAAGAAAAAAACCAGTTTCGAATAAAAAAAGTAAAGAAAGTTTCGGATAGCACAAGTTAATGGGTTAAAGCACAACAACAACATCATCTTCTACATCAAGTATGGAAGTCGTATCATCATCTTCAAGAATTTGATTGTTGGTGAAGGAAGAGTTGTGAGTTTTCTTGTTTAGTAAGTAACCTTTTCCTTCAATTTTCATTTATATTCTTAAACCTACCTTTCCATTTCTATTTCTTGTTTCCTTTTCCTTTAAAATAACATTTCAGCCGACGCACAAGATCAAAACTTGCCACAAAGTCTTGAGTAAGTTCCTTAAAGAACTTCACAAGAGAGAAATGAGTGGAAAAAGGCAATTTGAGAGTGTGAGATCAAAAGGGGATAATAAAAGCCAAAATACATCCCAAAATGCAAACACGAGTGTTGAGTGGAGTGCTATTTTTCCTTGGAATGGATTTGTGAGGTTTTTGTTGAGTGCAATTTGGTAAGGTTTTTTTATTTTGTTTCCTTTTATTTTCACTAACAAAATGTCTCAAAATTCTGGAAATTCACGTTGTGAAAATGAACCACAAGCCCCAAATCTATAAATGCAAGCAATGATTCGGGAGATGCAAAGATTTCTACGAACAGAACTTGAGCCCATTCATGATAGGATGGATCGCTTGGAAAGATCACAAGGCAATGCTGAAGGTCTTGGAAGACAAAATCAGCAACGAAACCAAGAAAAAATTGTGGGTGACAATGAAGACGATGAGATTGACAAAGTGTCTAAAAGAACTGCTCCAAGATATCAAGGAGGGCGTGCCCAAATTGATGACAACTTCAGCAACATTCGAGTCACCATACCACCATTTCAAGGAAAAATGGATCCAGAAGCCTATCTCGATTGGGAAACTAAGGTGGACAGTGTATTTGAATGCCATAACTTCTCCGAGCAAAAGAAGGTAAGGTTGGTTGCTATGGAATTCACTGATTATACCTTAATTTGGTGGGGTCAAATAACCTTAGCTAGGAGGAGAAACAGAGAAAGACCAGTCTCTACATGGCATGACATGAAGAATATTATGAAAAGAAGGTACATTCCTACACACTATCATCGTAACCTTTTTCAGAGGCTACAGACACTAAAACAAGGCAACTAAAGCGTGGAGGATTACTACAAGGAAATGGAGATTGCCATGATTCGTACAAACATATATGAAGATCATGAGGCAATGATGGCCAGATTTTTGGCAAGACTTAACTGAGACATTGCAGAGGTAGTAGAATTGCAACATTACGTTGAAATAGAAGAAATGGTGCACATGGATATGAAGGTTGAACAACGGAAAAAGAGACAATCCATTCACTGCTGCTGCAGATGGAGAAGCACTTGTTGTTAAGAGACTTCTCAACACCCAAGCCACAATCGAAGAGCCACAAAGGGAAAATATTTTTCATACAAGATGCAACATTGGTGGAAAGGTATGTTTCGTGATTATTAATGGCGGAAGTTGTACTAACTTAGGCAGCACCATCTTCATCGAAAAATTAGGATTAAAAACGATGAAGCATCCATAACCATACAAACTACAATGGCTGAATGATGGTGGCGAGTTGAATGTCACAAAGCAAGCAATGGTGCCATTTTCTATTGGGAACTACAAATATGAGGTATTATGCGATGTTGTTCCTATGCACGCATGACATTTGCTACTTGGAAGGCCATGGCAATACGATAAGAGAACAATCCATGATTGCTACACCAATCAGTACTCTTTCAAACATGAGGGAAAGAAGTTTGTTTTACTTCCATTATCGCAAGAGGAGGTACGCAAGGGTCAAATGCACATGAGAAAAAGTATACAAGCCATAAGAGAAGAACGTGAAAATGCCAAAATTTATGGAGAATTATCAAAAAGGGCACCACCCTTCACCAAGTGACATGATGTTTCGAAACAATCCAAAGAAGGGATTCCAAACACCAACGCCTTTTCAACAAAAGAGATGATTAGGAAGTGTCTCTTGATACAACCTATTTATGATATGCCTATTGCTAACCCCGTTTTCAAAAGTTTTACATCTTGTGTCTCGCAGGTTATAGCAAGAAGTACGGGTAGACCAATGGAAAGCGACAGTAAAGATTCAACCATCCCTATACTAAAGGAGTGTCCTCCAAAGACCAACTTCGATTTGAGGAAAAATCGCTTAAAAGAAGGGGGATGATACAATCCTGTTTCGGCATCCATTCATCAGTTCTCTTTCATCTTTGTTACCAAGGATGGGAGAAAAGGGAATTTTCATTTATCCTACACATATTTATATATTTGCTACTTATCTTATTATGATTAATCATATGTTTAGTATAATCTATGACATGCATTTCATCTTAGAGTACGTATTAGTACACCTTAGTCCCTATACTATACATAACATTTGATTATCATAATACATTACATGAATCCACATCTTTATGTTTTATTGCTTAAGTTAATTAGTTCTGTTTGCATCACATATTTTACCATGCTCATGCATCCTTATTTAGTTATATTTCAGCTCATACATTTGCCTATTGTTTCTAGCAATAAGAAACCCTCACAAGAAGCTTAAAAGCAGCTTGAAGTAGCTCAATGACTTCAATAGAAGCTCGTATCACCTCAAAGACATCTCTAGAAGCTCGGATTAGCTCACAGTTACAAGGAGTGCTCGAAATAGCTCAAAACTAGAGGAGAACATTCTAAAGGAGCTCACAAGCTTGAAGAACCAACTCGCCTAGCTAAAGGCAGCTCGGATTAGCTCGTTTCAGCTCGAAGATTGAGCTAGCTCTTTCAGCTAACTAACTCGGCTCATTTCAGCTCACTCCAAGCTCAACCAGCTCACCTCAGCTCCAACTACACATGCCAGCTCATCATCCCAAGGGCCATGTCCCCTCCCAAGTAACATGACCCTATCATTTAGAAGGAAGCTTGAAAGTGGTAGCAATTGCAAAGGGGGGCCTTTTGTGTCAAAATGCAAGTGGATGGAGACACAAGAGAGGCCGAATTATCACCAGCCCTTTAGAGGAGTCACGGCCAGCCTTTGGAGGGAGGCACATGCTTATTCATCCCCTATTCACCCATGTAATGCCTTTTCAGCAACACCCATAGAAAACTATAAATAGGTAGCCTCATTTCATTTGTAAACATCTCATTTTACATTAATCAATTTACTTTGTGAGAATTTTCTCTCTTCTAGTTCTTCATTGAACTTTATCGACTTATCAAGTCTTTGACTTGTGGTGTCAACCTCTATTTCCATCTTGATAATTTTGGTTCCTGGTTCTCTATAACCAACAGGTCAAAGTCCTTTCTACCACCCCTTAAAGATATCATATAAGGTTCAGGGTTAGGCTTTCTATAGCCTAGTGTCTTCCTTGATTCTTTAAGATACTATCACCATCTTTCACCCTATCCATCACCATTCTTTTCTTACCATCTTCACGTCCTAAATACCCTACACAATAGCCCACTTTACTTAACCAAATTCTTCCCATCTTTCATCATTCTTACTTTCTTTACTTTTAAATCTTTCTTTTAATCCACTTACTTCCAGGAATACTTGTCGCCTTTCTAGATCCTACAATCAAAGTAAATGTGTCCTTCAACAACAAGAACAACCTACATCATAATGTCCGACTCTCAACCATCTGATGTTTGTCGATGATTGCATCTTATTTTCAAATGCCAATTAAGGCAAATGTGTTTCTATTCTTAGAATCCTAAGGAACTTTTCAGATAACGACGAGCCAAATAATCAATTTTAGTAAGTCGTCGGTCTTTTTCCCCAAAATGTGAGTCTAAGCCATAAGCTTTATCTTACTAATATATAAGGCTTTGGACTTATGGATGAGGATAGCACGTATCTGGGTTTACCCTATATTTGGGGGAGAAGTAAAAAAAGAAGCTCTTAGCTTCATAAAGAAAGGAGTCCATAATAAATTATAAGGATGGAATGCGAGGTTTTTATCTCAAGCTAGAAAAGAAACTTTAATCAAAATGGTGGCACAAGCAATTCCTTCGTATGTTATGCAGTGTTTCCTGCTTCCATCTAACTTTTGTGATGAGTTATGCTCTTTGATAGGGCGATTTTGGTGGAACAATTCGAATGACAAAGAAAGGGGAATTCATTGGATGATCTGGAAGAAATTGTATCTCCAAAAGGATAAAGGATGTCTTGGCTTTTGGGATCTTAGAACTTTTAACCAAGCCCTTATTTCTAAGGTAGCGTGGAGAATCATTAAAAACCGAACTCTTTTCTTGCTCAAATTTTTCGAGGCGTCTACTTCCTAATGGAAACATCTTTGATGCACCATCGTGTCATAATCCTTCTTAGGCGTGGATTAGCATTAGAGATGGGATCAAAACGATTCACAAAGGCTCTTTATGGAGGATTGATAACTGTAGAATCGTCTTTATTTGAGATTACAAATGGATACCTAAAATCTCCTCTTTTTCGATTTCTTCTACTAAACCCCCTTTGTGTTATGATTATATGGTGTCCAAGCTCATAATGAAAAAAAACATAGAATGGGATAGAAACAAGCTTGCTCATTTTTTTCTCATACCAAGATAGAGGTGATTCTCTTCATTCCTATCGGTGGTCCATTGGTGAAATATTTTTTTATTTGAGTTGGCACAAAAGGTGAGGAGTATTCGGTTAAATTCATATACCACTTTCTGGCTTGTGACATAGAGTTGGAAATTGGTCAGACATCTAGTGATGCTATTATGGGGAATGCGTATGTCATGAGGTCCATTTGGGGACGTAATGTCCCATCTAAGATCTGAAACTTTATTTGGAAGCTTTGTCATAATACTGTCCCGACGAAAGACAACCTTTTTGCTCGCTTCTATGGGTCTATTCCCTTTTGTGACCGGTGTCTTAGATGTGAGAATGACTCTGAAAGTATTAAGCATATGATTTTCTTTTGCTCTTTTGCTCAAGCAATTTGGAGAATGTCGGGATTTAGTTATTCCCCTTCTTCAATTGGCTTCCCAAGCTTTGGTAAATGGTGGGAAAAATTTGAAAATTTGGGATGATGGAAAATTCTTTTAGGGTTGTAACTTGATTGTTTTTTATGTTTGTCCATTTGAAAATCTCGAAGCAACTTTGTTTTTTCAAGCTGTGTTGATTCCCCTTTAGATGTGTGGAATGTGGCCAAGAGGTCCTTTTCAGAATTCTCGCATGCCAAGGTAGTTCCAACACCTGTAGCTCCACTTTGTACGAGTGAGGTTCCGTCATGGTCTCCTCCACCAAGAGGGACGGTGAAAGTTAATTGTGACGCTAATTTTGACAAGGAGTCATGATCGACTTATGTCGTTGTCATTGTGCGTGATTCCGCCGAGATTTTTTGGGAGGGAATGCAACGACTTTTTCAACTCCATCCGTGTCTTCTGCGGAAGCTTTCGCGGTTAGGCTTGGAACAATCCTTGCTTTAAAGGAAGAATTTACCAGTGTTATCTTTGAATCGAATAACTTAAGTGTCATCAACATGTTAAAGACCAAGCAACTTTCGGCTTAGGATTCAGCGGCTATTGAAGAGGATATTTTAAATTTGGTCTCCTTAATCACGTCCTTTTCTTTCTCCTTTGTTTCTCAGTCGTGTGTAATAAAGCGACTGATTGGGTTGCGAAAGCCATTAAGGAGAACTCTTGTCCTTCTAATTGGACTTCGAATATTCCAACGGGTATGTTACTGTTGTTGTGATTCCTTGGATTTGTGGTAATGAAATGTTCTTTTGATATATAAAAAAAAAAGCATGAACATAATTGATATTTTGGAATAAGTTGAGAGCATTTGGAATCCTTAAAACCTATTCTTAATTCATTCCTATGCCTTTTTAAGCAATGAAATATGTACCATTGAAACCAGTTTTGTTCTATCATATAATAAGAATTTATTTCATTAAAAAATTTAAATTTCATAACCAGGATTAGTCGAGGAAATATTTTTCAATTTATTGTCATTCCCCCCAAAATTTTATTATCCTCTATTTGTATATTCAAAGAATCTTAAGAGAGAAAAAAATTAAGGGGAAATAATCAAAAGGGGTTAAAAAGAAAAGAAAAACTAAAAGATTAAAGGAAATAATTGAAAATAAAACCATAAATATTATACCTTAAAATAAAGCAACATTGATTTCTTATAAATTTGGTAAAACTTAACAATCTAAAAGTCGGTATATTAAAAAAAAAACAATCTAAAAGTCGGTGACTGTATTCTAAAGGTTTATATTACAAATAAGTATCTAAAGTGTACCAACTTTTCATTTAGGTATTTCAAGAATTTTTTTTGTCAAAATAAGTATCCAAAATATACTTTTTGGTTAAATTAAGTACCCAAAGTATATTTTTTTGTTAAAATAGGTACCTAAAGTATTTTTTAGGTCAAAATAGATACCTAAAGTATTTTTTGGGTCAAAATAAATACTTAAAGTATATATATATTTTCATCTAAGTTCCTAAAAATTGTCATGTGACATTAATTAAAAAACACATTATGTACGTATGTTATCAAGACTTAAAATTTAATTCTGCTAGACCATTGGGTAAATTTATTTGGGAATAGTTTTTAACATTAAAATATATTCAGCGCTTATAGTTATATACATACATACTCGATATCATGTCATCTTCAATATTATATCATCAACAATTGCAATTGAACTATATTTAATTAATTTGTTTAAAATAAATTTAATATTTTTTTGAAAAAAAAAATCATGTTTTACCGCTATATGATCTTTTCCCTATACACGCAGTCGTCTTTATAGTTTAATTCAAACAGTCCTTCAACCCATTATTATTCTATTCCAATTCTCTTATCGATTAACGTTTTCCAAACGCTGCTTTCTTTTTCACTGCCCATCCCTTTGTGTATATATACAGATGCACAATCTCATACTTGGATTCAAAGCTTTCTTGGGTAATAAAGAAAGATTCGAGCTTTGTTCCTTCTGACAATGGCAACTTCTTCTATGAGGATGATTGGCGGCGGGAAGAGTTGGATTTCATGGATTCAGATTAAGGGAAAAGGAAAGAAGAACAGTGTTAGGGTTCATTGTTCTTCATCTTCTATAACGGATCCTTATAAGACTCTCAGGATCCAACGAGGCGCCTCTGAATCTGAGGTCAAAAGGGCATTCAGGCAACTTGCTCTTCGGGTACTTTGAATTTTCTCTGTAAATCAAAGCTTTTAAAATTTTCTTTTCTCCCTGGGTTTGATTCATCATTGGGATTTTGTTTTTTTGAATGATTTCAGTATCATCCGGACGTTTGCAGAGAAAGCAATTGCGGGGTTCAATTCGAGACGATCATTGAAGCTTATGAGGTATGTTTTTACTTTCTCTTATTCTGGAACGGTACAGTAACATTGACTTAAATTGCGATTGCGGACGTATTTTCGATTGCATTGCGTTTATTGCGGTTGCATACATCCGGTTATTATAATTGTGTATTTTTCAAAAAAAAAAAAACATATGCTATAACGGACATAACAGTTATAGGTATTGTAGTTTCAGACAAAAAAAAGTATTTATATAATGACCATTGCGATAGCAGACCTTTATTTAAATTCCTACATCAGATATTATCTTAGTAAAATATACTCAGTAATTCAATTCTAAATTTTTTTCTTTAAAACTAATTCAATTATAATTTTATAACCAACAAATTATTACATCATTAAAACTAAACCAAACATGTAGCATGGTTTAGTATAGTAAATTCTTAATACTCGAAACATGTAGCGTTGTTAGGGTCGTATTAAATCTATTACATTAGTTTGTGAGCTAATTAGTAGTGAAGAGGTTGTGTCAATCCAACTGTTACATTTGTCGGCTCTTAAGATGATGAATGGTAGCACAAAGTGCAAGAAATGGTCAGAGGGTGATTCAATTTAAAATACAAATTGTTTAAATTTAATTTCTAACGTTATACAAACTGAGTTTGGAGAATTGTCCCACAATGATTCGTTTAATTTTTTAAAAGAGATAAATTGAATATATCTGCAGATTTTGATGAGTAAATTGAGAGGGGAATCACAAGATTCAGAGCCATATAATGAAGGTGAAGGAATGGGAAATCCTGAATGGGATTTGTGGGAGGAGTGGATGGGGTGGGAAGGAGCTGGAATTCGTGACTATTCATCACATATTAATCCTTATATTTGAATATAATTGTTCATTTAACTTAATTTATTTTTTTCATTTGATTATCATATGAGCAATGACCCCCACAATTTTCTGTATAGAAAATGAAAAACATTGTGGGATGATTCATTTTTCTGTATAGAATTTGTATATGTATATATTGTATGACAACATTGCCAGATGCTTCAATTTATGGAAGAAAAATTATATGAATTATGCTCACTTTTATAATCCTTTATTATCATACATACTTTTTATTACATAATATTATTGTACGGATTTAGAGGAATTTTTAAATTGATAAAATATTTTTTATTATATTACTAGATTAAAATTAAAAAATAATATTAGTATGACCTTTGTTAATGCGTTCCTACTTTAGGAGCTTGAATTTAATGTTATTGGATGTTATTACTCCTTTTGATTATGTGATCTTTATTTAACGATAACGAGAGATTTTGGACGCTTTGAAGTTTAAAATTTAAATTTAATTATGGCTTTGTCTAATATGTACTCTTAACTTAAGAGTCTTAAGTATCAATTAATATTTTAGATTAAATCAAAAATATTTTTTGAAAATTATACCTCATTTAATTAGGTACAAAAAAAATTCATTAAATTTTTTATTTAATAATTAAATTTCACTGATTTGTCTCTCCTATTAAATTTGTGATAAAAGATCAAGAAATCTTGTTTTTTGTTTCAAGTGGAATATGAAAGGTTAATCTTTTCATATGTCAAAGCTCTATAATCTCAATTCTCAAAAAAGCATTTCATTCATTCGATTTTTAAAGAACTTCAAAGTTTATAAATCTGGTTCATTGTTCATAGCCTATAGTCTGAAAACTCATTTTTGAATTAAAAAAACGTTCTCATTTATTCATTGCTTAAAAGATTATATACAAAGATCATTTCACAAAAGAAGTTTCAAAAAAGTTTCGAGAAATTCATGACAAGGGTCTTTTCTGTGTGGGCATAAAAAAAATCTTCTGCTTGAACTTCTTATTCTTCGCATCGTCCATGTTTGATCGCCTACTCATGTGAGTTATGAATGCATGCTTCAAGAATGCAATGTTGATGCAAGAATGACTATAAGGTGTTGATTTATAGTAGTCCCTTCATAGAATAATTTTCGTAATTTCAATTACAAGAACCTTCTATTTCGAGAGGCCAATCGTATATCAACATCTCTTTATTACACATTATAAACATGTGCATGCGTGGAAAAAATAAACACAAAAACATGGTTAGTAGATCATAAACAAATAAATATGTACAAACATAAATTTAATGCATTGTAAAAAGTGTGTGCGTGTACATATGTAGGTGACCACTAACAATTCGGGTTCGTCATGGATCTAATAGGATGGGCTCCTACGGCTCACTACGTGTGGTTCAAGATTCTAAAAGGGTACCCAAATTGTCCTTACGACCTACGAAGGTCAACAAAGACCTCGATTCTCACCCATTATAGGCTTCTATGGACCGAGTTCAGTTTAGGGGGCTTACTTCTTTAAGCTTGTACGGAGGATTGACCTCTCGGAGACAAAAAGTATGTAAACCCTGGAAGCAACATGCATTCTTGTACAGAGGATTAACCTCTCGAAGGGTAGCGATTGCAACCACTTAAGCGGGACGAAGCTCGGGTTGAGAGCTTATGATATGCTCGTGCGCAAAGTAACATTGAACACGAGGTGACCAATATTGAACAATCTCCGTAAAAATACAAAAACCTTCAATTTTTGCGATCACCAATATTTCAAATTCCTTTTTCCTTTTTTTGAGACAACATTTACCCTTTTGTGGCTTGACTCTCTAATATCCCCAGCGGAGTCGCCAAGCTGTTGACACCATTTTTCGTCCGGGGCAACATAATTTGGGCCTTCAAAAGTCCGTCAAACACTTGGAGTCGACATCGGTTATTTTGGGTTGGGTACAACCGAAAACCTGTAATATTGGTCTACGTCAACACTGAGATTATCGTTGGGTTCGAGAGTCGGTTACGAGTGGGGAAGGTTATAGCACCCCACTACGCCCATGAATTGGTACCTAAGGATTTATGTTGTCTAAAAAAACTGGTACACACAAAAAGAAAGAAGTTAGTAATAATAATACAAATATATTTAAATATAATGCAATTGTAAAATAATAAAACAATAAATAAATAAATAAAAATAAGTGTTAAAAGTGGCCATGAAATTAAAGATAAAAACAAAAAACAAAGTTCACGTATGTGAGCTTGTTGCAGCTTCATTCTTGGACCATCTACATTGCCTCAATGTATGGGCAGTAGCTGGGTTGACTCATCGGGCCTGGAGCGGATTGTAAGTCTGGGTCAAGCTCGTTCAAAATGACCCATACGGATAAGCTGAAACAGGGAAAATAAAGGGCCTCTTCTCCTTTATTCATTTTGAGTTACTTTCTAATAAACGCTAAATGACATTCTCTCAAGACTCAGCAGCCATCATCGTCATTATCATCGCTTTCCATAGCCACTCCAACCACCGTCGTTGGTGGTTGTTTCGACTTTAAATCACACCGAGAGGCTCGTCTCGACACGTTGAACCTGATTCTGGACTCGGCTTCACCGGAAAATGCCCTCAAATCAACGGATTGAGCCAAACACTTTTTGACTAACTCGACTTTGATCTAAAAATCTAGCCGTCCGATGGTTCTAGTTTTCGAGTATGTTATTCCTCACACCAATCTCGTACCTTCCACCATTCGGATTTTTCAAGCGATGCTCCGATTGCCGACGACCGAGAGATAACGATTCGGCTCCTCTCATTTTTCGATTTCCTCTTGCGTTTTTCACTCTCGTCTTTCCTCTTTTACATTGGCTTCGTTTGAATGGTGACGGCAATGGGATTATGAGTTTTGAGTGGAAACAAGCATGAGTCTTTTAGGTGTTGTGTTTAGATGGTGTTAGCCGATAGGCTTTATTTGGAACCATGGTGGTGCTCGATGTGCCAGTAGTGAGGGCAGTGATCTCAATAATGGAAGCAACAATAGTGGGATAGCACTTTGGTAGAAGGCCGTGATGAACGGTGCTTAGTAGCACTGTTGCTTTGGCTTGAGCCATGGCCAAGAGGCCATTTCTTGCTTTCTTTTTCCCGCTTTTCAGCTAAACCCCCATCTTTCATTTGCCCCTCCCTCTGTTACTAACGTGATCACCCCTTTTGTTAACTTTTCTCCAAGTTTTTTTTCAGTGGCCAGTCCCCCCCCCCCCCCCTTTTTCATCTTTTAATTCATCCATTTATAGGTGCTTCACCAAAATAAAATCCCAGATATTGTGGGAATGTGGATTGAGATACTCGAGGGTGGTTGGTTTAGTTTGACTATGAGATCTTGAGAGATTTTCGTGAGAATGGAAATACAGGGGAATCGAATTTGACTGAGGGATATTTTGGGAAGATGTATTGGGTTCATATATATTTGGGCTTGCTTGGGTTTAATTTGATTTGGGCTAAGTGTTTGATTCGGTCAAAATTTGGTGCTTACATGGCGTATTTGAGAGAATGTCACATTTGAATTCTTTAACGATTTTAAAACTAATTAAACCGTTTTTATTCAAAGAGAATCTTTGATTTAATTTAAAATATTAATTGATTCTTAATATGTGCCATCGGTTGATGTGGTTGGAGAGGTAAGGCTTGATTATAAATTTATCAATCTTAATATTTCGACTACATCTGATTCGGCGAATGCTTGACACGTCAACTCGGTTTAAATCAAAATTTGGTCACCACTCACCATATGTATGCTATACACAATAAGAATAAAAATTTTATGGAGTGTTTGGTTCGCGAAAAAGATTATTACAAGGGGTAATAGTCTTTTCCGGAATGACATTTCTTTGTTTGGTTTCGGAGTATTCTCTCATTGGAATAATAATCTTTTCCCAACAGTGTCACTTTCCCCCTAAATTGTGAGAATGTCATTCTCATCAATTTTTTAGGTGTTTGTCAATTTCCACTCCCATTAGACTATATTGCCCCTAAGTTAATAAATTTTGTTCATATTGATCCTTTATTTGAATTTTTAATTAGATGGTTAATTATTTGTGGTGTAAATTAATTAAATTTTTTTGCTCAATATTAATTTAAATATTGAAATGATGTTAGACTTATTTAAATATTGTTTTAGTGTTTAACGTATTTTTATTAATATTATATTTATGATGCTTATAGATTATATGTTAGATTGCATATTGCATGAGAATTAATAAATTTGTAGTTGATGTTTTTACTTTTATTCCTTGATTTATAAGATGTTTATCATATTATAAAACATTTTAGTAGATTAAATTTATGATCTAAATTTTTTTTATCACTATTTTACAACTTTTAGATTTACTTTATTATTTATTTTACAATTTATCATGAAAAATAAGAAATTGAACATATTAAACGTTTACAATTGAAAATTCATAAAATTATTTTAACAGAGAGTAACGAAGAAATGCAAGTGTAAAAGTTTATTTAATTTTTTAATCTAATAACTATATTAATAATATGATAAATATATAGTTTTTGTAAATTTTAGAGTATAACAAAAATAGTTCTATAACTTTTTTATGTAGATATTTTTAACTTAGTATTGAAAGTTTAACATGTTAAAAAAATATAACATATGGATAATTTGGTAAATTTTATTTTTACGTAATCTTATATTTCTCCAACCAAACACAATAATCTTACATTCTTGCCAAATAAACCAAACAAGGTAATGTAATATTTCTAAAGTAATGTTACATTTCGGAACCTCATTCCCAAAAGTAATCTTACATTTCGTGAATTAAACGCATCCTTAGTGTAAAAGGAAATAAATGTGTATATACACATGCAATGCAATTGATAGAAGAGATTAATTAAATAAAAATATTCAAAATATAAAAGTATTTTTATATTAATATTTATATATTTTATAAAACTAAAAATTACGTTGGAAATATATATTGATTAAATAATCTAATTGGATCATTGGTTGAAACTAAATCTTTAGTACAAAGTCTGATTGGATCCAAACCCAAATTTGGCCCAATGGTTCACTAAAGCGGATCAACCCAATTCGATTTCAACCAAGTCAATAGTCAAATCTCCAACCAACCAAATCCATCCACATCACCAGTTCTCCAGATGTCAAATTATTATCGGCCCAGGTCATGTTACTCGAACGTGTCAACCGGCAAAGAAAACTTCCCTCCCTCCCTCTCAAAAAGCCCGATTCTAACTCTTCCATTAGAATTCCTTCAAAATATAAACCGTTAACTTTCCGATTAGATCTGAAAACAGTTTCCTCCACCGTGGCGCCGTCGGGGCCTCAAGCCCTCTCTCGCAGAAAACCACCTCCGCCGTCAAGTTCAGTTGCGAGCAGAGAAGATCGAAAAGAACATTCTGGAAAGAGTACGCCGGTAGATTATCCATTTTGGCAGCAGAATTGGTTCATCGGATTGTTATTCCTGATGGCGATTGGATTTTTAGGGTTTGGTCTCTTCTTCTTCCTCACTCTCGGTTTCGATCAAGACTCTCCTTCCTCCGCCTCCGCCGCCTCCTCTTCCTCTTCCTCTTCCTCCCAAAATGTCGAGGTTTTCAAAAATCGCTTTTCAATTATCTCTCATATTATTTATCATATATTTCTCTTTTAAAAAAAATATTGATCATGTTTCTTAAATTCATTAAATAAAATGAATGCGAGCAGATTACTTATGGGACGGTTCTAAAGCTAATGCACGAGAAAACCAAAATTAGGCTGCATTCACACGAGGTTCCGTACGGTTCTGGAAGTGGACAGCAATCCGTTACCGGTTTTCCTAATGTAGATGACTCCAACAGCTACTGGGTACTCTCTTGTCTCTCGATTACCAGCTGCTTTTTCTTTGATCTGATATTCTATTTTAGTTTCCGAAAGTTCTGATTTTTGTTTCAAATGTTTTGTGGTTTTCAAAATCTTTGTTGATTGTTAATCTAGTGAACCAATGAAAATTTCGATGCTAATAGTAAACATTTTTGTGTTTCTCAATCACGATTAACCATTTGCGTATATTATTTGTGTTTTTCATTTAGAATTCATATGACATGGTTCAAGAACATGAAATTCTTTGTTTCTGAATGTGTATGTTTATGCTGACCAATGCTATTGTTTTGTTTCTACATTTATTTTCATGATATAATTTGAGAAAGTTTAAATTCAAGTTTGGGTTTTTACTCCTTTGCTGTCAAAATCTCGGTTAATCCTGTTGAAGTATATTCATCATCATCCCATTAAATTTGAGATTATGCTTTGCAGATTGTTAGGCCTGAACCTGATACATCTGCTAAACAAGGAGATACCATTCCTGATGGAGCAATTATTAGGTTGCAACACATGAGGACTAGAAAATGGCTGCATAGCCATTTGTTTGCATCTCCAATATCAGGAAACCTAGAGGTTAGCATTTTTTACAGTTTCAACAGCCAATCTTAACTTGAACTTCTCAAACTTTGTCAAATTTTAAGCTAATGTTCATTGGTGTTGATAAACCGTGGTGCTCTTCTAAAATTGTTTAACAGATAAATAATAGCTTTCAAAGTAGATCCCGTGTTTTCAATCATACAAACTTACTGATAGTGACTTTATCGCGTGGTGTTGGGTGTAGGTTAGCTGCTTTGGAGGAGAGTCTGAATCGGATACTGGTGATTACTGGAGGTGAGACAAACTTTCCTTTTGTCAAATTTATGTTTATCTTCTTGGTTTTCTATTGTGCTGGTGTCTCATTATTGGACAATCCTCTTCAGGCTCGTTATTGAGGGAAACGGGAAGACATGGAAGCAAGATCAAAGGATCCGGCTTCAACATATCGACACCAGTGGTTACCTGCATAGTCATGACAAGAAATACTCCAGAATTGCTGGTGGACAGCAAGAGGTAAGAACGGAAATATATTTTAATATTAAGCATAAAATACACATGCCTTTTTAGTCTATCATAAGTATTTAAGTAATGTGTTTTTTTTTCCTTTTCTATCTACTAAATTTCAATCAAGGAATATACGTCTTTCATCATATTTTAGAGTAGTAATATTTTTGTACTTGCTAAGCTCATCATTTAGTGTGAAAGCTCACTTATTCTTCTATACTTTTCTAACATGGCTTTCTTTGTATGAACTGTTAATGGTAAAGACAATTGGCCAAAATGTATACTTCTGAATTTTATTTGCATTTGCTACTTGTTTGAATGTTAAACCATTTCAACACTTTGGTGTAGGTATGTGGTGTTCAAGAAAAGCGTGCCGGTAATGTATGGTTGGCCGCAGAAGGTGTGTATCTCCCCATTACCGAAAGCAAGTAGTCTACATATCACTACTTTGTAAAAGCAGGTGCTTGGGTTTTGAATATTTAGGTGGCTGGTGCCTGTTTATTTAGTACCTTGCCAAACAATTTTTCTTTGCTAATTACATTATAATGCATGCTTATGTTAGTTCAGACTATATGTATTAATGAGTTGGGGGTTTTTTCATAATAAATTAATTAAATTTCCTCTTTTTATATAAAAAAAACTTTACCAATATGAACAAGGAAAAGAAGATAAATATTGTGAGAAAAGCTGTGAGCTAGGGTCTGTTTTGCATATCATCCTGTCTCCTCTATTTCACTCTTGGGTGGTTAGCATGCAGGGCTGTAAATGAGACCTATAAATGAGACGGGACAGATGCTATCTACTTAAATTCGGCTTATTATTTTTAGGTCAAATTAACTTTTATGAAATTTGAAACATATATATGATACAATTATCGTTTATCTTTTCAATATAAAATTTGAAACATTCGATGACTAATTATTTTTAGGTCAAATTTTTTCGTTAGTACCCATATATCAAATTGGCTAATTTTAGTCACTATACTATCTGAATTGACAACAAACTTATTTTATATAGACAATATTATAATTTTTTTATTTTATTTTAGTCAGTATACTGTGACGATATTTATTTTGTCATTTTTTTATAAATTATAATTACGATACAATTTTTTATAAATTAAAATAATGACCAAACTTTTTATAAATTAGAATAACACAATTGTTTTTATACATAAAGGCGTATACTTTTACAAATTAGAATGAAGGCCTAAAATTTTTTAACCTACAATAAAGTTATAAAATTATACAATAATTACAATTTGATCCATCGCCTCTAAAATTCAAAAATCCAATCATATCTTGACTACAGATCTTAAGCCTCTTTGCTAGTCTTCAAATTTACCATCTATCCTAATCCATTACCTCTCAGCCAGTTTGCACCTTCAATTTATATGCTACATCCGCCCATAGGTAGCAGCACAATCTGAAACCGCGATACCCACAACTGTTATGTCCACAATAACGTATGTTATTAAGAGATTTCACAACCACAATACTTGCAGAGATTGAAATAGCAACTATAATGCCCGCACCCACAATAAAACCTAACATGATTGTAAATACGATCGCAACCGCAATTTAAATTTTTAATTTAGGGCCCATTTTTTGTATTCGCCCTTGATCACCAAAAACTCAGGACCGGCCCTGTCAGACACCACTGTCGATCACTATTTTCAAACTCTTAAACTATTTTCAAACTCTTAAATATTTTGTCCTTAATGTGATTGATTATGTTTACTTGTATAGATATTTTTCTATGTATAAGTATAGGCTGGCTTATCTATAGAGACATATACAGAGAAAGAATTTCATAATGAATCCATGCATTCATTATATAGCATAATTATAAGAGTAAATATTCTGTCCTTAATGAATCCATGCATTCATTATATACAAATAGAGAGAAGTATATATTTATTATATATAAATAATTTTGTGATTTAGGCATGGTCGTTTCGAATATTTTTGGGGCCTTGAGTGAAAATTCAAAAATAAATTCTTATAGAACGAAAGTACATTTCAATACTTTGAAGAATTAATTTAATATTTTATTAATAAATCATAAAAACATGATTAACCTTTGTCAAATATATTATTTGTATTGTTTTGTTAAAAAAAGTTGAAGGAATTAAATTGTAAGTAACTGAGTGTGATATGAAACTTGATTTCTACAATAAGTACAAAAAAATTGAATAATATTACGTCATTTATTTATTTTTTATCGTTAGATTGGAGAAGAGAAGTGACAAAGCTACTAAAGGGTTGGGAGGGGCAATTGCCCCCACCAAAAAAAACTCACATTTGTCCTCCTATATAATTTTTTTTTAAAATGGGTTATTTATGAATTTACCTCATACTTTCAAACATTTATGTTTTGCCCCAACCCTAATCACAGCTTCGTCCCTAGAGAAGAGTAGAGAGATAATTAAATTTTTTAAATTTTTTTTTTGAGATTTTGAAAAGAGAATTAAATATTTTGATAAATAATTTTTTTTATTTTGTTTTTGTTTAACCACCGGTATCCAATCCATTGATTGATTAATCTGGATCGTGTACTGTAGAGACCATTATGAGAGCGACCCTCCCGACCCAATTTGATCCATTCACAATGTTAAGATTCAAACCTCTTACATTGTTTAAGGGATATAGTGTCTCATCTCACTAGACTAATTGATTGTTGGTAATTATTTTTTATTGTTAGTTTAATTTATTTATTTAATAAATTTAAAATAAAATTTAAAAATAAAAACAATTATTTTTAAGGGCCTAGACTGATTAGGGGACTTGAGCGGTCGCTCATTGTGATCCCCCTATCAGCCGACTCTGAATTTAGGTAACGTCTCAAGTTGAAGTCACTTGAGATTTACGAGTTTTATATTATGCTAATGTTGTCGAGATATACACGATTTACTAGTTGAATAGTTTTTTCAACAAGTATACTGGATTGAATTCAAAGTGAAAAGGATTACAAAATGATCACACCTCAACCATTGAAAATTCAATGTGAAAAAGCTCTATCAATCAAGCATTCTTCCGCTGCGAGTTCTTGGCACATCGGCTAACTACCATAAAGGAATCAGAAAAATACCAAACCGTCGATCGTCTTGTGACTAGAAACGCTTGACAATTCTTGTTATCTGAACGCTAAATTGTCATAGTAGCGAACAATACTGTCACAAAGACAGACAAAACTACAAAAATGCAGACAAAATACTACCATACAAACAGACGAAAAAAGCCAGAAAAGCAGATGTTGAATGACCCTGGCAAAGCAAAACAAAAGAAAGACACAAAATTAAAAAAGAACAAACGACTCTTCATTAAAGGAAAAGAACCTTATTTATCTACAATCAATATACGTATTAAAACCCAGTCGACAGTATAAAGGTCGTCGATAAAAACGATTCTGGCGAAAAAGAATTCAAGAGAATTTCTTTTGAAAATAACTCCCACGGATAATATGAAAGTAGAGAAAAGTTAGTAAAAAGTCGATAAATGAATTTACTAGTTGAATAGTTAAATTACTTATTCTGTGATGGATGAAAATTATGAGTTTTGGTACAATTAATATATGAGTATTCAGTATGAGGATTTTCTCGTAACATGGTAGCAGAGCTAATAGTATTTAATTCAACAGGAATTGACACATTCATTATATATAAATTGAGAGAAGTATACATTCATCATGTATAAATAATTTGAGATATAATCACTTGAGATTAATAATATAAGACACGTAATTTATTAGTTTTGATACAATTTATTTCCTGATAATTCAATTATAAAATGGTTGCAAAGTTGATAGCATTTGATTCAACAAGAATCAATACACTCATTATATATAAATAACTTATTTTTTCTGCTTCTTAGCACGTATATGTCTGTCTTTTGGCACGTTTTCTATTTCTGTTCTCTTTTTTGTTTCTCTCTTATGGCGGATCATGTTGAAGAGGATTTGGCTGGGCTGTCGATAGAGGATGATGAAGATCTGGAAGTTCCATTGGAGGAGAGTGATCAACAGTTGAGCATCTCCTATGATCTGTGTCTGGTTGGTCGTTTTCTTACGCATAGTGTTGTCAATTTTCAGTCCATGCGAACGACTCTTGCAAATCTCTGGAGGCCGTTGGGTGGAATCACTATTTCTGATTTGGGAAATGATAGATTTCTTTTCCGGTTTTACCATAGTGTTGATTTGGATCGTATTCTTTCAGGAGGGCCTTGGTCGTTCAATACGCATCTATTGTTATTTTATCGGTTAAAAGAAGGTGAAGATCCACAACGCGTCCCGTTATTTGACGCTACGTTCTGGGTCTTAGCACATGATGTTCCGCGCGGGTATGTATCAGAGAAGGTAGCGAAGCAACTGGGAAATTTTATTGGCTCTTTTATTGATTATGACTCACAGGCAGTGGGGCTGGGTTACCGAGGGATTCTTCGTATCCGAGTTTGTTTTGATACTCGAAAACCTCTTAAACGGCAAAAGAAATTCTTGCTTAAGAATGGTTCCTCGCATTATGTTCGTTTTGAGTACGAGAAGCTCCCACTTTTCTGTTTCATATGCGGGAAGATGGGGCATGGTGAGAGCTTTTGCCCGGTTCGACTCACAATGCCCAAGGAGGATGTTGTTTTTGGTTGGGATCTTAGTTTGAAAGCGGCTCCACGGCGGTCGGCGGGGAATCTGTCGAGTCGATGGTTGCGTGAAGAGGGGAAACATTTTGGGCATGATTCTACAAATCTACATGCTAATTTTCAGGCTCAATCTTCGGTATTTCCCCCTGTTGGAGGTAAAGGTAAATCTGCAGCTGCTGAATTTTCGGCGGAATTAGGGTCTCGGGGTCTATCCATACCAGCTGGGCACAATCAACAAAACTTATCCAACCCCGTTTTTTCTGCTAGTTAACAGGAGGGTATTAACCACTTTGGGGATATTCATATGTCAGCTGTAGAGGAAAATGATCCTGACACGTTGGTAGAAGGTTCTAAGCGTCAACGCGTTAAAGCCTCTGGCTGGATGTTTCTGTTCATGATTCGTCTATCCCTTCTAATGTTCTATCGGCAGGCCCAGAGCAACGGGCCAGCCGGGCCCAATGAGGATCCTTAGCTGGAATGTCCGAGGCCTGGGGCAGTCTCGGACTGTTGGACGTCTCCGGAATGTGGTTCGGGACGTCAATCCAACTGTAATGTTTTTGATTGAAATAAAATTACAGTGCTCCAACATGGAAAGAGTTCGAAAGAGTTGTGGCTTTCAGTCAGGCATTGAGGTTAGTTCTATGGGTCGTAGTGGGGGCCTATCTCTAGCTTGGAAGTCGACTTGTAAAGTCACGCTTCGATCTTTTTCGGCACGTCATATAGACGTAATGATTGATGAGGATTTGGATGGCCTTTCATGGAGGCTAACCGGCTTTTATGGTGCACCAGAAGTAGAAAATAGAGCTGATTCATGGGAATTATTACGACAATTGGATGTTTTGCCTGAGGTCCCATGGATGGTTATAGGAGATTTTAATGAGCTGCTTCTTGCATCGGAAAAATCGGGGGGGTAGAGTCCGAAATGCCCAGCAAATGGAAAACTTTAGAGCAGCTTTGGAAGATTGCTCCCTTAAGGATGTTGGTTATCGTGGTTCTTGGTTTACTTGGGAGTGGGGTAGGCTTGAATCGAATAACATCCGAGAGCGATTGGACAGAGGAGTTGCAAATGATCCATGGTGGTTACTCTTTCCACAGTTTGATCTTGAACATCTTCCACACTCCTTTTCGGACCATTGTCCGTTGTTGCTTAATACGAATGTGGTTAATAATTCTGGACAAAAAATTCATCATTTCCGTTTTGAGGCTGCGTGGTTGATAGAAGATACTTGTGAATCAGAGGTTGCCCGACTTTGGAGTGAATCCGTTGGCCCAGTCCCGACCCGTCTTAAATATGTTAGTGGTGGGCTTGATTCATGGTTCAAAAGGCTAAGGGCTGAAAAGAAAGTTTCAACAAAGAGTCTCAAGAAAAGGTTATGTGAATTAAATGATTTGCAACCCACAGAAGCTACACTTGGTGAAATTTTGGAAACAAAGCTAGCTTTGAACTTGGAAGCAGATAGAGAGGAGCTTTATTGGGAGCAAAGGGCTAGAGCAAACTGGCTTAAAAACGGTGATCGGAATACTCGGTTTTTCCATAGTGTTGCGTCTTAACGAAAACGTCGTAATCGTATTAGAAAGTTACGTGGGGAGGAGGATTTAATCACTGAGGATATAAATGATTTTTTCCCTATTGCTCTTAACTATTTCCAAACGATTTTCTCCTCTATTGGTCTTGAGGATCCGTTGGATATCCTTGAAGGGGTTGTTCCGTGTATTACTGATGATATGAATGCAGCTCTGCTTGCTGATTTTACTATTGAGGATGTCCTTGGTGCTATCCGCTCAATGGGCCCTTTAAAAGCATCTGGGGAGGATGGGCTTGGGGCTGTGTTTTATCAGAGGTTTTGGCATATTGTAGGAAGGGAAGTGTCTGCCTACTGCATTGAGGTTCTTCGCGGGGTACATGATATTTCAGATATCAATGCCACTCATATCGTTCTCATCCCCAAGGTTGATGACCCAGTAAGTATGTCTCAATATCGCCCTATCAGCTTATGTAATGTACTTTATAAGGTTATTGCGAAGATGCTGGCTAATCGGCTCCAACATGCTTTGCCGGTTTGCATCGACGAGGCACAATGTGCTTTCCTTCCGGGACGTTTAATCTCGGATAACATTGTTGCAGCTTACGAGATTCTACATTCTTTTAAGCATAAGAGGATGGGGAAAAAAGGGTCGTTTGCTCTCAAATTAGATATGAGTAAAGCATACGACATGGTGGAATGGTCGTTTATAGAGGCTATGATGAATAAGTTTGGATTCGCTTCTGAATGGATTTCTCTACTGGCTCGTTGCTATCGTACAGTAAGATATTCGATTGTTATTAATGGGCTGACAAGAGATAGTTTCTCTCCCACCAGGGGACTCCGACAGGGGGACCCTCTTAGCCCGTATTTGTTCCTCATATGTAGTGAGGGCCTCTCAGCGTTGTTACGCAAGGCTATCTCCCAGGATCTCCTTCAAGGTACTAGAATTGTAAGGGGAGCTCCTCTAGTTTCGCATTTGCTATTTGCTGATGATAGCATTATATTCGGGGATGCTACTGCTATGGGAGCTGTTCACTTGAAGACTTTGTTGGAGAAATATTCTCGTTGCTCGGTTCAGTGCATTAATTTTTCCAAGTCTAGTGTCTTCTTGAGTACTAATGTGATTCCAGAAAATAGGGAAGATGTTTGCCGTATCCTATCTGTTGTTCATCAGAATTGCCCAGACAAGTATCTTGGGTTGCCTTCTATGGTTGGGAGGAATAAACGACAGTCCCTACTTTTTCTTTCTGATAAATGCTCAAAGAGCCTTCTGGCTTGGTCTCCTAGGCTTTTATCTATGAGAGGGAAGGAAGTGTATATCAAGTCAGTCCTACAGGCTTTACCACTCTATGCAATGTCCGTTTTCCTTCTGCCTAAAACTCTTTGTAAGGAGCTTGAGAGTAAATTTGCCAGATACTGGTGGCAGAAGTCCAGTGAAAAACGGGGTATTCACTGGTGTTCTTGGGATTCTCTTTGTCTCCCAAAGGAAGTAGGTGGTATGGGCTTTAGGGATATGGGCAAGTTCAACGTTGCTTTGCTAGCAAAGCAAGGGTGGCGGATTATATCTAACCCTACATCCTTGGTGTCCAGATTACTAAAGGCCCGTTATTTCCCTACAGTGGATTTTATGCGTTCCAGCTTGGGCCATAACCCGTCCTATATATGGCGGAGTATTTGGGCCTCGAAACGAACTCTGGAGCTGGGTTTATACTGGAAGATCGATGTGGGCCGATCGATCTCGATATGGAATGACTTTTGGCTCCCTGTCATTCCTTCTCGCTTAGTTTTGTCTCCACAAGTGCCTGATCTTTTTGTTGTGGCTGACTTAATCGATGATGAACGCCGTCAGTGGAAGTCTAATTTAATACGGGAGGTTTTTTCAGATGAGGAAGCTACTCTCATTCTCTCTATCAGACTATCGACGGTAGGAAAGAGGGATATTTGTATCTGGGGGGCTGAACCTACAGGTATATTTACAGTCAAAAGTGCTTATCGACTACTTCTACAGATTCCAATGCAAAGCCCTTTATTTCGAAAGCTCTATACTACTCTTTGGAGTTTAAATTGTCCATCGAAGATAAAGGTTATGTTATGGAGATTTCTTATGAATTATGTCCCTACAATGCATAACTTGTTTATTAAACGAGTTTCTAATTCTAAATCATGCCCAAGATGTAATGCATCAACAGAGGATGTATGTCATGTTTTACGACAGTGCCATTTTGCTCAACAGGTGTGGTTCGCATTAAACTATCAGTGGCCTTCGCATTCAGATTATTTAGATTTCCCTAACTGGTTAAGTTGGGTTTTTCAAAATATAAATCAGAGTAAACACGCAGAGTTTGCTATATCTATTTGGTGTCTCTGGTTTACAAGGAACAAGCTGATATATGAAGGTGTGAAACAGGATTGTTTTACTGTGGTCTCATTTGTGCGTGGGTATTGTACGGAGCTTCAATCACTGTCTTCCTCCTTACGACATCCACAGACTAGGGCTGACGTCACATGGTCACCGCCAATCAAACCGTCTGTGAAGCTGAATTTTGACGCCGAGTTTTGTGGTACCGGAAAAAAAGTCTTGGTCAGGGCATGTCATCAGAAATGAACAAGGGGAGATCCTAGGAGCTTCTTACCGGAGAAATGAAGGAATCTCAAGTGTTTTTGAAGCTGAAGCTCTTGCATGTGTCCAGGGGCTCCGATTTGCAGCTGATTTGGGTTTTACGGACATCGTTGTCGAAGGTGATTGCCGTTCGGTCATCCAAAAGTTGTGCGATACGGCAGATGATTTCTCGACCATCCGACCTTTGATTGTAGATGCTAAACGGCTAGCTCTTCTCTTCCACAGCTGCCGATTTGCTTTTGTTGGCCGGAATGGGAACCGGGTAGCGCATGCAATGGCAGCACTGGGCCGGAGAGATCAGGTGGACAGATTCTGGGTTGAGGACGCACCGTCTTCGGCGTTGATAGCGGGGGACGAGGATCGCCGTCTGTTGGAACCTCCGTGAAGCGATTGCGACGTTTGGAGTCTGGGGCCGGGCAAGGCTCTTTGGTTTTGGGGAAAATATCTAGATTGTTCCCCGCGCATATACACCTGTTCTTGGCTTATACACACCTGTTTTTCTATTTCTTCGCCAAGTGGGTTGGGCCACTGCGTTTTGTTTTTAGTAGGCTTTTATTTTCTGTTCACTTTTATTTTCGTTTTTATTTGGGCTTTGTTATCTGTTTTATATGAAATAAAAGTTGGTGGTACCGTTTACTTTCAAAAAAAAATTATATATAAATAACTTCTTAAGTTGTAGTCACTTCATAAGAGTTCACTAACATTATTTGTATGACAAAATTTATTAAAAATGAAAGTATATTTCTCATTTTATTTAAGGTTGAAATATTTAATGCACACGCAATGAATTTTTTTTCACAAGGCTTTAAAACCTAAAATTTAAATATTTAACCTAAATCGCTAAATCATAAACCCTAACCAAATCTTAAATTCTAACTATAAACCATACATTCAAAACACTAAAGCTTTGCTTGGTATGAAGGATGAAAATGTGGAAGGCTGAAAAATCTGTTAATCAAATGATTGAGATTTAAAGTAAGAAAGTGGTTATGAATCTCCACCATTTGATTAACAATTTTTTCATCATTCTTCATTTTCATCCTTCATATCAAGCAAAGCCTTAGAGACATAAACATTTAGACATTGGAAGGGAAATCTCCACCATTTGATTAAGAAATTTTTCATCCTTCTTCATTTTCATCCTTCATACCAAGCAAAGCCTTAGGGACAGAAATATTTAGACATTGGGAGGGGCTCCTGCCTCCCCACGCAATAATTTCTTTTTACGTTTGAAATATATATATACTATACTATATTATACTACAATACACTACACTACACTACATTATACCTTTAAATGACATAACTTTGAATTGAGCTAAGACTACTTAAAGCAAATCGACTCATTTAGGCTTTGTTTAGTATGAATGATGGAAATGTGAAAGGATAGAAAATTTGTTAATCAAATGGTGGAGATTTATAATCAAATGGTTAAAATTTAAAGTAAGAAGGCAATTATGAATCTCCACCATTTAATTAACAAATTTTCCATCTTTTTTCATTTCCATCCTTCATACCAAGCAAAGCTTTAAACCTAAACTAAATCTTTAACCCCTAAAATAAAACTGCCAATATAAATTAAAGTGTACAATCAGTGACAAAACAGATGGAAATCGTTGGTCCCTTTATCATGTCCCCTTATATGCCCCCACTTTAAAATAATGGGTTTAGGGCTTAAGGTTAGTGATTGTAGCTAGGGTTTAGGGAATTAATGGTATGAAGTATTTTTTAGGGTGCATGGTTTATGATTTAGGATGTGAAAATTATGATTAAGGTTTAGAATTTAATTTTTAAGTGATTTTTAGTGCGGGGGCATGATTAGAGGCAGAAGATTTTTACCCGTGACAGAACACCATCTAATTTTCTTTTATTTAATATTTAATTATTACTCCTCAAATGAAAAGACCATAATACCCAAATAAATTTGTTGCCCTTAATTACAATAAAAATAAACTAAAGCATACTTTTATAATTTTAGCTAAAATGTCATTTACAGCCTGTAAAAATTGGCGGTTCATGTTTTTTTTTTTTTGCACTGCAACGGTGATCTTTTTCGCTACTTTCCTCCCCCACACCCCGGTTCCGGGTCTGATTCAACTTTAACATACTTGAAGGGAGTTCAGATCCCTTAATTCTCGGTAATTTGCCTTTGCCTACATTGTGCATTTTTTTAACGTTTTGACATTCCAGTTCTTTGATTCTAGTGCCGAGTAATGCTGGGAATGAGATTTTGATTTTAACTTCCACAAGGTTTGTAGGTGGGAATTGTTTGTTTTTTTCATGCAATTTTGTGTGTATATCAAGAATTTTTCACTTAAATATGCTTTGCCTATGTTTTTGGATACATTGTTTACTTGTCAGCTTGGTAGTTCATTTTTTAGGGTTGATAATTAGGTCATTTCTTATTTGTTTTGTTCGTTAAAGTATGCATATATCATATATATAAGTGTATGCCTTTCTGTCGTGTGCTTGGACCGAAATTCGATTCAAAGTTATTGATCAGTTTAAGGAATATGTATAAAAACCTTTAGTTTATAGTTGTTTGACAGTGGATTTGTCTATTGCATTAAGTTTCAACGCCTAGGGTAATTTTTAACCTCAATCCTTTCATTTTCTTCCCCCTTTTATAGATTATGTACAGTGTGGTGACTTTATATTTTTGATAAAATTTTCAAGATTTAGGAATCTGAGTTAATCAGTGTTGTTGCATGTTTCCATGAGGCATATTTTCCTTCTTTCTCCTGTCCATTTAATTGTTGTTATGAGTTTATTTACTGTTCCATTATCCAATCAGGTCTTTAGGGGTCTTCTTGTCAGTTTTGGATTAAACTACATGCCGGTTTATTGACTCAAAAGTTTTCTCGTCGTGATCTGAGTGATTTTTCTTCTTTACTATTTCCTTCGTCTTCCTGTCCTGCAGTAGGTTATTTTATCATACAGTGTTTCCTGTGCTAGGTATAGGTGGTGGCTGTGCTAATTGCTTATGCAATCATGATCCATTGAGAGATAATACACTTACGAAGTATGGTCCCTGCAATTTTGTATTGCGTGTATACCTATTTTATGCATGGGATGCATTTAATTAAACAAACAATGAGACAAGGAACATGAACGACCATTTATTTTAATTTGTAGTTTGCTTTTTTCTTTTATATGTGGGTTGGCAGGGAGCAATTATTCCTTTTTATCAATTTCATCTTACGCACGTGTTTCACATTTTAAATGAAAGATTGTGCGTGGTCTTTTTTTTTGTTTTTCTCTAGCTGGACGTTTTCCATATATGGAAGGTACTTAGGTCGGGGAAGAAAAGTTATATATAGAAGTAGATATACAGTACCAATAAGCTGCTCAAATCCATGTTGGTTGAGTTTATTGATAAAATTGTGTTTCTTCGTAATTCCTCCCCACTTTGATAAATATTTTTACACTTTTGAGCCCTATGGATTATTTTCTATTTTGAAATAAGTTTCTTGTGTCAAGTATGTTAGAATGTCATTTCCTGTGCAACTGTAGGGATGGAAGTAGCCAATAGGAGTGAATGAATGTCTCTCACTATGTTGCTCCGACTCTTTATTTTTCTTGAAGTAACCATGTCCGACACATTTCAGGACATGAATATGGGGATATGACTCTCCAGTTACATGGAAAGCCATAGAAAAAAGTGAACACATTCTTCATGAATATACCCATTTTCGACACTTAGAACCGAGTCTGATTAAGATAGTTCTCTCAATGCATTGAAGAAGGTAATCAAGTTGGATGTATTAGTTGCTTAACGCCGTATGGATATTGCCACCTCTACGGTGCACACATATTATAATATGAGGACTTGTTTAGCCTTTTCTTGGCATTTCATAGATATATCTAAAAACCCACTTCTTTGCATCAACATGATGTCAGATTATCAGTAATTTTTGGCACAAACAGAAGAGTACTTTCAATCTGACAGAGGCCAGTGAACTTTGATTTTTTGCTGAAAACCATTTTGTAAAAGATTTGAGTATCAAACTCCAATTATATGTCAGTGATATATATTTTTTTTTCAATTTTGACATATCTTCAATATAAAAATTACAATTTTATTATTTCATTTATTTTAACTTTCTTTCTGGTCTTTCTTATAAGTAGTCTCTTTAAAGTTCATTCCCAATGAATGAAACTATGTTAAATGTGACTTGAATGACAAAGATCTTGAAGACCATGCAGTTTCCTTGATAGTTTGAAACTTATTCTCCATTTCTTCTTTGTCTTTAATTACTAAGGTGTCCACTACCTGCTACCACAAGCTGATAATTATTACGAAAATGTGATTCTGATCATTAAAATCATCTGAGATTAATAAGTATTTATAAGCTGAAGAGAGAAAGGATCTTCCAGTGACAGCAAGGCTTTAGTTGGCCTTGCGTTATGATCGGAAGTTGTGCAAACTCTATGTAATGATTAAAGAAAGTGAACCTGGTTATGCAATGAATGCAAATTCATTGCAATCAGAATCTTTGATCACGATTTTGCCTTTTCTGTTTGGCACTAGACTTTTATGCTATATCTATTCCTATTTCTTATCTATTTTAATAAGTTCTATTTTTATTTGTTATTAGACCTAGATTTGCTTTGGTTACCTTTATAAGTGGGTGCTAACTTTGGTATTGCAAGGTAAATATAGTTGTTTAGAAATGCTTTGATTAATTGATATTATAATGTCTCAAACTCTCAATAATACAAAGGGGAGAAAAGGCTACAATTCTTCTATCTCTTGACTCTTCTGCAATTTTTGAATAAGCCTTATGTTTTAGAATTGCACTGAGTTGATGTTTTCTTATGAATTTTAGTAATTCCTGTTTTTATTGTTTAATTCATTCAACAGCAGTGCACAGGTAATGCAAGTGAACGGTAGTTTTGGTACTTTAAATTCTTCAATTTACGTAGATTTTGTCTTTCTTGCAGAAGATGAGTAGCTTGGTTGAGAGGCTCTGGGTTAGATCAGAACGAAAGCCAATATACAATTTGGATGAATCAGATGATGGTTCAGATTTTGTGTCTGGAAGATCTCGTAATGCTGAGGAGAAGTTAGAAAAGATAGTCAAGGATGATGCAGTCAACCTCTTTTTGCTTGTGATATTTGTTTTTATGTTTCCAGTAAAAGAATTACCTCTAATTAGGATGGTTTTTCTTCCTGTCTGTATTGTATCAGATTTAATTTTCATAGTCTATGTTGTTGTGGAAATTCATACATTTTTTGTGTTGTGAAAAGTGCTTATGCCTTGCAAAAAACAATGTTGGCATTCTGATACTCTCTTTAGTTCATGTTTTTCTTCGTCCAAATTTATAGATATGGAACATTCAAATGGTTCTTGGTAATTTGTTTTTCTTCGTCCATTTTAATGATTAAAATCACAGAAAGAAAACTCATGTCAAGCCTATGGAGAAACCGAGAATCTTTTGAGTTGTGCAACATGTACTTATGCATACCATCCAAAGTGCTTACTTCCTCCATTGAAAGCTCCTCTTCAAGCAGGGACGGAGGTATATAAGGGATGGGAGGGGTTGTTGCCCCTCCCAAAATTTTTGGTATAATTGCATTTTAGGTCTTTTTAGTTTAAATATTAATTGAGGCATTTGCCCCTCCCAATTTTTAGATTCAAAGGCTTAATAGACTCTTGCCCCTCCCAACATTTGGTCCTAGCTCCGTCGCTATCTTCAAGACAACTGGAGATGCCCTGAATGCGTATGTTTAAATAGTGCTTGTTGATATTGTTACTACCTCTAGACATTGTATTTTTGTGAACCTTTCACAGCAGCATAGACTTACCTTTTTTCTCTTGCAGGTTAGCCTCTGAATGACATTGACAAGTTTTTGGATTGCGAAATGCGCCCTACTGTGTCTGATGATAATGATGCTTCCAACACGGGTTCAAAGCAAAGATTTGTGAAACAATATCTTGTAAAGTGGAAGGGTTATCTTATTTGCATTGCACTTGGCAATTTTTAGATTAATTATGTTTATAATATTGCTTTTAGCAAACATTGACTATATATCTACTTGGTGATGTTAGGGTACCTGAGAAGGAGTTTCTAAAAGCTTTCAAGTTCAATCCTCGTTTAAGGACTAAGGTGAACAACTTCCATCGACAAACGGCATCAAAGAATAGCTCCGAAGATGACTTTGTTGCCGTTAGATCTGAGTGGACTACAGTTGATCGAATTCTTGCTTGCAGTTTCACTTATCTAATAACTATATCATACTTATACATGCATACATATGTTAATCAATTATATTGTAGTTCTTTGTCCTTGATTTTGATAATCTGATTTAAATAATCATTCTCATGTACATTATCATCTGAATTCTGGATATTTATTTACTTTACTGCCTGTGAATCTGGCTTGGAGTTTTTGTGTTCTGTTTTAAGCTTGATTTTTGGTTCAGTAGCTAATGTATGTCTGTTATGGGTACTGACTTCTTTAGGGGTGATGAGGATGAGAAAGAATACCTTGTCAAGTATAAAGAACTTCCTTATGATGAATGTTATTGGGAGTTCGAATCAGATATATCTGCATTTCAACCTTCAAGGTATTGTCGAGTCCAAGAAAAAATAAAAGAATTTCAGCAATATGAACATAGTCTCAAGTTTCTTTCTGGAGGTACATTCTCTTTCTTTTTCCTGAAATCTCGCACGTGTCTGAGTATGTTCACACATAGTCGGTCATTGTTAATTGCTGAAATCATTTTAATGGAATTTAGGCACATTGCACCCTTACCAGCTTGAAGGGTTGAACTTCTTGCGTTTTCTTGGTCCAAACAAACACATGTGATTCTTGCTGATGAAATGGGCCTTGGTAAGTCCTGTTTGAAGGCAGGTTGCTTTTTGAATGAATTTAAGTAGCTTATATCTTATATAATAGGTTGCAAATGCTTTGTCTTGTTTGCTTGCAGGTAAAACGATCCAGAGTATTGCTTTTTTAGCATCTCTTTTTGAAGAGAAAATTGCTCCTCATTTGGTAGTAGCACCACTTTCAACATTACAGAACTGGGAACGGGAGTTTGCAACATGGGCTCCCCAAATGAATGTTGTATGTACATGAAAAATATAAAATTACCAGTTATGATTATATAGATTCCCTACATATGCTATTTTAATCAGGAATACTATGATGCAGGTTATGTATGTAGGCTCTGCCCAAGCTCGCGCAGTAATAAGGGAGTACGAATTTTATCATCCTAAAAAAAGTCATAAAAAATCAAAAAAAGAAATCTGGCCAAATTGTTAGTGAAAGCAAGCAAGATAGGATAAAATTTGATGTTCTTTTAACATCATATGAGATGATTAACTTGGACACAGCATCGTTGAAGCCAATAAAATGGGAGTGCATGGTATATCTTGTTTCTCTTTGAGTCTGTTTTGGTAGTTTTTAATGTGAGTTTTTGCTCATACATGATTCATTGTGTAGATTGTTGATGAAGGACATCGGCTCAAGAATAAGGATTCAAAGTTGTTTCTTTCATTGAAGCAGTATACCAGTTACCACCGCACTCTTTTGACTGGAACTCCTTTTCAGGTTTGTTCTTTGCTTTTGGTATTACATTAGAGATCATGAAAGTATTCACAAACAGCGTTAAAATTTGTTCAATGAGTTATGAACATGCCTTCCAGCAGCGGCACAATTATTTGCATGTTATTCCTGTAAGATTACGCATAGTATAATTAATATAGGAGTTAAACTCTAATTAATATAGGAGTTAAATTCTATTAGAATTGTTATATATATCTAGTATCTAAAAGATAGAGTAGAAGTCTAACCTTAGTAGGACTCCTAATTAATGTTAAAGTCCTAGTCTATATAAGTTGTAAACTTCTCTTGTAATCTCATAATTTTTTTTTACTTCAATTCAATAAACAGAAAAGGTTCTGTTTATCTTCATGGTATCAGCCTAATTCGATCCTATCGAATTTTTTTTTTCTTCCCGATGGTCAATAGTTCCAGTTCGAGTGGACTGCAATCTCCATCCTCGTCGTCTGCTACTTCAATGGCAGATTTTTTGGAACCATCTGGTTCGTCTACCATGTGCCATAGGTTTACAGGCACAAACTACATTCCATGGTCTCAGTCTGTTAAACTCTTTCTTATCGGGCGAGGCAGCCTAGGGTATGTCAATGGGAAGAACTCCAAACCTGCTGCTACTGATGCTGGTTTAGAAAAGTGGATCCAGGAGGATGGTCGAGTCATGTCATGGTTAATAAACACCATGGCTCCTGAGGTTGGTTCACAATTTCTCCTATACGAGACTGCCAAGGACATTTGGGATGCTGTCCGAGACACTTACTCCAGCACAAATAATAACTCGGAGTTATTTGGGATTGAGAGCACTGCATCTGCCTTAAAACAAGATGGTATGAATGTTACTCAATATTATACTACTCTAACTAACTTATGGCAACAAATCGATATGTATGAAGCACATGAATGGGAGACTCCTACAGATGCTGGAATCTTCAGGAAAATTACTGAGCAGAGGAGAATTTTTCAGTTTTTGAATGGTTTGCATAGAGATTTTGATCCTATCAAATCTCGCATCCTAAGCCTCACTCCACTTCCTACACTTCGAGAGGTGTTCTCAGAAATTAGAAGGGAAGAAAGCCGACGCATGTATATGATCCCTGAAGCTGCTGCGCCTGTCAGTTCTGCTCTTGTTACACAATCCTCTTCCTCTCCTAAGATTAAAAAAGGGCGAGTAACTTGTAATTACTGCAAAAAGCAAGGCCATTCAAAGGAGAATTGCTGGAAATTGCATGGGAAACCCAGTGACTGGAAACCAACCAATCCTAAGACTTCGCCAGGTTCCTCCTCAGCTGAGAGTTCGAGACCTGCATCTGGTGGTTTTAATAAGCAACAGATGGTTCAGTTACAACAAATGTTTAGTAAGTTTACTGGCAATTGTGAAGGTAATTTGGCCAGTATAGAATCTGAAGGTATGAAGGAAAATTCTCACTCTACTGCTTTTCTTTCTACTTCAAATAAATCAACTTGGATTGTAGATTCTGGTGCTTCTGATCACATGACTGGTAACAGGGATTTGTTCCTTGATTTTCATCAATTATCTTCTCAGAACTCTATTAAGATAGCTGATGGTTCTTATTACACAATTCAAGGAAAGGGTTCAGTTGTTCTTACTCAGAACCTAATTGTTAAGGATGTGTTATTTGTGCCTAACCTGAAGTGTAACTTGCTATCTGTCAGTAAATTGTCCAAGGATTTCAATTGTACTTTGGAATTTACAGATTCTAATTGTATCTTGCAGGCACTGGACATGAAGAAGAGGATTGGCAGTGCTAGATTGCAGAATGGCTTATATGTCTTCTCCAGTACCATATTTCCTACACCTTTATCTTCTGCAGCTTGTTTTACTTCTTTAGGACAAGATGATGTTATGCTATGGCATTTTAGATTAGGCCACCCCAGTTTCTTTTATCTTTCTAAACTGTTTCCTCAATTATTTATTAATAAAAAACATTCTTCTTTCAAATGTCATATTTGTCCTCTTGCAAAACAAACTAGGCAGTCTTATTTACCTTCCACTTACAAACCCTCACATCCTTTTTCTCTTATACACAGTGATGTTTGGGGTCCTTCTCGTGTGAAGAATATCAATGGGAGTAGTTGGTTTGTGACTTTTATTGATGACCATAGTAGATTTACCTGGACATATTTATTAAAAGAAAAGTCTGAAGTTGCTAGTGTCTTTAAGCAATTTTATTGTATGGTTGAAACTCAATTTCAAGGTAAAATTCAAATCTTCAAATCTGATAATGGGGGAGAATTTTTCACCAAGTCCTTAGGAGATTTCTTTCAAACAAAGGGCATTGTTCATATCAGTTCTTGTGTCAATACTCCCCAACAGAATGGGATAGCAGAAAGAAAAAATCGACATCTTTTAGAAGTCACTAGAGCCCTAATGTTTTCCCACAATGTCCCTAAGTATTTATGGGGTGAAGCATTATTAACCTCTACCTATCTTGTTAACCGAATGCCTAGTCGAGTATTAGCCTTTCAAACACCTAGGGATGTTTTTCTTTCATACTTTCCTTTGTTTAAACCAATGACTTCCAATCTTCCTTTGCGTGTCTTTGGTTGCACTGTTTTTGTTCAGAACTTGAGTCCCACTAAATCGAAACTTGATCCCAAGTCTGTCAAATGTGTGTTAGTTGGATATTCTTCACTAAAGAAGGGCTACAAATGTTACCATCCCCCCTCTCGGAAATTTTTTGTTACCATGGATCTAACCTTTTTTGAACAGGAACCCTATTTTTCCAAGACTGAAATTCAGGGGGAGACTCTTGGTGATGATTTTCAGTCCATTCCTAAACAGGTTTCTGTTATTTCTCCTTCTCATTATACTCCTTCACTAGAACCTCAAACACCTTCCCAAAACCAGCATACTTCACCTAATTCTTCATCAAATACACATCATTCTCCTATTACTTCTCCTGCATCTAAACACTTATCTAGATCTCCTTCCGAGCCTCCTAAACAAATGCAGGTTTATTTTCAAAAAAGGAAAACCATTCCTGAAGCTGTTTTGCAATCTGGCACTCGTCAAGAATTGGATTTCAGTCCAGCTGCTTGTGAAGAAAGTGAAGGTAATGAATCTGTTAATATTCCCTCTCATCTTCTCGAGTATGATTATGTACCTATTGCTAAAAGGAAAGGGGTAAGACAGTGTACTAAGTACCCTATCCAGAGATATGCTGCTTATGGGAATTTAATGCCATCTTTCAAAGCCTTTACAACATGTTTAGATGAAGAACAGATTCCAAAAAGTTATGAAGAAGCAGTGCAGAATCCTAAGTGGAAAAAGGCTATCGAAGAGGAAGTTGAGGCACTTCAGAAGAATGGAACATGGACAATTACTGATCTTCCCCAAGGTAAAAAACCCGTTGGATGTAAATGGGTATTTGCTATTAAATATAACTCTGATGGCAGCATACAAAGACACAAGGCGAGATTGGTTGCCAAAGGGTTTACTCAAACCTATGGGATCGATTTTAAAGAAACCTTTGCTCCTGTTGCTAAGTTGAATTCAGTTCGGATTCTTCTAAGTTTGGCAGTGAATTGCGACTGGAAATTACATCAGTTGGATATCAAGAATGCATTCCTGAATGGCAATCTTGAAGAAGAAGTTTATATGCAAATTCCCCCTGGAGTAAAAGGTGCTGAACAGTTTCAAAAGGTATGTAAGCTTGTTAAATCACTCTATGGACTCAAACAATCCCCTAGAGCATGGTTTGAAAGGTTTACCAAAGTCATAATGAAGAATGACTTCAAACAGTCCTCGGCAGATCATACCTTGTTCACTAAGGTAACTTCGTCCAATAAAAAGGTGATCTTAATTGTTTATGTGGATGACATAATAGTGACAGGAGATGATGAAGAAGAAGTGGAAAAGCTAAAGAGTCTGTTGAGCAGGGAATTCGAAATTAAAGACCTAGGAAAACTGAGATATTTCTTAGGCATGGAGGTAGCAAGGACCAACAAGGGGTTGATAATTAATCAACGAAAGTATGTTCTAGATCTTCTTAAAGAATCTGGCCTACTGGGTTGCAAACCAGCAGATACACCGATGGATGCAGGGTTAAAGTTCGATAAGTCAAAACCTGGTCCCGAGGCTGACAAAGGAATTTACCAAAGGATGGTGGGTAAATTGATCTATCTATCACTCACAAGACCAGACATTGCATTCCCTGTCAATGTTATCAGTCAACATATGACAGATCCGAGGCAAGAGCACATGGAAGCAGCTAAGAGGATTCTGAGATATCTTAAAGGTACACCAGGACACGGCTTATTTTTCAAAAAGAGTCATGACAGAACAGTTAAGATCTTTACAGATGCAAGCTGGGCAGGAGAACTCACTGATAGGAGGTCAACCAGTGGGTATTGCTCCTTCGTTTGGGGTAACTTGGTAACTTGGAAAAGCAAGAAGCAGACAGTGGTCTCTAGAAGCAGTGCCGAGGCAGAATTCAGATCTTTAGCCTTGGGAATATGTGAGGGAATTTGGCTAGTAAAATTACTCACAGAATTGGGTATGACAAAAAATGAAAATTTTGAAGTATTTTGTGATAACCAGTCAACTATTCAAATTGCCAAAAATCCTGTTCAACACGACAGGACTAAGCACATCGAGATTGACAGGCACTTCATTGCAGAAAAACTAGCTAAAGGAACAACTTCACTGAACTACATACCAACAGAAGAACAAGTGGCAGACATTCTCACAAAACCTCTGCCAAAAGCCCTTTTCGACAAATTCTTATCCAAACTGGGATTATACAATGTATACTCTCCAGTTTGAGGGGGAGTGTAAGATTACGCATAGTATAATTAATATAGGAGTTAAACTCTAATTAATATAGGAGTTAAATTCTATTAGAATTGTTATATATATCTAGTATCTAAAAGATAGAGTAGAAGTCTAACCTTAGTAGGACTCCTAATTAATGTTAAAGTCCTAGTCTATATAAGTTGTAAACTTCTCTTGTAATCTCATAATTTTTTTTACTTCAATTCAATAAACAGAAAAGGTTCTGTTTATCTTCAATTCCTTTCATACCATGTTTTGCTATTGAACTCTTTTATGAGAAAATTTCCGAATTTAAAATTTTGATGTTAACAAATAAACTCAGGCTGCATTATTTCTCTTTTGTAAGTAAGAGCTGTTGCTAACCATTGTACTTAAAATCTGCCTGCAGTGCCTTGTATTTATTTCTCTAAATAAAGTGAAAGAAAGCTTGTTTATGAATAAAAGGTTCATATTAAGCAGTTCCTTGAATGACTTTGTTCTGTTTATATTATCCTTATATGTTGGAAGGTGTTGAACCAGTTATCGAAGATGCAAACGAAGCTCACAAGTAAACTTATATGCGTTCTTTTTTTTTTGCTAAAATTTATATGTATCATCATAATTTTTGTCATTTCTCTTCATCTTCATCTCCTACTGAAACTATTCTTCTGTACTTTGTACTGATCCAGTAAATGCCTCTATCTTCTGCTTCTACCTTTTCTTTATGGCTTTACAAACTGGTCCTTGAATCTTCTGGGAAATTGCCACTGTTGGACAAGATGATGATAAAGCTTAAAGAGCAGGGACATAGAGTTCGTATATATTCACAATGAAGAGGCTTCAGTGGATGATGAAGAGGAAGATGGATTTTTTGTTTTATTTTTCCCTTTGATAGATTACTTGATCGTGAACAAGTTGGCAATAAAGAGGCTTCAGTGGATGATGAAGAGGAAGATGGATTTTTGAAGGCATTCAAGGTTTGTCTATTTTAATATCTTAACTTTTTGTGTATTATTCTTTTACTGGCTGATGAACTATTACGGCATACAATTATTCACTTCTTGAATTACCAATTTTATGCTTGACATGATACATGTTGCTAATTGATTTTCTTCCCTAGTATTCTCATCAACAAAATTCCAAATTTAGCACATTTAAAGCAAACATTTGGAAGAAAGCGTTCTCTTTTGTGTCCATCCTTGGCATATTGGTTTGAATTTTTTTTCCTGAAGTGCCAAAATCTAGTAATTATGGGACTGCTTATTATGGCACTTTGTTAAGCATAATATCTCGACTAATAGAAACATTCAGTGCAATGATGGTTGACTGGGTTCTTGAGGGTTTCATTGGTGGATTTGAGTGATGAGACTTGCCTATTAATTGTCCAAGATATTTTACTTTGTTGGGACTTGTTTCACTTCAAATTAATCAGCACCCCATCATAGTTTGTGCCATATATGTAAGACTGTTTATTTCTCCATGGGTCCAGTTATTTTAGGGCAACCATCTGTCAAAATTTTATTGCTCTTTTTCTAAGGTTTGATTTCTTAATTACAGGCAAGTGTGGCATGTAATGTCTTAGCCCGTGCCATATATTCAAGGCTGTTTATTTCTCCATTGGTCCAGTGATGTTAGGGCAACCATTTGTCAATATTTGCGTTACATACTGCACTTGCCTGTAATTGAGAAATCAAAAGTTTTAAAAGAGCAAAATAGTTTTGAAGGCCAGTTACATGCATTGGTGGTTCAATGAAGTCAGTTCCAATGGAACAATTGGAGCTGACATTATCGTTGGGTTTTTTTGTTTGTTCTTTGTAGTCAGTTCATTGATAAGAAATGGGTGTACACCTGGTTTGGATGTATTTCAGATGTAGCATATCCACTTTTAGCAATTCAATGAATGACATTTAAAACAGTGGTAGGTATGAAGTCTGAAATGGTAAAGTTCTGAGCAAGTCTGACGTATCGTTATTTAATTGGCGCTCTTGACTGCCAAATACAGAACCTTACCATGTATACGGCTGTCAATATGTAGTTGGTGTTGCAAGTTTGTTGAATCATATGCAGTCACTCCTTTTTAGAATCACTTCCATATTTCAGTGTCTTTCGATTTTTTAAAGGAAAAGAACTACCGTTACAGAGCTAAATTTGAATACAAGGAAGAAGAAGAAACTGTTGCAGAGGAAGAAACTCGAAAATTGGCCATGGAGAATATAAATACTATGAACAATTCTGAAAGAACAAGTTACCGGGAGGAGTTGTTACAATGCAAATACGAAGTTCAAAATGTTGAGGAGTTAAATGCTCTAGGAAAAGGAAAGAGAAGCCGCAAGCAGGTATGTATTGTGCCATAATGGCAAAACTCAAAATTTGATCGAGTCACATATTGATTTATTTGAGGTGTCTCAGGAATTGACTTAGCTCCAATCTGCTTATTGATTTTTTGGTTACTAATGTTGTTGTGGTCCTTGTTGATTCCATAGCGTTTTCTTGGGAAGATTTATTTTCTGTTCTTTTTGCTAAGCCTTCTGCCCTATAAATTTCTATAGATGGTCTCTGTGGAAGATGATGACCTTGTTGGTTTGGAAGATGTAAGCTCTGATGGTGAGGATGATAACTTTGAAGCTGAACTGACTGATGGTGATACAATTTCATCTGGAACTCAATCAGGTAGAAGGCCTTACAGGAAGAGAAATTGTGGTATGTTTTGTCTGTCCTCAAAGAGTGTTAAAGCTTTGATGGCCATAATTTATTCATATGGTAGTCACAATTTCTCCAATTTCTAATCATTGCAGTGGATAGTATGGAGCCAATTCCTCTAATGGAAGGTGAAGGAAAGTCATTTAGGGTGCTTGGTTTCAGTAAGAGTCAGAGGGCTGCATTTGTACAGATTGTGATGAGGTTAGTCTGTTATTATTTTTGTGTTATTTAATGGAGTTAATTTCCTCTTTCTCTCCCTTTATTTATGTGGGTGAATGTATTATTTTCCTCTAATATTCCAAGTGTCATTGTGCTATTTTGATTGTGATTATTTTTATTGCATCAGGTTTGGGGTCGGGGACTTTGACTGGAAGGAGTTTGCATCACGTTTAAAGCAGAAGTCTTATGAAGAAATTAAAGAGTATGCAGAGTGGCTTTTTCTTCTTCTTTGTCATTTTCTTACTAGATTATGTATATTATAGATGTTTTGAACATTTAATAGTAAGGTCTTAGCTAATATTTTCCTGGTGCTGACATTTTCTCTAACGGGTTTGAATGATCTGTGTGCATATGCCATTGGAGTTTGTATAAAATATGGGTTAGGAGTTTTTAATTTCCTACCAGTTGGTATGATGTACAATGGGCAGTTTGTTGAATTCATGCTAGCGTGAATGCAGTTTATGCTTTCTTGATCTCCTTCTCTTCTAATGCTTGGTTCAAAAACATTAGATCAGTTTTGAAGTCCATTATTGCAATTTGATCGTGCAGATTTCTTTCTCCAACTATACTTCTTTTATTGCATGTTGAGAGCATGAGAATAGAAAGTATTCATTTATGGTCCTTTTTTCTATCTTATTTTTAGTTATGGTGTTCTTTTCTTGACACATATTGCTGAAGATTTAAATGACTCTCCAACATTTTCAGGTGATTGATCAATGCTGCATGGCATTATTTCCCCCCTTTTTCTTTTAGCACTTTATCTTCAACTTTTGGTTTCTTCCTTTGGTGTTTGACATTTGAGCAACAATATATATCTTTGGCTGTAGATGGCGTTCCCAAAGAAGGTCTCAGAATTCCAGACGTACTAGTTAGGATAGCTGATCTGCTTTTATTAAGTAAGAAGGTAAGCATGCCAATTTAGATTCCTGGAACTTGATTCTTCTTGGAAAGAATATCGGATTACATCATCTTAATTTTAAACTGTCCTTGTGCTGGGCAACCAAAACAATATGGAAGATTTGGAAGTGATTTTAGTTAAATTACCTGTGAGATTGGTCCATTGAATATATTGTCTTGTTATGTCAATGTTTAAAATAACAGGTTAAGACTGCCTCAGAACAGCCTGGCACCCCTCTTTTTACCAATGATATTATCATGTGCTATCCAGCATTAAAGGGTGGGAAATTTTGGAAAGAGGAACATGATTTGTTGTTACTGAGTGCTGTTCTAAAGTAAGTATCTCTGAAGTTCTTGGACGTACATTGAATGATTGCACAAATATTCCTATGTTTTTATTGTAGTTAATGAAATATTAATGATTGGGTTACCAGAAAATTGATGTTTTTGAATGTCAATATTTTTCAAAGGTGTTTCTCATAGTGGAGGTGCATTTTTGAAGCTGCATCCTTCTCTGTAATAAAGTCTTAACAAATTGGGGCCTGTTTTTTGTACTCTTGAAGTCTAGTGAACGTGCGTGCTCTGATGCCTATGGCACTACTGAAATTATAGCCAAAGATAATTTTTTTTATTACAATATAACTCCAACCTAGTTGATTATGGAGTTTGGTGGGATATGCTTCAACTGCCGTGAGCTCTCTGCATGGTGACTACTTTGTATGCTGTTTATTACAGGATATTCTTATATGTGAAAAAAGTAAAGCATGTGACCAACATAACTTCCGATATGGCTATTTCTGCATGATAAGCTATATTGGCACCGACATTTCTTCGGTTAGCTTGCTGGGACTTGTCTGTTATATTTCATTGCTAGATTCTTCTGCCTTTTTTTTTTAACTTTTGATGTACCAAGGTAATTAAAGATGTCTGTTGAAATTATTGGGTAATAATTTGCACACATTTATGATAGCCATGATAGACAATCAATTTATGCATTATATGGTGTACTCTTGCTTTATCTACTGTAATGCAATTCTTATGCAGCTATGAGTCCATTGGAATTGGCCATATGAATATTTTGTCACTTATTTCCTTATTTGATTGTTAGGCATGGGTATGGAAGATGGCAGGCTATTGTTGATGATAAAGAGTTGAGGATTCAGGAGGTCATTTGTCAAGAGTTGAATCTTCCCTTTATTAATCTTCATGTTCCAGGGCAAGCTGGTTATGGTGTTAATGCAAGTAATGCGGAATTTAGAGGTATGCGGAGAAAGCAGGTTGGATATGTCAAGAAAAGGGTGCTTCTTTTGGAAAAAGGGCTCCATGCCGAGTATAGGAAAGAATACATTGTAAGTTCAATTACTTCTAACTGGAATTGTGATGTTGGCTAAGGTGTTGTTCTATGAATTATAGTTTGAGTAATTGAAGCACTGTCATGTTCACTGCATTTAAGTACATTTTAAAAGTCCCTTTTATCTGCTTTCTTACATTGCAAAGTTTTTCATAGTTTACTATATTGTAGACAATCCATTTGGTCGCGTCCAATTGTTGGCTGTTCAGGCGATCTTTTAGTTTCTTGTACCATTACTCCATGTTTCATGTTAAATCTTTTATAAACTTGATACTTGCTGACTTACTGCTCGCTTTCGTCCATAATTTTGCTCTCAGAGGGAATTGAACGCAAATGAGGTGCCAAGTGAAGAGCCAGAGGTTGGACAAGTGGTTGCTGACATGCCAAGCTCAAGCTCAAGCTGAAGCTCAAGAGAGATGCCTTCCAGAGCGATTGATCAGTTACCTCCAATAAAAGTAATTGGTAAGCTGTAATTTTCTCAAGCATAAAACCATTTGAGAAACTGCTGAAGAAACTGGAATAAACTATCATTGAACCTTTTTTTTAATGATCCTGTTGGAATTTCGAAAGGGATCTCGCCGGCATTACTAATCCGTTCAAGACATTTAGGAAACCCACAGGATTTAGCTAAGTAGTCACAGTTAAAAGCTTTAGCTTTGCCTTTTTCATTTGACAGACATTTCAAGAGATCTTATCCATTGCTGGACTGATGGATATATGATCTCATTTCATGTTTCTTTTGTCTTTCGAGCAAACCGACTTATTGGTCTGAATTAAATGTGAAATTCATATGTTTTTAGGGAAAGTGATGACTGGTTATGGTTCCCAGTTCCCACCTGTGGAACCATGAGTTTCTTGTCACATTACTTACAGTTCCTGTTCGAATTGGGCCAGACACCTTTCAAACTGTGTTGGTCTGAAGTGGAATACAATGCAGTTTTTAATCATCTTGCCATATGAAAAGTTTTTAGCATGGTCACGAGGCTTGGGATATATTCGATTAGAAATACTTATAAACTCCTCGTGTAATATTGTTAGATCGATTAGAATTAGGATTGAACTGCATATTCAAAATGTCTTTCTTACATACCAATGAAGACGGTCGTCATGATTCCATCTCAATTCAACGAGTCATTTTCAAATAATATTATATGTATCCACTTATCATCACTCGTGGCAAGGGCTGACTTGGACTTTATCTGATACATTTATAAGAATTATTTTTATTTTATAATTCATGAATACTGTGGGACAATCAAGTATGAAACTCCCCCATGGATTATACTGATCCCACCTTTCAAAGTCTTTGCATGAACAATATCTTTATTAACACTCGAAAGCTAAGGTAATAAATGTTTCTTTTTTTTTTAATTTTAAAGATGAAGTGCATTGTCGACCAGATTCTTCTGTTCTTTTCAGTGCTCTATTTATGCTATTATACTAAAAAATTAAGTTTAGAGTTTATATAGTTAAGGTTTAGAGTTAGGGTTTAAAGAAGTAGGGGTAAAGTGTATTTTTAGGGTTTAAAATTTAGGGTTAAAGTTTATTTTTGTGTGTGTATTGGGTATAAAAAGATGCACTCGAAAAGAGGTAGATGATTTTTATCTAGCATTGCCCTACATAATTTGTCTTCTTCAAATGTTATAAGCACTTTCTAGTTTTAAAAGCCAACAATTGCAACTGAAAGGCGCCACAAGTTGAAATTGTGGACAATTTGCACACGAACTTATCGGTTACTTTTGTAGCGATAGAAAAGGAAATGGAGATAAATATATGGTCAGAAATCCAGCAGTCCAGATTTGGCCATTTCTCACCAGCTTCGGTGGATCGTTGTCCATCCAGTGTGCCATTTTTCTGTTCCTTCCACACTCAAAACTTAAGGTTGCTGACCCACCAAGTAACTTTTAGTTTCGTACATCCACCTTGACCTCCGACTTGTCCTACCTACGTTAGAATATGGGTGTAAATAAATTGAGCTTAAACGAACAAATACTTTGTTTATGTTCCTTAATATGTTTTAGGGTGTTTATGTTCGCTTAAATTCTTAATATAGTGTTAATGTTCATTCGTTTTTATGTTCGCCAAAAAGGTTAAATTACATCATTACTCCTTAATTTCCTCAAAATTTATAGTTTGAACTTCAAAGTTCACCTTTTGTTCAATTTAGCCTATATTTTCACCAATATTTAAAATATAAAAAAAAAAAGAAACTGAGTAAACGAGCTTATATATGAGTCGATAAACAAACTTGTTCATGAACATAAACGAATCGAACACACATATGTTTGTGTTCGTTCGTTTATTAAATGAACATAAAAATTTTGTTCATACTCATTTATTTAGCTTAGTAAACGAACATAAACAAATGTTATTCGAACGATTCACAATCAGTTCATCGAACGCTCTGTTCATTTTTACTAGGGGTGGGAATTTGGTGAGGAATATCCAAAAACTGTGGGGATCCGAACAAATGAGGATGAGAATAACTAAAATTTTTACCCACGAGGTCGAGGGAAGTTTTTATCACTGAAGTTTATATGGGGACGGGGACGAGGACGGAGATTGCTATATCTGAACCGTGAGAATAATCGAACCATAACCATATAAATAACTATGGGATCCCCGAAAAATATCTTCTAAGATACCTGATATTTACAAAAAAAATTTAAAAATATATATTTAACTATCATTTACATGTATATCTTATCTACCTATCTTGTTATCAATAGTCTAGTCCATCAAGATATTGATGTTTTTTGTTTTAACCCTGCTAAGTTTGAGTGATCTCTCTAGTAATTTACACTTTTAGTTTTTGCTTAATTCTTGTATTATTGATACCTATAAATCTATGATATTTACTTTTTTCATATTATTTGATGCAAATGATATTTATTTTTTATATTATAGGTTCATGTCAAGAAGTATCAAAAGAATAATATAAAAGCGTTATCAAATACCACATACTAGATTAATTTGGCTAAAAAATTGTTACATGTTAAGTTGTTATTATAATTTTTAAATGATTTGTTCATTGTTTGTAGAACTAAATTTATAGTTTTAGAGGTTGAATGTAGTAAATTGATCATATATTTTGGTCAAGTATAACTTTTTTGGGATGGGAATTTTTTGAAACCCATGGGGATATGATAAGTATGAGAATGGGATGAAATTTTTTTCGAAACATGTAATGAAGATTCTCCAAAATATATCCACAAATAATAAGAACCGAATAGAGAATACAAAATTATTTCCGTCCAACTCGATTCCTACCCCTAATTTACACCCTAAGTTGAACAAAACTACTATTCAAATTCAAGAATAGAAAGTCAAATTAGTCTAATATGGTGTTAGTTTTCGGTAAACTACACTAGTAGTCACTAAATTTTTAGATTAAATCACTTTAAATACCAAACTTTTAAAACTTGCATTACAGTCATTAAACTTTTAATTTGCTTTCATTATAGTAACTATCGTTAGCTGTTGTTAAAAAATTCTGATGTGGCATGTTAAAATCTTATTTCCAAACAAAATTTTAAGATTCCAAATTGGTTGTCACTACAGAAGTCGATTTTTCGACAAAGAGAGTTGTTGTCAATGAATCCCAACAATGAGAAGACTTCGGGTCTAGAAGATTGACATAGATTGGTTCCAAGATGATTTGATAATTAACAGTGACCAATCATAAAATTTTAAACCTTAAAACCTAAATTAGCACTATAAGCTAAAACTTTTTGACCTGTCACTGTCAACCGTCAGATCAACTTAAAATCGAACTGTGTTAATCCTTTGGCCAAATAAATCCTTCTTACTATTGGGATTGGCCTACGATCGCTTAGATCATCGAAATTTTGGTCTTTGTAGCGATTGAAAATTTGGAACCTTGGGGGTTTTATTTGGGGGGGGGGAGAGACTTCAATGTATCACGTTGGCATTTTTTCATAATTTCATCTAAGATCGTAATGAAAGTAAATTAAAATTTTAATTACTATAATGCAAGTTTTTTTAAAATTTAGCGACTAAAGTGAAAAGGACCTAAAAGTTCAATGACTACCAATGTAATGTATCCTTTAGTTTTTTTTTTACTTTAAATTGATATGATTTAATTTTTTTGTATAAATATTATGGTTATCAGTTAGTACATTTAATGTGTAAATTTATTATTTGTTGAACATCACTACTTCAATCTAATTGTTACAATATTTTTTTATATAATTGTTGAACTTATTTTGATTTTGATATAACTTAAAAGAAATTTTTAGAGGACTAAATTGTAAAAATTTGTAAAGTAATTTTAAAGAAATAAATTTGTCAAAAACTCGATTTTAACTTGACAAAATGCTTTGAAAAAGTTCGATTCAATACGTATATCGAACTACATTTTTAAAAGTCAACAAATGCCCAAAATATACATTTTGGAAGGAAAGTTTCGAAACTATTTAAAAGTTTCGAAACTATACTGGGCAGAAGCACTCTGTTTTTGAAACCTGGGTAAAGGTTTCGAAACCTTCATAAGGTTTCGAAACCTTGGCCTGAAAGTTTCGAAACCTTCATAAGGTTTCGAAACCTTGGCCTGAAAGTTTCGAAACCTTATGAAGGTTTCGAAACCTTTGGCCTGTAACGGTCATAATATTCAAATCTATTTATAAAGTTTCGAAACCCTTGGTAAAGGTTTCGAAACTTAAGTGCAGGGGAGCTTTTTAAAGTCAATAATAAACATCCCCAACGGCTCCAAAGACCCCCCAAAGGCTCCTAACAGCTAGATGCTCAAACAACACTATAAATGCAGCATTGGATCATCAAGAAACATTAAGAAAGCAAATACAAACACTCAAGCTTCCAAGAAATCATTTTGTGCTTATTTTTCAATCTTTCTTGAAAAACACTAGAGTGTTCTTCGTTGTAATTCTTGAGCTAGTGTTTATTCGGGTGTGTGAGAGAGCTTAAACTTTGCAAACACTTTCCTAGTGAGGATTTTCTAGTTTGCTCATTTGTATCCAACTTTGGGATAGGATTCAATAGACTTTGGGGTATAAGTCTATTGAAGTGTGTAAGGTTACTCCTTGTCCTTAAAGGAAAGACAAATTAGTGAATTTGTGGGAAATCCTTAGTGTGGACGCTAAGGTAGTGGATGTAGACTTTGGTTAGAAAGTCGAACCACTCTAAATCGCTTTGAAATTTTTATCTTTGCAATTAGCTTCCGCCGCAATTTTCAAAAATCCAATTCACCCCCCCTCTTGGTTTTATTCGATCGATTGCCACGTTCTACAATTGGCATCAGAGCTTGGTTCATTAGAAGGTCTTACAACCTCTTGAAAAAGATCCAAGAAGTGTGCAATCATCCACAAAGTCATCCATGGCATCCACCTCCAATATTGTTGTTTGGGGAGATTCTCAACCCACCAACAAACCGCCTTTCTTCAATGGAGTAAATTATGCGTATTGGAAAAACCGCATGAAGCTCTTCATCCAAGCTTATGATCTTGAAGCTTGGAAAATCATCATGAGAGGATACATAGCACCAACGAGCAATATTGAAACATGGAGTGTTGAAGAAGACAAGGGATTCTCAACAAATGCAAAAGCTATGCATCTCATCTTTTGTGCCCTTGGCCCGGACGAGTATGGAAGGGTGTCATCTTGTTCCAATGCAAAAGAAATTTGGGACAAACTTGAAGTTACACATGAAGGTACAAATCAAGTGAAGGAGACCAAAATCGGGCTCCTCAATCTAAGTTATGAGAACTTCAAGATGGACCCCGAGGAAGACATCAAAACCATGTCCGATCGATTCTCCGTGATCGTAAATGGTTTGAAAGGTTATGGCGAAGTAATCCCCGAGGACAAACTTGTGAGGAAGATGATCTACTCTCTTCCCGATTCATGGGATTCAAAGAAAACCGCCATAATAGAAGCAAAGGACCTCAAAGTTCTCAAATTGGATGAGCTTATTGGTTCCTTGCTTACTCACGAGATGATGTCAACGGGCAAGGAAGAAAAGAAGAAGGAAGTGGAGAAAAAGAAAGTTGGTCTTGCCCTTAAAGCATCCAAAAAGGATGATGATTCTAGTGAAGAAGATGAAGAAAAAGAAATGGCTATGTTTGCCAAAAGATTCAAAAACTTCATGTTAACTAACAAAGGAAGGAGATTCCAAAGAGAAGAGGGCTTCAAAAGCAACAAAGGGAGAGATCCTCTAACTTGCTATGAGTGCAACAAACCGGGACATATCAGGATCGATTGTCCTCAACTAAAGAAAAATAGCTACGAGAGGAAGAAGCACAAGGCTCACGTAGCTACTTGGAGCGATGACTCTTCCGACGAGGACGAGGATGAAGTAGCCAACTTGTGTCTTATGGCTATCGAGGATGACTCAATGGTAACCTCTAATTCATCTTATTCATTTGATTATACTTTTGATGAATTGCAAGAGGTTTATAATGAATTAGCCTTAGAGTATGAGAAGTTGATTTTGAAAAATAGAAAAATTACTTCAAAATTGAAAAATGAAAATGACTCTCTCTCTAAGACTAATAAGGAATTTGAAAGCAAGTTCGAAGAAATGCAAGTCCAAATAAATGATTTTGAAAAGAAAAATCAAGACTTGCAAAACTTACTTTAAAAGGTCCATGAAGATCATCAAAAGGAACTTGATGATCTTAAAGCTTCTTTCAACAAAGTTGGGACAAAATTAGTTGAAAAATGTGAAAATTCAAGACCCAACTATGTTAGAAAGAACTATCATGGGTATAGACAAAGATCACCTAATCGAAAAAAGATTAGGAGCATTTGGGTTCCAAAAGGACTCATTGCTAATAAAGATTTTGATCTTTTGTCTAAATGGATACCCAAAGGGACTAAAATACTAGGAACTAACTCTTATGGACCCAAAAGAGTTTGGGTACCAAAACATACATAGTTCCCTTTTGTAGGTGTGTTGGAGCCATGATATGCAAATTTGAAGAAACTTGAAAGCTCTAGACACACAAAATGGAAGGACACTTGAAGAAGCTCAATCAACATATCTTGATTCAAGTGGTAACATTTTTATGCAAAATTTACTCTTACATGTTAATTTATATGAATATTTTGTGTTGAAACATGTTTGAGGTTCCCCATATGTTGTATGAATGCTTTTAGTGAGGGGGAGTTATGTTTTGCATGTTTGCTCAATATTTGGCCTTATGTGTTAATTGTTTGTATTTAGGCCTTAAATATTAGCAATATTATGTGCTTAATTGTTTAAATTTTTTTTGTGACCTTAATTAAGATAGTCACTTTTAAATCCAACTATAAGCGTAAAACTCTTTGATTTTAGTTCAAATATGGTCTTTAATGTTGATAATTATCATAGTAATATTAGAATGCTTTTAGAAACAATTTTGAGGCAAAATCTGAAAATTTCTAAGTCATTACAGGACAAAGTTTCGAAACTTATACAAAGTTTCGAAACCTTGGATGGATAGTTTCGAAACTTTAGCAAAGTTTCGAAACTTTTAGGTGCCCAGAATAAACTTTTGCTACTGGAGGCAAAAGTTTCGAAACTTTTAACCAAAGTTTCGAAACTTTAGGCTGAAAGTTTCGAAACTTTCCCAAAGTTTCGAAACCTTCATTAAAACTGGCCTTGTTCGAACGGGTTTTAAGCTTATAAACATAAATTTCTCAAACCCTAACTCATTAGTTTCTCTACTTCAAACGGCCAAATACCCAAAACTCTCTCAAATCCTAAAATCCATCTCTCTCAACTACAAGTTTCAATCAAACTTTTGGGTTTTCATCATCATCTTCATCAAGTTTTTGAGGTAATTTCTTGATTAAAACTTCATTTAATTCAAAATTTTGAGAATTTTAGGGTTATAAAATTTTTAGGGAATCATGTTTTTAGAGATTTTTAGAACAAAGTGGGTTGATATTTTTGCTATATATGTCATGTTTTGCAGGAGGTATCACCTATTCTTGGTTAATCTCTTGTTTAAACTCCCTTAGACTCTTGCCCACAAGGTGTTTGATAAAATTCCCAAACCAATTTTTTTTTTCCTAAAAATGCCTCCTAGAGTTATCCTCCCTAGAGCAAATCCTCCTAGAGGTAAACGTCAACGCAATGAAATCGGCCAAAGTTCTAGTTCAAATCCAAACCCTCAATTTGAGGAACTTTGCTTTAGAAATCCGGATAACTTAGATAGATATCAAAGTGTTTTTGAGAATAAGAAAGTTAGAGAGGAAAGAACTATAGATTTTGATTTTCTTACTTCTCCAGATTTTAACTTTGATCTCTTTGAACTATTTGCCGATTGGAAATGGCTTGATTTTCTAAACATTCCTCCTTACACCCATCGCAAATTAGTTCGTGCCTTTTTTGACAATGCCTCTTTCATCCGATCACCTAGGGATCGAAACACCATCTTAGGTATCCGTTCTTACCTTATGGGTACCGAATTCGATATAACACCTCAAATCATAGCTGATCATTTAGGTGTTCCTTTAAATGGTAGTTCAGATGAAAACGAAGCTCATAACATTCCCGCTTTCCCGGATGGTAGTCCTACGCACCTTCCTCTCGAGGAGCGCCTCTTTCTACTCCTTACTACTTGGTTCTTCCGTCCCTCCGGCGGAAAAGCCACTAGTATGAGAGCTTGTGATTATTGGTGGCTACGCCAATATCGTGATAGAACTTGTCCCGATATTGCTACCATCATTTTTCTCAACCTCATCAAAATCATTCATAATCCCACTTCATTCTCTCTCTCTTATGGGAATGTTCTTAGCCATATTTTTAGGAAGCTCAACATTGACACTTCCTTAGATCCACATGTTAAGAACAAGAGTTTTATTGACATTAAATCTTGTCACAAAGCCCAATGGTATCATGGAGATCACGGTTGGGTTCATAGAGGAGAGGAGTTTGATGATCATGAGGATCCTATTGGAGAGGCTCCACTAGCACCGGCACCAGCACCTATGACCTTAGAGACTATGTATGCGACCATGGTCACGCGCTTCGATAGCATCGATGCTCATCTTCGTGGCTTAGATGATCGCGTAGCATCTTTGGAGCATGACATGCACGATGTCCACACTCACTTTTTTCCACAGATGCCTCAGGATGATGTTTAGTTCATATTTGCATTCTATATGACTTTATGATGTTATTGGTACATTTTTAGACTTATTTTGATTTACGCTTTAGTCTTTGTTTTTAAGACATATTATGCTCTTTGATTGAATATTTCTATGAATTTTATTTTGTTGGATTATAAATCTTGGATGATATGCTTCATGAATGATATGCTTTATGGATGATATGCTATTGAATTATATTGAATATTTCTATTAACGTTTTTGTTGCTTGTGTAGCCATTTATCCTTTTTGCTATAACAAAAAGGGGGAGAAGATTAAGAGGATCAAATTTGTTTTTATCAAAGTTTTATCCAAATATTTCATATGTCTTTAAAATTACAATTTTAAAATTTTTCATGAAGACATTTATTAAGGGGGAGCTTATGAAAAAGATTTGAAATATTAAACAAATTATTTCAAAAACAAATTTTTACAAAAATGTTTTGTTATATCAAAAAGGGGGAGATTGTTGAACTTATTTTGATTTTGATATAACTTAAAAGAAATTTTTAGAGGACTAAATTGTAAAAATTTGTAAAGTAATTTTAAAGAAATAAATTTGTCAAAAACTCGATTTTAACTTGACAAAATGCTTTGAAAAAGTTCGATTCAATACGTATATCGAACTACATTTTTAAAAGTCAACAAATGCCCAAAATATACATTTTGGAAGGAAAGTTTCGAAACTATTTAAAAGTTTCGAAACTATACTGGGCAGAAGCACTCTGTTTTTGAAACCTGGGTAAAGGTTTCGAAACCTTCATAAGGTTTCGAAACCTTGGCCTGAAAGTTTCGAAACCTTATGAAGGTTTCGAAACCTTTGGCCTGTAACGGTCATAATATTCAAATCTATTTATAAAGTTTCGAAACCCTTGGTAAAGGTTTCGAAACTTAAGTGCAGGGGAGCTTTTTAAAGTCAATAATAAACATTCCCAACGGCTCCAAAGACCCCCCAAAGGCTCCTAACGGCTAGATGCTCAAACAACACTATAAATGCAGCATTGGATCATCAAGAAACATTAAGAAAGCAAATACAAACATTCAAGCTTCCAAGAAATCATTTTGTGCTTATTTTTCAATCTTTCTTGAAAAACACTAGAGTGTTCTTCGTTGTAATTCTTGAGCTAGTGTTTATTCGGGTGTGTGAGAGAGCTTAAACTTTGCAAACACTTTCCTAGTGAGGATTTTCTAGTTTGCTCATTTGTATCCAACTTTGGGATAGGGTTCAATAGACTTTGGGGTATAAGTCTATTGAAGTGTGTAAGGTTACTCCTTGTCCTTAAAGGAAAGACAAATTAGTGAATTTGTGGGAAATCCTTAGTGTGGACGCTAAGGTAGTGGATGTAGACTTTGGTTAGAAAGTCGAACCACTCTAAATCGCTTTGCAATTTTTATCTTTGCAATTAGCTTCCGCCGCAATTTTCAAAAATCCAATTCACCCCCCCTCTTGGTTTTATTCGATCGATTGCCACGTTCTACAATAATTACCTCAAGCTAATGTTCTAGTTAGAATTTATGGTTATGGTTTAGAGAATTTAGGGTAGAGTGTACTTTTTAGGGTATAGGATGTAAGGTTTGAGATTTAGAATTTAGGGTTAGAGTTTGAAATTTAATTTTATAGTATTTTTTAGTATTAGAACATAAGTAAGAGCATCGAAAAGGGGCAGAAAATTTTTATCCATTTAAAATCAGAGTTAGACTTAGTGTTTGGAAAGATGAAAAATGAGAGATGGAATTCAACAACAAAAGCAAATGACAAAATCAGGCATAAGGAAAGCAAAATCAAGGAACAATTAGAGGGTAAAATGAACATATTGTTCAACAAACTGTTTTTGAACCGTTCATATAATATTTATTTATGTTAGACTTAAAATTCGATCAAGCTCGGTTCATTTACACCCGGGGAACAACAAACTGTTTTTGAACCGTTCATATAATATTTATTTATGTTAGACTTAAAATTCGATCAAGCTCGGTTCATTTACACCCGGGGAACAATTACTTTTGTTCATTAGTCTGTATGACAATGGCATCTTCGATTACAACCAAATGCTCGAAACAATGTAAAGAAATCGAGAGATACCTATGAATCCATCAATCTTTATCTATAATTTTCTGATCGTACTATGTTCAACAACAAATGGGTTAGTGCCAAAAATAGAATACCAACATTACCAAGACCCTAAAATCCTCACTTTTTCAACGCATACACAAGCAAAGAGAAGCCACTAGGAGCACTTAACTCGCTCTCCTCAACGCTTTCCCACTCCATTACCGAACAGCTTCCGCCTGACGAAGCCGAAGACGTCGAAGCCGAAGACGACGTCGAGCTTATACCAGCCATCAACAAGCTTCTCCTCTTCCTGTCAACACCGGGTGACTTCGGCCGACACAAAACGACACCATTCTCCTCCTTGAAAGTGTCCACCACCTGTTCGACAAATTCCGAGCCTTCATCCTCGAACTTAAACACGAAAACCGCATGCCCATTGTTCAAATCCCGATCAAACAACCAGTTATACACGTCCCACGAGACCTGAATCGAGACCCCATCTATTTCAATCAGCTCACTGCCTCTGAATTTCCATTTCAGTCGCTTTATTCGCAAAACCCTTTCGTTATCGACGCTGAAACAAAGCTCTGCATCATCGTTTACACTACACTCGATGGAAATCTCTCTCCTTTTGCCTCCAAATCTGGCTTTTGTGGTGTACAATTTGTTGCTAAACAGGTGTTCTCTTCTCGAAACAAGAGCTTGGGTTTTCCCAGGCTTTTGAATTTGAGCTTTAGTTCTGGCGTAAGCTTCTTTGGTAGAATCGCCAACGAGGAGTATCATTTCGCCGTCAACAACAACGGCGATAAAGAACCCAGATTCGGGTTCCGGGCCGGATCCGAACTTGGCCCTGGAAAAGTCCCAAAAGACATGGACATTAGGAATGGTGGCGGTGCTGAGTTTTCTGTTCCCATATCTCTTCCAAAAGAGCAAGGGTTTGATGAGAAGATGGAAATGGAGGGCAGAGAAGGAGATGGCCGAGGAAGGGTAGAGGTTGAGGAGGAGAGAGTGGCCGAGGAAGGCGCGGGACCAGGTGAGGGAGAAGAGCCCTAGATTTGTGTGGTAGAAACATGTAGTGAGGTTGGTTTTACCTGGGGCTTGCGGCGGCGGCAGCGACGGCGACGGCGACGCTTTGAGGGTGTCGTCAACGGCGGTGGAGGGGCGGAAGCAAGCAGGGAAGGAGGGGGAATGGTGCTGGCGTTGGCGGGACATTATTTGCTGGTTTTTGGATTTAGGAAATATGAAGGATTTGAAGGCTATTATAGTATATAGCAGAGGGGGGTTTAAACTTTAAAGGACGGCGTTTTGAAGGGGTTGGGGACTCAAACTTTGAATTATTCATTTTCTTTTAGCATAAATTTGAGAATTTTCAGTCTTCATAAAATGGTAAGTAGTAATTAAAAGTAGACTAAAGCATGTTAATATTTCTTGAGGTAATTATCCACGTGGAACATTCATTATCTCTTTTGTATTTATTGGTGTATGATTTGTTTATTGATTAATCTGAATTAAGTATCGTATAGACTCGTTATAATGGGATCATTTAAAATTCAGTTAGTTTCATTCTCGACTAGGATGGTCAAATTACGAATACAACGGGTTTTGCACATAACATCATAGTTTTTTTTTTAATTCAGATTCGGGTCAAGTTTTGTAAACGATAAAATTGGGTTGAGTTTAGGTTAAAAAATCTTTGACTAGAAATAATAATATAATTATCCTTTATATATTTAGGGATAAATACTATAATATACATCTCTCTATTTCTTTCCTAGTTATCTTCCAATTTTGTCGAATAAAAAGGAAAAAAAACCATTTGTGTCGTGTCTAGAGGTTGTTTTTTATCCTAAAACTTGGTATCGGGTTCAAGTCGGGTGAAATAGCACCAAACATAAGGTCATAATCGAGTGAAAACTTTCAATTTTCAGATTAAAATTATGATCTTATTAAAAAAACTTAACGATTGCTCACCCCTTGTTGTCCCAGTAGTAAATGATGATGTAATTCATTCAGGTGACCCGGGTTCGAGCACCAATTCTGCACGGTGGTCGGTGTGTGTGCCTTATTAAAAAGACTAAAAAATTAAACAAATACTACACTTGTATCACACTAACATATTAAAAAAATATTAACAATTCATTCTACTAGATCAATAGGTAGCTAGTTGGAATCTTTTACTATTTGAATCTTATGTTAAATGTTTTCTTTTTCTTTTTCAAAAGGGTAGGTTGTTGATTTTGTCAAATACAAGAAAAACGGTGAAAAAATACAAGTTCCCTAGACGGAAAATGGAATTACGCATACGTGCATGAAGCCAAATTAATGGACAATTTTAAGTGGCCGGATATGGCAATTATGTTTAATTAATCATGCATTTATCCATAATTTTGGAGTTTTGAAATGTGTTTTTTCAACATGCATGAACGAATTATTCTATTTTGGGCTGCCTACCTGAACTGGACCAGCCGCCATTAGGAACGAAAACAACAGGTAAACAGCACTTGGGTTTCTTTTCTTTTTCAAATTTAGTATTGTTTTTATTTGTCCTCCCGGTTCTTCATAGTTTTGCTCCGATTAATCTGAACTGACCAACGCCGCATACCTGCTGAATATGGTGGATGAGTCTCCTAAATTTTTTTTTTGTATAAATACAAAATCTCAGACTCAAGACCTACTTAAATCATACTAAACTATTTACTACTTGGACCGATCTTCGTTAATTCAAATTTAGTATCATTACACGACCAATAATCATGTCTTTCTTTACTAGTTGATGTGTACTAATACACCATTGGAATGGATCAAGAGACTTTTGTTGAACTGATCCACTAATGGATCATTGAATTAGTGATATAAAGTTGCATATCACTTTAGTATATATTTTTAGGGTAAACTACCCCAGTGACCACCAAATTATAGAAGCGTACCTATTTTGACTACTGAATTATCGAACTCGTCAATCAGACCACTAAACTTATTAAATTGACTTATTTTGATTATCGTCGTTAAAAAGCTAACGGAAGAGTGACAGTTAACGAAAATTTGTAAAATTACACATTTGGTCCCTATTATTTACTTATTAAATCAATTTGATCATAATTTTATTTTAATTAAATAAAACTAATCAATTGGATTAATTTATTCAATGTATTTTTCCTTCAATCAAGTAGTGACATAAAGAAGCATAACGAATGGTAATGGGAAGGTTTGAACCTAGGACCCTAGACCAAGGTAAATTCTAACGACTTTACCACTGAGCCAAGCTACTCTTTGTGTTATAAATTACACCATTTTATATACATTTATTATAAAGCAGTAAATGTTAGGGAAAATTAAAGAAACACAAAGATTGTAATGGGGTGGTTTGAACCTTCAACTGAGAAAGTAAATTCAAACGCCTTTACCATTGAGCCAAAACACTCTTAGTGATATAAATTGCATCATTTTATTTACATATCTTTTAAAGCAGTAAATGTTAGGGAAAAAGAAATAAAATGGTTGAAAGGGGACTCGAACTTAGATCATTTGGGATGTGCATAATTACACAAACATTTAATTTAATTTAAGTCTGATTGGTTGATTAATTTTATTTAATTAAAATAAAATTAGGATCAAATTGATTTATAAATAAATAACAAGGACTAAATGTGTAATTTTACAAATTTTCGTTAACTGTCACATCACCCCTCCGTTAGTTTTTTAACGACGGTGGTCAAAATAAGTTAATTTAATAAGTTTGGTGATCTGAATGACAAGTTCGATAGTTCGATGGTCAAACTAGGTACGCCTCTATAGTTCGGTGGTCACTGGGGTAGTTTACCCATATTTTTATTACAATATTTTTTTTCAAGATTACAATCCGTTGAGGCATCATAAAATTAGAGAATTTTACACGTTTTTATATCGTTAGGTTAGTGAAAATGGATAGTTGAAATTAACAATATATAATGAAGAGGTTTTTACTGAAAAAATGATTATTATCCTTAATTCAAAATTTATAATTTTACCTATTAAAATAAATTATTTCAGCGATCCAAAAAACATGTAAAGTTAAATTATGGTGACAAATCTTTATACCCGAAAATGTATACTCAAATGACTTTAAACAAACATCTCTAACTAATTGATTTAAGTAGTTGCTGTTGAAACGATATAAATTAGTTCGTATAAATTTTTAATACGTTCATGTATTCGTGTATTATCGCGTTTTAATTATTTTCCAAAAGTCGATGGCTATTTTAAGAGCTCCGTTTATCATTAGAGTGAAAACCATCAAATTGTTTTTCAGTTGAACGATATCGGATTGAAGTTGTCAAATAGTAGTATGTATTTTCGGATATCTGGTCTGATTTGAAAAATTGGATATCTGAAATTTTGAATCGGTGAAATAGTAATTTGTATCCGATCCAAAAGAAATTGGGTATCAATTTATTCATATATTCAAATATCTGAATATCCAAATATATGATTTGGTTTAAGTATTTTTCGGATTTGGTTGTCGTATCTATGAATTTTTATTTATTTTTGAATATAACAAATAACTAATTGCAAAATATAACAAGATTTGCATCTATGGAAATTTCGAGGTTTCAGATATAACAAGCATCAAATTATTAAATATAACAAGATTTATATCCGCAAAATTTTAAATTTTTGGATTTTTAGATAATCTAAAACTTAAAATATTGTGATCGGTATAAAAAAAAACAAATTAAACATCTAATCCGAAAATAAATAAAAAAACAGATTAAATATTTAAAATTTTGAATCAGATTAACAAATAAATAAATCAAGTTGATCGGACTAGATATTTTTGTACGCCCCCAATAGCAGGGGATGGCCACGCAACTCACCAACGAAGCTGGCACTGTCTCCTGGGTTCAATCTCTCTGTATGTGTCTCATATTTGCTTTCAATTAGGACATATCAACTATAATAATTTTCACCAATTATTAGAATGAATCGCTAAATCACTTGACTAAAGCCAAAAATTTAAATTCTAACGTTGTGAATGAAACGGAAACTAAATTAAAAAAATTGTTCTCGCTACCTCTGTAATACCAATTTTAAATTAATCGACAATAAATTAAATATTAATGGTTATTAAAAAAATTCACAAGCCATAATTTTTTGAGACTAAAGATACAATTTTTAGAATAAAGTTGATTTTTTATTTTTGATTTTTAATTTTTGACTTTTGAATTAAATGTTAATAGAATACATGGGTTTTAATTTTCCAATTGTATACATTAACATTGATTTTAGTTAAATTTCACAAACTACTTAAAGAAACATATACAAAACCAATTTTATCTGCCCAACATGAAAACTTATTTAAATAATTGATTTTCCTAGAAACATACGATTTCCAAAATTATAGAAACATATAATAGTGAATTATAAGTAAATATTTATAAGGATAAATATTCTATACACAGGCGGTGGAAACTGAAAGTTTCTACAAGCGCTTTAGTTTTAGGGTATAGGAAGTTAGTTTAGGCTATAGGGTTTAGAGGTTTATTTAAATCCTCACCATATAACCCTAAAAATTAAACCTTAAAACTAAAGTGCTTCTGGAAACTTTCAGTTTCCACCGCCAGTGTATAGGATATTAATCATATTTATAATAGTTATGAAAAGCAAACAAGTTCCAAAATTAATATGGATCAACGGTAACAAATTAGGAAAAGATACCAAGTTGAAAAGTTATTGTAGACCAAAAATAAGCCTCCGTGACATGTTGAGAAACGTTGTCAAAAATTTCAAGTACTCACTAAATTATCCTTTTGATCACGAACCTTTCAAAAATGATAAAATTATCATTAAATTTATCAAATAACGTCAAAATGATCAATAAATAAATCGAATTATTTTTTTCATCAAATCAATCGAATTATTACACTATTTTATATTCTCTAGTGACCATTTTATAACTTTTGAAAGGGCAATAACTAAAATGTTTGTTTTTCATAGTTTAGTAACTATTACATAATTTACATTTATATATATATATATATATTGAATAGTCTTAAGGTGATTACAATGTAGTATCTATTCATACATATTCTTAGCTCTTTGACAATCCACACACCTTGCAGACAAAGCGATTTAAACTCGAGTCTCTTAGGATGAACATCATCCTCTTTTTCGCTAGGACTACTTGTTGGGTTCAAACTCATAATTTTACATGATTTTTTTTTTATCGTAGGATGAGTGAAATTAATCTCATAGTTTTTCATTGAGATTAACTCTATACTTTTTTTCCAAGTAATAATTTTTACATATACTACTGTTAATCTCAACCATAAAAAAACATGTAAAATTTAAAAACTCTTTCGTATATATTGAGAAGTCAAAGGGTCAAAGTGTGTGGTGTGGGAGAGAAAGATCCACAACTTCAATGTTGGATACCAGACCGCGTCATACAATTCAGGCAGGCAGGTCTAAGGAAATAAAATAATTGAGGGTTATTCTCCACTTTGACCCTTTAGTATTTTCTTACCTACAACTTTGAACAATTTAAGCCATTTGTTTTAATTTACCATTAATGACTTTTCAATTCTTACCATTTCTAATCTATTCAGTTTTTCCCTTTATTTTCTAAAGGGCGAACTACCCAAATAGTTACTCGACTATAGCTAAATTTTATAATAAGGCTTTTATTTTTTTAAAGAAATTGGCTTAAGGGTGTAAAGAGCCTTTGAATATTGAAAAAAAATTAAGTCCTTAAATTTTTTTACACCCAATTAAGTCTTTGAACTAATAAATTTAATCAATTAAGCCTTTTGACTTATTTTAACAATTAAATATTGATCTTTTTTAGATTTGTTGGTGCAGTGCATCGTGTCACGATGTTTCTACTTGAGATTTTTAGGATTTTTTATATTATTAAAACAATTCTTTAATAGTTAAAAAAACTCTATAGAAAACTTGAAAATTTTATAAAAAATAGTTTTTGAAAAAAAATCTGTAAATGCAACATGATAGAACTGTAGTGTATCATGAGTCAGTAATATCTAAAGAAAAAACTGGCAATATTTAATGATTAAAATTGGTCAAATGACTTAATTGATAAAAAATTTTGGTTCAAGGGCTTAGTTAAGTGCAAAAAAAAAAAAATTTAGAGGCTTAATTGATTTTTGTTTTCAAAAGTTCAAGGGCTTCTTACACAAAAAGATTTTAAGTTGTCCCTTAAATATTTAAAATTTCATATTAAACATTAATTTTTTTTTTAAATATTTTCATTAAATCCTCTAAAATTTAAATTTGCCTCCTATTTTTTTGGGTCTAATGACATTTTAGTTCGCTATAAGTTTAAATATTGGATAAATAAAATTTACCCTCAATTTTGAGTTTAAATACTTAATAAGCCTTTGTATTTTTAAAGTTTAGTAATTTAGTTTTCCCGATGTTCGATCATGACATTGTCCCCGGTTGATCACTCGAGTTTAAAATGTTATAAACTAGTCATTCAAATTATCGAAAATTACAAACTGATCACCGACCTTTACTTTTAGATGAAAATCTAACGTGACCGTTAATAAAATTGACACATAACAAATTTATCCCTTAATATTTACACAATATTTAATTTAATTCTAATTTTAAAAAACGTTTAAATTTTGTACTAATTTAACCCTTATACTAACCCATTTTTTTTATCAGTCCCCTCCATCATCATTCTCTTCCAAAAAAAATTGTTTTCCTCGGTGTTTCTTCCTTTCATGGTTGAATTAATGGCTTGTGCCTTTCAATTTATATAAAAAATTCATAGTGATTGGTAATGGTCATGTTTGACAATTAGCGGATAGCTAATAGCAGATTATATTAGATGATAGCGGATAGCTGATTGCATTAGTTGATTTGACTAGCGAATTGTATTAGCTTATTCTATAAAAGTGTTTGGTAAAATTAACTGATAGCTGATAGTTGTTTGATTATTTAAACAAGAAAAATAACATATAAGGACATAATTATATTCAATACTTGTTTGAATAGTTTATTAGTTATCAATATTTTGTATCTATTAATATTAATTAGATTATGAAAAATAATTTTTTTACTGTAACATTACTTAGCATATTTGAAGTATCTATATATTAATTTATTATTTATATAAGTATTTTAAATACAATTTAATTAATTATTAAATTTAAATGCAAATACAAATACAAATAAAAATGTGTGCGAATTAAAATAAAAAAAATAAAAAAGTATTAGTTTACAAATGTCATAATATAAATACGTGAGAGTGAAGAATTATAAAAAAAAGGTTAAATTTAGGTTATTTGGAGATTTTTTTATAATTATTAAAGGTAAAATGGTCTTTATAACTCTTATCTCAAAACTTCTAAGTTCTAAAAGCTTCTATTAGCAGCTTTTTTTAAAATTAGAGGTTTCACTAGGGTGGGAATTGTCTGGTACCAGGGAACCGAGTACCTCATTAAACGGCCTGTGTCCCGGCCCATTATATCTGGGTACCCGGGATTCGGGTACCCGGGTAATTGGGTACCGGGTACCCGGTTCCTATTTTTTTATTTTTTATTTTAAAATTAAAAAAATCACATGTTAAACACAAAAATATTTAAAAAAATTAAACTTAAAACTTAAAAGAATATAATACAAACATAGAAAAATGTAGGGATTTAAATTTAATTTTAGAGTGAAAATATTAAGAAACATAAAATAAAAATATAATTTTAAATATAAAAATATATATTAAATTTTATCGGGTCGGGTCGGGTAATTTTTTCCCGGGAATTATCAGTATTTTAGTTTCGGGTCATCGGGTTTTCGGGTCGGGTCAATAAGGTCAGGTATTTTTTTCCCACCCCTAAGTTTCACCCCAGACTGCTATTTCAATACGTTATTCACCAAATACCCAAATTAACAGATTTTGACCGGTCAAACCTCTAATTTTAGCACAACCCATTATTTACCAAACATGGCAAATATCAAGATTTTTCAAAAAAAAACTATTTTCCTATTTCAATTATGGATAATAATTATCAAATTATAAGGAAAAAAAACAAGTTTCATATTCATATGAAAAACTACTTTTTATTTTCCTATTATTATTAGTATTGTTGTTATTATTATTAAAGATTTCTTGCTAATGAACTCAAATTTTGAATGAATGGTTATTTTATTCAAAAGAGTATGGTTTCATTAGCAGGACGAGAATCATGCATATAATCATTTGGGTGCTTTATTAAAAACCTCTCTAACCTAAATTAGAGGAAAATAGTACACCCTCTTGATATGAATCGAGCACCAAACACGCAACCAAACGAAAAACAAAGGATAAAACAATCCGAAAAACTGAACACCCTCTCCCACATCGAGCAAACACGCTAAAACCCAATACTCTCTCAAACATCGAACAAACATGCCTTCATCTCACCAGGCAGCCCCAAACATGCACACCGACCTCCAAACATGCACTCAAACAGCGTGATCACTTCAATCTCATGCCTTGTGTAACCCCAAACCTTCAACCCAAACCCCAAACTAGCTAAAGACTCTCATAAAACCAAGAGGTGCGATCGACACCACCCTTTGCTAACACATCGACCACGCCGTTAGCTACGCGAAGCACGTTTGCAAAATAAACCCACGATAATTTCAAAACAAAAATATCAATAGCACGGAAAAATTGCCATAATTGCCATTGTCGCTTTTCCACATGTAAAACCCAAGCAACTGCGACCGTCGAATCTGATTCAATTATGAAATTAAACCCCCTTCCATCTCGACTTCACCAACATCTCCAAAGCAAATCTAATGGCTTATACATCGGCTTCATTCGAGTCCACCACCCCCAAAGGACCTTGAGAACGCCGCTAGAATACACCCCGAAGATTCTCTCAACACCCCCACAGCCTGCCAAACCTAAATTACCTCGCACGGAACCATCGACATTGAATTTCAAAACCCCAATCGAAGGAGGTTTCCATCTAATACCAACACGGCTCCTTGCATCACGTGCAGGATGGTAACACCTTCGTCGACACTCCCACCAACAAGCTTCATCAATTATATTCGATGACTTCGACGCTTTGACCCAATTCAACGATCACAACTTAATCATAAAAAAGTTTCTCCATACGGATCCGAGAACTATTAAACAACAAATCATTTATTACCAACCAAGCCAACCACATAACGAGGCACAACCTGCTATCCACCAATCTCGAACCAACCCCGTAAACAAGCCAACCCCCTACACTAAAAAATCCATCAAACTCCTCGGTAACACCATGTCTACCCCCTACCATGCAAAAA